>JANKKI010000024.1:4450000-4769168 GCA_025175665.1 Cinchona pubescens | reverse complement strand
ATTGAAAAGAGGGCCGATGAAAGAAGCTCACTCTTGCGCTTATCTATTCATCTGAGAGTCGAAGATGTATAGGGACTTAAAAAGATTTTGGTGGCTTGGAATGAAAGAGATAAATTTGAGTTTGTGGCGAGATGTTTGGTGTGTCAGCGAGTTAAAGTGAACACCAAAGGCCTAAGCAGTTTACGATCATTGGAGATACGGAGTGGAAATGGGAGCATATTACTATGGATTTTGTACATGGGTTACCACGGACTAGGCGAAGTGTGTGTTATATGGGTGATCGTTGACCGCCTAACAAAGTCCGCCCATTTCACGATGAAGTGACCGCTACTTTGGTCATTAGTGAAGTTATATGATCGGAGATTGTCCGTTTGCAGTGTGCCTAAGAGCATTATTTCGATCGCGATCCCGGTTGTATCCGGAGTTGGACAACCTACGAGCTTGTGGCACAACTTTGGTCTTGTCTTTTGCTTATCATCCTCGGACGAGATGGCCAATCGGGCGTAGGACCACCCTGGATCCACTGAGTCCTTGTCTCATAGACTTCCAGGGAAGATGGGATGAGCATGTGATGCTTATGGAATTCTCGTATAATAACGGACTATCTGGCGGCATCGGTATGGATGCCATAAGAGGCTCTTATACACATCGTACAGTGTAGATGTGTATAGGAGACAGCAAATCGAACAGCCAAACAAACGATGAGGTATATCACGATCCTCTCATGTGTTGAGCCATGAACTTTAGTAGATCGGGAGGACACAACATACGAGGAGGTTCGGAGAAGATCTTGGATCGACAAGATAAGACATTGAGAATAAAGTTAGCCCTCGTGAAGGTTTTATGGTCTAATCATTCGAGCTGAAGCTACAGGGAGCTTGAGAGCCTCATGAGATCGAAGTATCGAAGCTTTGTTTGCTAGTGATTCCGTAAGTTTAGAACGAAACTTTGTTTAAGGAGTAGAATGTGAAACCAGTATTTTAATAGCCTTGTTCTTTGATTTTAACTGGTTTAAAATGTTTTCATATTATTTTTAGTCATAAAGTACTTCAACTTATTCGTTCTTCAATTCGGCAAATTTTTCGATTTAACGATTTCGATGCCAGTGGGTAATGCGGGTCAAAGTTGGACTAAGTGTAATTAGTGCATTGTGGTGTGTGAGTGTTGTAAGATGGCTGATTTATAATGTTAATTTAGTAGCAAATTAAAATTAGTTTTTGGGTTAAATAGTCAACTTGGAGACTATTTGGTCAATGGGTACTATTTGAGTCAACTTTGGAAGTTTTTTTAAGTCTTCTTCTTGTTGTTTCTTCCTCATTTTTTTCCTGAATAAGGTTAGTTTGGATAGGAATTGAGACTTGAAACCAAGTGGAATTGACAAAATGAATTTTGTAATTCCAAGCGGATTTCAAGTCTCAATTAATATCCAAACTAACCTTAAAACACTCTTAAAACATCATTATCATAGACATAAGCACTCATCTGTCCATAATGTATTTTTTGAACGACTTTCAAATATCTTGGTCCCGATTTCATAATTTGTCGATGTTTGGAACTGCACTTTTACCAAGTTTTGGAACTATTACATATGAAATCGGGACCAAGCTATTTTATGTTAATCAAATGATATGTTTGCAAACTCTTTTGATTATGACATTTTATACTGTTTTGGCTCATAGGTGACCTAGGTATATAATTTTGGATGTGTTTGGAAATGTTTGATTTGTGGAGAACCGGTTCTATAGTCATCCATGGGACGCCGTGGTGACTTCTGTGAATGTTATGAACTCTCTGATACGAGGTCTTGTGATGGGATAACTTGACCTCCCGGTCAGACTAGCTTGTAGGTGTGGTAGATTACTAGAAACTCCCTAGTGTATCAGATAAGTTATAACTATCTGCTACCTTTCTTGCCAACACATCCAATTCTTTTGTATAAAGAAGGAAATTGGTTAGGACCTGAGTACTATACACAAATTATCACTGTATAAGAGACACACTAAAAACAACCCATAATATACATAAATCACAACTTATAAGGCTGCAAAGAGGATTAATGCAACAACCAAGAATGGGACTGTCTCTTATACGCCGCGTGTTATGGTACCCGGACACAAAGCGCGTGGCATATAAGCGAACAGGCTTCTTTATTTTAAATTTTCCTACAATTAGAGGTTTTCAAACGGGATGTACAATCCTTTTTAGACTTCTTCAATTCCTTTTAATATAAGGGGGTTCGCCCCACCACCACCATTTGGGTGGTTTAATAAAAAAATCCTTATTGTTTTGCAAATTAAATTAAGTGAGCATTTGAGAATTTTAAAATTTTTATCATGAGAGGGATCAGGGATATACCTCAGTTCTATTTACACATCTAGATGCTGTCTCTTATACAGGCCAAGGAGCTTCAGATGTGTATAAGAGACAGGGAATATTGTTATACAAAATGTATTCCTATACATTTAATGTAATAGAACTGTCTCTGGAAGGTATTATGAACTCTAGACAACTCTGGAGGCAAAGAACCCTAAGGACACCAAATTGCGATCAACATGCCACCTGTCTCTTATAGTTGTCTCTGATACACATCAAGATACCTATTTAGCTGACAGGTTGCAGTTCATTTGATGTTCAACCTTAGATGCTCATCAACGAGACGATTTCTGATACCTGTCTCTTATACACATCTAGATGTGTATAAGAGACAGCCTTCATACTAGGCCTTCCATGTTGAAGTTTTCCAATCAGAGTGAACTTGAGAGGTTTTTCAGTTCTTACGTAGAGATTTCTTATAATCAGGCTAATGGAATTTACACAGTTTATGTTGTGTCCTCCCGATCTACTAAAAGTTCATGGCTAAACACATATTTAAAGCCCATACTGAATACCTGCTTTTTTTATCAACGGTTAGCCTCCACATGAATGTCTTCAAATAGACAAATTTTTTCGTTCAGATGTTGAATCATTTGTTGTTCCGGTGTGGGTTTCTTTTAAGATTTACCTCTTCTTTGTTTTAGAAGTCCATTTTATTCTTATTTGCTAAATCAATCAGAAGCCTAGGATCAGTACTCCGCTTCAGTGGAGGAATGAGAGACAACCTGGGCCAGTATGCCGAGAGGTTGATGTTTGCAAGATTATCATCCGGGGTTTGACTGAGTTACAGTCTATGTTTTAAATAATATTAAGGAAGATCATGGTATGTTATAGCAGGTGTCTCTTATACACATCTAGATGTGTATAAGAGACAGGCTCAATGTTGTCCTTCTTGAGCTCTCCCTTTTGGCCGCTCCCGGAAGAAAAATTTTGGGGGAAAAAATAGAGGAAGAAGTTCGGCTGCTGCAGGGAAAAAAAATGAGGAAGAAACAACAAGAAGAAGAAATCAGGAGCTAAGGAAGGCACCAAACATGGAAATCCTGAACTTCTAGACCTAGAGAAAAATTCAAACTCCAGTAGATTCAACCTTGAATGGTGAAGAACCTGATCAGATTTTCAAAGGAATGGATAAGCAACAACTGGCTAAGGTCAATAAAGTTCAACTAAATGTTGATATTCCAGAATGTTCTTTAGTTAGAAGACCTTATATAGTTTCTTCTAGGGCATCTTATGGAAGATAGACCCTAACCGATTCTAATCTTGTAATTTATCCATGTGGTAGGACCTATAGTGCTAACCAAAAGAGCGAACAAATCCAAGTATTGTCTCTTATACACATCTAGATGTGTATAAGAGACAGTTTGGTTAGTCTGACCGGGAGGTCAAGTTATCCCATCACAAGCTGTCTATTATACACAGCTAGATTATGATAAGAGACAGGATCTACATCAAGTATAGGCTCAAACAAAATGAGATCAACTTCAAGTAATCGATAAGGCTAGGGTTTCTTCTAGTCTTTCTAATTCATGTAGCAACATCTGGGTTTTACGACTCATTTGGTAGCTGTTCATGCCTTATCTATTTAAGAACAAGTTATTCATCTCAATCATTTCAAAACATAGTATGCTAAACATAGCGAACAAATCCAGTGTATACCAAATGTCTCTGTGTAAGACAGAAGAAGATTATGGAGTTCTATAAACACTTTCTCTAGGAATTGTCAACATACATGGATTGTGGGACATGACTACAATTCTATTCGAGAATCAGACATAGTCTGTTTATGATGGTTCATCACAGCTTGACTCTAACAGTATGTATGAGTTTAATAGTTGTTTTAATCATTGTGGTTTGCAAGACATTCCTTTTACCTACAAGCTATGCTTTATCATACTATGTTTTGTTACATATGACATCGGGACCAAGCTATTTTATGTTAATGTGTAACCAATTATTCTCCACTTCCTTTCAAGATGTTGCTGTTTCATATTTAAATATATCATGTCCTGATCATTGTCCTATGTTATTATCTTTAATTTCAACCCAGTACTCAGACTAGGGTATTTAGCTTGACGATGTTGGTCAGAAACTGTTAAAATCACTGACTATTTCTAGAACTCACTAGACAAATTTATCGAAATGCAATTCTAGAAAGTACTAGCAAATAAAGTTGGCAAGTTGCATGTAGTGCTAGAAATTTCTAGTAGCTTTGTTTTGTAGACTCATAGCCGACATATCACTAGTATAAATAGGTGCTATTAGTCATTATAGACTTAAGCAAGACAACTTTGATATTTGGTTCCTCAAATAGGTGTCTAAGTCCCTAAGTTCTTGTAATGTCTAGTACTTGAAGTGTGACTCCTTGAGTTAAATTGCTAAAGAGTCCTACGATTGTAATTTTGCTCTTTCAAACATTCAACTAAGTTTTATTAATACTTTCTAAATTCTTAATTGCAATCAAGGTCCATCACTTGTGAATTATCAACAAGTGGTATCAAAGCAGGGACGATTTGGGGCAGTTTTTGATGTGGTTAATGTTGACAAGTGCAAGTTATCAACCACGATTTGTGTGAAGGTTGTATCAACTTTGATTTGTTCAAAGTTCGCAAATATCCTACTTATGCAATTCGAAATTGTGCGGTTGCTTCATCGGAATTAAACACTTAGTATTTGAAAAGGAAAATAATACTAAGTCACGATGGCGGATATCCGCGATGGAGTCACATCTAGATGTGTATAAGAGACAGGTAGGACTCCATACATGACTGCCACGTACTAAAGGGACAGTCGGGGACTTGTTGGATGCATGTGATAGTGATGCAAAACCACCTCACGGTGATGCCACGGCATTATGTAAATGAAAGGTTAAAGTGCAAGGCAATGTTTGCCATAAAAATGTCAATTGAGGGCGAAATGATAGAGCACATTAGGAGAGTCACCAAACCGAAAGAAGCTTATGACACTCTAGCGAAACATGTTTAAGAGAAGAGGTTTTAGCTTGCCATCAAATTCTTCTAAAAACCATGAGTTGATACTCTCTCTTTTGAGGAACATGATCATTAGTTTTTACTGGGAGCTTGGCCATTTCTCCTGTTCATATTATTTCTTCTTGATTAGACTCTAAACTTGAAGAGTCACGGATGAGAAGAATCCTTATTCATGTGTTAAAACCCGAGTATCGAAGTTTCACTATAGCTATTCAAGGTTGAGCTATGCAACCCACCTTAGATGAGTTGGAAAATTTTCTAGCGGATCAAGAGTCACTAACCAAGCAAATGGCGGGTGTGCTAGTAAAGAACAAGGAGGAAGCATTGTATATCATTCAAGCTAGAGTCGTTGAGAAAGTTGAGAAATGGAAGACCAAATTGGCGAGAAGATGGCAAAACCGGAGAGAAAACCAGAGAGAAGTTACCGGGAGGCTCAAGAAGGACAACATAGAAGATAGATATTCCCATAATTACAGTGCTTCAATTGTGGCAGCGAAGGGCACTTGCAAAAAATTGTAAAGACAAGAAAAAGTTAGTTGAAGGAATTCGGTAATGTACGCGGCAATGGCGACAATAGTGAAAATAGTGGGATGTGTCACGCCCCAAAAGCGGGACCGTAACCGCGCGCGCTAATGGCACACGGTCCAAAGCGCAAGGCACAAGCGAACAGAGCAACAAACTTAACGCAATTTAAAGAACCATCAAACGATTTCTTAACTGATAAAACCAAATAAGTTCATTTTTACACAAAAATACGAATTACAAAATTCCTTCTTAGTACAAAAGATGCTACAACAAAAACACTTGAACTCCCTACCTGATTAAGCGTCATAATAACTGTCTCTTATACACATCTTATGTGTATAAGAGACATCTCTTATACACATCTATTATCTGCCATTCTTTTCTATTTCTCATGCCATTTAAACGTCAATAAACCATAATCATAAGTAGTTTCTAAAATGTATCATGCCATTTAAACGTCAGGCATGTCCAAAACATAGTCAAAAAGATCCAATCATTTCAAAACATAGTATGCTAAAGCATAGCGAACAAATCCAAATGCAGTTTCAATGGAATATAATAAAATAGCATGAGTATCTTTTAGGCTCGAAGGTATGATACCAAATCAAACATTTAGAAACACATCCAAAATTATATACCAAGGTCACCTATGAGCCAAAACAGTCATAAAATGCTTTCATATCAAAAGAGTTTGCAAAAATATCAATTGATTAACATAAAATAGCTTGGTCCCGATTTCATATGTAATAGTTCCAAGGACTTGGTATAAGAGACGATGTAGAAGTTAAAGAATGACTAGGGAAGCGAATGACGCGAAACTATAGAAAACGACACCAATGACTCTTTGGTCAAAATGACCTTTTCACAATTTGACCAACCCGACAAGCTAAAACCTAGTCAAAACACTTAGTTAATCCCTCAAATTCGTATTACACTAGATTAGGAGATAATAAGCTCAATTTTCCGGAAAAACCGAAAAACTTCGCCTCTCCTAGGCTATAATTAGGCTATCCTCCTGCCAATAAAATCCAATTCCAAGGTATTCAAGGGACCTTGGTTACAACCCAACTCAAAACAACATATTCAACCAACCAACAAAATCCATAAGCGGAAAGATTCAAGGGCAATAGCCGGACTATATCAATAGCATTCCACAACAATGGAAAACACCTAAAACCATCAAAAGATCATTAAAGACCCAAACATATTTCGAAAGTCCATCCAAACATATTTCGAAAGTCATTAAACAAAATACAAGTGGAAGAGGGTCTATGTTACACCACAAATCCATCCAAACATAACCAATTATCCAAATTATCCTAGTTGCGCCAAACTTCCGCTTACTTACAAAATGAAGGGAAATCAATTCCACTTGGTTTCAAGTCTCAATTCCTATCCAAACTAACCTTCAAACACTCTCAAAACATCATTATGTGCATAGACATAAGCATTCATAGCATAACATTCTATGGCACATATGGAAGACAAATCCTAACTCATAATCTTAAATTTTGTAATCTAACCATGGAAAGTTGTTAAAAATCAACCCCAATCACTTCCCAACCTCCAAAACACTAAGAACAACCCATAACATACATAAATCAACATATATAAGGCTGCAAAGAGGGTTTATTTTCAGCCATAAAGAATCCTACAAAACTTGAAATTAAAGCTTGGATCATAAAGCCCATAAGCCATAAATGCTAAAATACATAAAATCTTACCTTCCAAGTGATTTCTACTTGAAATCCAAGAAAATTTGTAGAAGCATATCATCAGATGCTGGTATAAGAATCAGGAAGAAACAAGCAAGAAGAAGACTTAAAACAAATTCCAAAGTTGACCCAAATAGTACCCATTTGACCTAATAGTCTCCAAGTTGTCTTTTTCGATCAAACCTTTTATTTTGCTACTAAATTAACATTATAAATCAGCCATCAAATCTAGATGACACCATAAGAGAATTACACTTAGTCCAATTGTAATGACCTGATTTTATATACTACCGAGATCGCGTAAACCGACACTATTTGCCGAATGAAACATCTTAGAAATGTATAAGATACTGTTATGACTCGCGTACTTGTACAATAGCTCTTTGGAATTTTTTGAAATCAAAGAACAAGGCTATTAAAATCTTGGTTTCACAGGGATGTCCATGCTTCTCTCGGTTTTAGAACACAATGAAGCCGAGATTGACTTTGATCGAATACACATACGGAGCCGAAAACACAAGTAAGTTATTTAGCGATGAAGAAAAGTCTATCTAGATGTGCCTTAAGAGACAGCCTCCTAAGGTAGTCTACTTTTATTTGTGATTTCGCTTTCATTCCAAGCAACCGTATGATGGTGACAAAGAGAAGCTTCACCTGCAATGAATACAAGGGTGGTCGTGTTGTTGTAACAGCAGACAACACGAACCTGCCAATTAAGCACGTTAGAGATACAGTAATCATGCCATGTGTGAATTGTCACTCAGTACAACTACGAAATGTCATGCACGTGGATGACATGAAGAAGAATTTCTTTTCTGTGTCACAACTTATGGCTCCAGGAAACTACGTATTGTTCAGTCCACACAATGTGAAGGTGTGCTGGGATATTAAAATAGTTGGGACGCCAATCATGGAAGGAGAAAATGTGGAGTCTATCTATGTCTTATCAGCGGAGTCAGCATACATTGAAAAGACAAGGAAAAATGACACAGTCTATCTTTGGCATGCACGTCTAGGACATGTAAGTTATAAGAGACTTAACATAATGATGAAGAAATCCATGCTTACAAAGGTCTTCCTCAACTGGAGTACTGAGAAAACATTATTTGTAGAGGATGTCAATATGGCAAAGCACATCAACTCCTCACAAAGAGTCAAATTATCGAGCCAAGAAACCTCTGCGCTAATCCACTCCGATGTCTTGAATTGGTAGTACGTGCATGCCAAAGATATAATGTACATCATCATTTCATTGATGATTTCATCAATATGTACTAGTGGATTCATCCTATGAATAGTCATTCCATGTAGCATCCATCTGTCTCTTATACACATCTATGTTTGTAATTAGAGACAGACTGCGGTCTTGTGATTATTCGGTCTTCAAGTGGACAACGGAGGTGAATATATATCAAAAGAGTTCTCAGAGTATCTGCGTCAATATAACTGACGGAGGCAGTTGACTGTCCTCGCATGACACATCTTCCTTTTATAAGCTAAGCCAAAAATTGTCATCTAGCATAGATTTGTATAAGCATGTTGCAAGCTTCTTCTACACAGCTCATTTGATGGCCGAATGCATGAAGCGTGTTCTCCATTGTTGTGGAACTGTCTCTTATACACATCTAGATTTGTATAAGAGTTTCGCGTCGGTTTCGCTTCCCTAGTCATTCTTTAACTTCTACATCTCTCGTTCTAAGAGTCCTCTTATACACATCTAGATGTGTATAACGAGACAGTCCCACGAAGATGCGTTCTGTGATCGCTTTCTGCAGTCAAATTTGATAAGAACGGAAGGTTGGAAGTGTTGTGACCCAACAACTAGGTGTTGTCATGTATCGAGAAATGTTGTCTTCGATGAAGCATCTTCTTGGTGGTCGTCACAAGAAAATGTTGGTGTCTTATACACATCTAGATAGTGTAAGAAAAGTTGCGAGATAAGAATCAAGTGTAAACGTGTACTCTAAAGACAAGAGACATCGGTCTAAAAGAAGTACATGAAGATCAAGAAAGAAGTCCAAGCCCTGAAAGCAGTATTCTTACACAAGAAGTGGAAAACCCTAATCCACTGGAGGCACTACAAGAAGCTACAGTCCCGATGGACTTTCGAAATATGTTTGGGTCTTTAATGATCTTTTGATGGTTTTAAGCTGTGAAGAGGCTGATCTCAAATGTTAGGAGTGGATCCAGTCAATGAAGGATGAAATTCAAGCACTCAAGAAAAATCAGACTTGGGATCTTGTGCCTCTACCAGAAGGAGTTGGACCAATATCTTGTAAATGGGTATATAAAGTCAAGACTCATTTGTATGGGTTAAAACAGGCGCCAAGGGCATGGTACGGGAAGATGCGAGTTACACATCTACCTTAGATAATTAGACAAATCATTAAAGCTTGTAATTGCATGAGTAGTCTCTCACCCAGGAAGGTGTTACACCATTGTTGTGGAACTGTCTCTTAGCTACATCTAGAGAGATGTACTGAAGAAATTTCTGTCTCTTATACACATCTAGATGTGTATAAGAGACAGATCTCAAGTCCCATAAAGTGTTTGAGCTCTC
Source organism: Cinchona pubescens (assembly GCA_025175665.1). Classification (NCBI taxonomy): domain Eukaryota; kingdom Viridiplantae; phylum Streptophyta; class Magnoliopsida; order Gentianales; family Rubiaceae; genus Cinchona; species Cinchona pubescens. The sequence goes on along the minus strand of JANKKI010000024.1, from coordinate 4,759,008 downwards.
CCAACTTGAGTACACAAAGAAGGCACGCTTCTATGCCAATTCACACATGGACATCCTTATATAATCTTTAGTCATAATCCAGTCTCTCAAACCTATCTCAACTCCCATAGAGGTTAATGTGTAACTGTGCTCAGATGAAGGCAAAGAGCTTTGTCCATCATGACAACCTATCCAACAATTGATAGGGAGTTTGATATACCTAACATATGACAAGGCAGGACATCGCTTTGCGGTTGGAGTTGCCAGTGATTTACGCAAAATCCAACAAAGTCACACATAGAATTGGTTCGGAGAACACTAAGGTACGTAAAAGGCACTTATGACTATGGGATATTTTAAAAGAAAGATATACCGTGTAAATTGGTTGGATATTGTGATGCTGACTATGCTGGAGACCATGACACTCATCGGTCAACTCTTGGATATGTGTTTAGCCTTGGTTCTAGAGCCATTTCTTGGTGCAACAAAAGACAACCTACTATTTCATTGTATACTACCGAGGCGGTATCATGCAGCTGCTATGGCAGCTCAAGAGATCACATGGCTCGTGCAAGCACCAACCAACTGATTATGCAGTGGATCTATATTGTGATAATCGATCAGCATTTCAACTAGCCGAGAATCCAGTATTCCATGCAAGAACTCAGCATGTTGAAGTTCAATACCATTTTATCAGAGAGAAAGTTCTTCAAGAAGAAATAAGGATGGCACACGTCAAAACCAATGATCAAATTGGATGTTTTCCTGAAGTAGTTGGTACATTAACAAGCTTGAAGAATTTCGATTTGCTCTCGGAATGAAAGCGAAATCACAAATAAAAGTAGTCAGTGAGGAGGAGTGTTAAGAATCACTGACTATTTCTAGAACTCACTAGACAAATTTATCTAAATGTAATTCTAGAAAGTACTAGAAAATCAAATTGGCAAGTTGCATGTTGTGCTAGAAATTTCTAGTAGCTTTGTTTTGTAGACTCATAGCCGACATATCACTAGTATAAATAGGTGCTATTAGTCATTATAGACTTAAGCAAGACAACTTTGAGTGTTTGGTCCCTTAAATAGCCGTCTAAGTCCCCAAGTCCTTGTAATGTCTAGTACCTTGAAGTGTGAGTCCTTGAGTTAAATTGCCAAAGAGTCCTACGGTTGTAATTTTGCTCTTTCAAACATTCAACTAAGTCTTGTTAATACTTTCTAAATTCTTAATTGCAATCAAGGTCCATCACTTGTGAATTATCAACATAAACATCATTCTCTTTTAGAGCAGTGGAGCCAAGCTAGAGTCAACCTTTTGCTTGAAATTCCTTATAAAGATGCTGTGCCGAACTGAAGAGGCTTAAGTTTGTTCTCAAAAGTTGGAACAGAACTTAATTTGGGGATGTTTCCAGGGTTAAAGAAGCTAAAGTCTGTGCAGCATCGGGAATATTGTTCCAACAGAATCAATCCTTGCAGAACCAGGTGCAAGTTTCAAGAGATGAAGATAATTTACTTCAATGCTTAGCTGAAGAAGAAGCTTTTTCGAGGGAGAACGCTGGTAGCAAGTGGATTAAGGAAGGTGATCATAATACTTTCTTTTTTCACTCCCAGCTAAAAATTGAGCAAAATGTGCTTTGTGTTAGAAAGATTAAGAATTCTAATGGAGTTTGGATTGAGGACAAGCAAGCCTTGCATTCGAGGATATTCCATTTATAGAGGAGATGACTGGAGCTGTTTTTTCTATGAATGCAGACAGCACTCATGTCCAACATTATTTAGGTTCCTTTAATTTATGTTTTGAAAATCGTTCTTTTTTAGAGGCATGCAGCAAAACTGTAGTCAATCTTGTGCTAGAAATTCCTTACAAAGATTTTGTGCCAAACTGAAGAGGCTTATGTTTGATCTCGAAAGATGGAACAGAACTCAATTTGGGGATCTGTCATCCGTTAAACAGGCTGCGCAGCGTCAGGAAATACTGTTTACAACTTCTTGTATCCTTGCAGAACCAGGTTCAAGTTTCAAGGGATAAAGCTAATTTACAGCACTGCTTAGCTGAAGAAGAAACTTTTTGGAGGCAGAAGGCTGTTGTCAAGTGGATTAAGGAAGGTTATCATAATACTTTCTTTTTCACTCCCAGCTGAAATTAAGCAAAATAGGCTGTGTAATAGAAGGATCAAGGATTCTAATGGAGTTCGGATTGTCAGGACAAGCAAGCTGTGCAACGAAAGGCTATCAATTTTTTACAGCATTTGCTTACTGCTGATTCAACTGTCATCAATTGCCAGTTAATTGAAGTTATTCGATACATTGTTACACAAGAGGAAACTGAGGCTTTTAGTTGGTATTGCTAGTATATACTTTTTCTTTTTCAGAGCTGTTTTCCTTTGAATGCAATCAGTGCTTGCTGTCTTTCTTATACACATCTAGATGTGTATAAGAGACAGAGATCTTTATTAGGAAAATGCACTTCTTCCTGGGTGAGAGACTACCAAATGCAATTACAACTACAATGATTTGTCTAATCCCTAAGGTAGTGAACCCTTCTACTTTTGGGGATTTTAGAGCTATTAGTCTACGTACTCTTGCTAGTAAGATCCTTTTCAAGATTATGGCAAACAGAATTCAAGTTTTACTTCTGAAACAGATTTCTACTGAACAAAGTGCTAACGTGCAAGAGAGGAATATTGCAGAGAACATCCTTCTAGCTTGCACGTTAGCACTTTGTTCAGTAGAAGAGACAGTATATTCATTTTATAGAAGTGACATAGCAAAAGCTTTTGACAGATTATCTTGAACTTTTCTTTTTAAAATTTTGTAGAAATTTGGATTCTCCCCTCAGTACATCTCTCTTATTAGTCATTGTTTTGAGGATAATTGGTTTTATGTTATGTTTAATGGTTGCCCTGTTGGCTTCTTCAATCTTCACGGGATGTAAGGCACAGGGACCCATTATCCCCTTCGCTATTTATCTTAGCTACAGAAAATTTTAGTCGGGGACTGAAGAGGGAATATGAAACTGGTCAGATTGAATATTTTTCAATATCAAGACATTGCTTGCCATTATACTCATCTTTCTTGTGTTGACGATGTAATAATCTTCAGTAATGGTGGTAACAAATCACTAGCAAACTTTATGACATTCATTCACTTTTACGAAGGGTCTTCTGGTCAGCATAAAGCAGTTTCCAATACTTGACCTCCAAGATTACTCCAGCAAGAACAAGAATGATTTCAAGGATAACCGGCTTTTCCAAAAAGGAGTTTCCTTTCGTCAACCTTGGTTTTAATGTAGAGAAACTAAAGCTATGTTTCAGCCTATTATAGACAAGATAAACTCTAGATTGGATGGTCGGAAATAAGAAATGCTTACTCCTGATGGCAGGTTGATTCTTATTAAAAGTGTACTGTCTTCTATTCTCTTATATCAGTTGGCAGTTTTGGAACCTCCAAAGGCAGTAGTGAAGGACATCCAGATAATTTTTGCTGATTTCTTTTGGGAGTTTTTGATTATGGAAAAAGGTTATATTGGATTTCTTGGAAGACTATCACATAGCGTAGTCTTCAAAATGGTTTGGGAGTACATGAGTGATGAGTCATGTGATGTAATCTGTCTCCAAATTCGCACCCTCTAGATGTAATAAGAGACAGTTACTTACTTATCTTTTGATCCGATACCATCACTCTTAGACACATCTAGTCTGTATCTAGATGTGTATATAGACATCTTCTCACGAAGATGATATAGAAATTACTAGGATTCCAAGGATACAAGTACTATCTAGATAATCGATTTAAAATGTGACTAAGCTAAGATCTTTATTAAATAAGTGAAATGATAAGTAGACAACTAAATTAACAAGTACAATAACACAAGTAAATAAAGGGATTGGCTATGGCTATGATTCCTTTACCAGGTGGAATCTTCTAATGAGTTAATATTCAATGGGCACAATTGAGATTTTTCCCCCAACTATGAACTAATCCCTTGTCCTTGCTTACGATTGTAGTCTAATTTTTTACATGGAGTTTGACGAAATAACTAAGGAAATTAGCATCTAGGGCCGACTACTAATCAACCTAGCCAAGTAATAAACATGTCTAAGCATTAACACTCAACGCTTGCGTTATGTTAACAGACTCTTTAATGGTTCAAAGGACTTTCTTTCCCTCTCACTAAGCATTTCAAATCATTTACTATAACTCAAATGTCTATTATTTACTAGTGTACCCACTTAGAATCACCCACACATGTATAAGGTTTAAATTTTTATAGCTCAATTCCCTAGTAGTTTAGCTACACATAATTAAAGGAACACAAAGAAAGAAAAATAAAGACAAGTTATTAGCTTATACTAAGGTAAGAACTAAAAATTAGTTCTTAACATAATTACACTAGTCATGTCTCAAGAAATTTGAATGAGCATGAAAATGAGAGATATTTATATCGAATGAAAGCTAATAGAAATGCTAGAAACAATTATAAAGGAAATTCTAAGCTTGAATTAGCTAGAGACAGTAATTTCAAAGATAAAAGGGTTGAAAATTTGAAAAAGAAAAAGTAAATGCTACAATTTTACTAAATATGGAAAAGTTCTTCTATTCCTAAGGAAATATTATCTAGTTTATACTAAATTAAAACTTTAGCACTTTTTACTATGTGCTTGTAGGTGTACACTTTAGAGTTATTTTAATTTTTGCAACCTGCCTGTTCTAAAAGTGGCAAAATTTCCTTTGTCTGAGAATCTTTTCGGACCGCAATATCGATTTTTCCTTCTTGGAATTTGACTCTGCACTGTGGAGTTTGAGTTGACCAGGGCTTTCAGCCAGTCAACACTACGGTGTGGAATACTGTTCCTTAGAAAATGACACCTTGGTGTAAAACCTTTGAAGTTTTGAATGGTTTTACACCGAGGTGTTATCTTTATGCCTTGTAATTCCACAGTGCAGTATGGAGCTCTTAGTAGTCTTGGACTTGTTCTTCCATTTTCCTTCTCAATCCATCCTTAGTCCATGACTTGTTCAAATCTTCAAGTTTCTGCTCCAATTGCAAATTACCCCTACAATCAAACACCATAATAAAACAAGTATCATTTAATCATCAATGTACACATAAACACTATCAAAAGACCTTATATTACCTAATACTACAAATACTATTATTAAACATGAAATGCAAGTAAAAACACATAAATGCACCTAATATAGGACTTACATAATCATGATATCATGGTTTTAGAGGTAAAATAATTCTATTTACTAAAGTGTCAATGAATAAGTATAACTCATTCAAGGGATGAATAACAAGCTATGGTGGACTTTCAGAAGTAGGGATTTTCTTGTAGAATATTTATGAGTCATCTTTATTTACATAATGTTCCACATCTCTCCTTTGCAGGATTTTCAAGAAAGGGGGTTCATTTATTTGGAAGAGAATGATGGCTATCAAAGATTCCAAAGAACCTCATAATTGTGTTCTTCCTAAGGAAAGGAAAGGTTTCTTCGTGGGACAACTTGAAAGGATTAGGAGTTTTGTACCAACTAGGTAATGGTTATCCTGCTTATGATGATTTTTTGAATCAGGTTTGGGATGGAGGACAATGGAAGATAGATGAAATAAGCACTAGTTATCCTATTTCCAATATGACCTGGTTTCATCAGAGACATTTGTATTTATCCGAAGGAGTTGATGACTATCTCTTAGACAGCTTTCCAAAAGAAATTTATCTAGATTCTCCTCTATTGCAGTGGAAGGCTGGTCTTTGTTTTCTAGAGGAATGACATGGGATGAGACAGCCACTATTAAAATCTCCATTTTTTTGTGGAGATTGTTTAATTATGCTTTACCTTTGGAAGAATCATTGAAGAAAAATGTTTCCAGTTTCCATCAAAATGTCAATTTTGTCTTCAGGAGGAATGCCAAGATCATTTATTCAGAATTTGTTCAATGCTAATTATATGGGGTCAACTACATGATTAATTAATTTATTATGAAAGTCAGATTATATACATGAATATTTGTAAGTACAAGTTATAAAACTGTATGAATGTATGCATAAAACAAGTCAACATCACCAATTATGGCATGAATATATACATCTTCATTTAGATGAAAATGTTGGGATTTAGATAATATAGATCAAAATGGACAAATTATTTTTTTGATAGGTAGAAACCATAAGCAGAAAAGAACATTTTGTGTCTATATAGAGTCAAAAAAATAGTAGGAGGGATGGCGACATTTTGTACTAAGGTATGGCTGATCAGCTTTTATTGTTATCTTTAGAAATTGATATCAAACATGTTTTTGACTATCGAACTACTATATGCGGTGATATACATCTTTAGAAATTTAGGACTAATGAATGGCCAAGGTTACCTGATTTTCTTGTATTCCCTAATACGAAATCAGGACACTCTATTGTTGTGGTTTAATTCTTGCATCATGTTTTTTCTGTATTCAGAAAACACCAATATAAACTGCAAGCCATGTTGAGAAAACATTTAGAAACCACCAATATAAATATGATATTGTTCATGCTGAGAAAATTTAGAAAATACCAATATAAATGAAGAAATTTGAGATTTGAGTACACCCAAATTTATCAAAGAAATACAAAACATAACCCGTGTCAACCAAAGAATAATAGTACTTCTCATGTATAGAATAGGCGTGTCGATTAAGCTCAAATAAAGCTTCTGAAAATTAACTTGTCAAGACGCAAATAAGATAAGAAAGAAGTTGGCAAAGAAAATAGCCCCACCAGCAACTTAAACCTATCAAATAATGATTACTCTGGCTAGGAGTGTTTCTGATAACATCTAGTGAAATTCAAGATTAATTGTTGAGATCACAATTAATATTGAGATAGGTAAAGAGACAGTTCACACTGTAAACAAGTTTTTGCAAGTCTGTTTCTTCCTGTGAACCATTTTTGTGTGGTGAGAGCCCAATGTCTGTCTTGTTGTTCACTAGAAACTTTATCCTTTATATGACTTATAAGTCATGGTCATAAAATATTTATATTTATGGCTACAAGCATAATGCAAGTAACAAATATTATCCTTTATCTGACTTGTAAATCATGGTCATCAAAAGTTTATATTTATGACAACCAAAATAATACAAGTAGCAAATGTTATGATATTTTTTTTTTTTTTGTGTAGTGATGTTTAACAATGAGATACTAACCATTAACTCCAAGAGCATGCCATTCCATTATCCAGTTGTCTTTCCAAAATGCAGACCCTTCATTACATATCAACTTCTGAAAAAACTTGTCTTCTAACAAATGAACTCTTATCATTCTTTTCCAAATTGGCAATGGATTATATTCAATCCAATTAATATGTAGCGCCCCCATGAACGGAGCACAAAGAGATTCTAATGTGAAAAAAATTCCACCAAAGTTTTAGTTCGAAGCCATGAAAAATGTTATGGAACTGTCTAACACCCAAACCATCCTCCACTATTTGATAACACACCTTTTCATGCCCTTCAGTGCCTCTGATTACTGTGCTCGGACTCATTTCAAAAGATGTTGGCCATAACACATTACATTGCTTGAAGAGTTGCTATAGGGGGAGCCATACTGCAAATGAATGAATTGGTATGAAAGAGAGAAAGTTTTTTATTAAAATAAGCCTTCCCCCGACCTATAATAAATTATTCTTTCCTACAACTTGCTTAGCTTGAAGTCTCTCTAATAAATGATAAAACTATGATCTTTCTTTTTTCCTATACGTGAATAAATGGCATCCAAGGTATATCAAAGGTAATGGCTTTGTTGACACCCAACATTTGTTTGGCAAAACCAATTAACTCTTGACATTATTTACTTTCTAGCCCAAGCCCTACTCATAAAGATCTTGAAACCTCGAGAAGCTTTACAAAGAGCTTCTGTGGCTTCTGGTAAAAATCATTATGTCATCTGCAAAAATCAAATGGAAAACCACTTGATACTTCCGTAGTGGTGTGTATGGAAGAATCAACCCTTGATAAATCATTCTATTCAAACCCTTGGATAAGACTTCAAACAGATTAGAAATAAAAAAGGTGACACAAGGTTACCCTGCTTGATTTCCACGAGAAGCCTTGATGAAACCAGTGATTTCACTATTAATTTCACCATTAAGGAGCAATGAAAACCAAATCCCACTCATATTATTCATGATAAGCTGCTCTTCAAAATGCTTCAAGAAACTGCCAAGAAACTTTCGCATAGTGATACCAGAAACTCTTCCCACCCCTATGAATTTGTCCCAATTCATGCGTATAAAAATAAGATTCATTTGTGTCTTGAAACACTTCAATTCACGTTTTAGAACGTCAAAAGTAGCCAGAAAATCCTTATTAAGGATACTTTGTTTCTTTTTATTTTTTAAATATGTTTATTTATTTATTGAAAAAATGAGAAATACTCTCCTTGGTGAGCCAATAATCTTTACAAAGTAGGGATATTCTTGCACACACTATAAGAAAATAGTGTTATATATCTGTCTCTTATACACATCTAGATGTGTATAAGAGACAGGTGCAGTTTAGAGTGCAATTCAACTTTGAGTGGAACTAATACAACAAAGCACTATAGCCAATTTGTACTAAAATTGCTCTTCTCTAACGATTGTATTCAATGTATTAGGTGATATTTACAGAATATCAAAGCAGTTATTTATAAGAGCAATAAATTGTGGTTGCAACTACTTCCTAACGGGTAAATAATAAATGCACAAAAAGTAGCCGTTGGGGTTTCGGACGTACGAGATAGATGGGATCATTCATTAGTCCTAAATTTCTAAAGATGTATATCACCGCATATAGTAGTTCCTGTCTCTTAAATATCACCTAGTACCTGTATAAGAGAAAACATAAAGATGTGTATAAGAGACAGATACCATATCATAAAGCACGCCCCAAAAACCAAACAAAAGAGACGTCTTGGAAGCATAATCATAAGTAGTCCTAAAGCGCAAGGCACAAACGAACAGAGCAACAAACTTAACCACAATGTAATAGAACCATCAAACCAACTTGTTTACGATGTGAAACCGTATTTTAATAGTCTTGTTCTTTGATTTTAACTGGTTTAAAATGTTTTCATATTATAAATAGTCATAAAGTACTTCAACTTATTCGTTTTCAATTCGGCAAATTTTTGGTTCTGATTTCGGTACCGCGGTGGTTAGGTCAAATATTGGACTAAGTGTAATTAGTGCATTGTGGTGTGTAAGTGTTGTATGATGGCTGATTATTCAGAAAAAAAAAATGTTAAGTTAGTAGCAAAAAAATTAGTTTTTGGGTCAAATAGTCAACTTGGAGACTATTTGGTCAATTTGGCACTATTTGGGTCAACTTTGGAATTTCTTTTTATACACTTCTTGCATTTATAAGAGACTGCCTTAAGCTCAGCCAACTTAACTGTCTTTTATTTCATTTTTCCCATCTAGAAAAATTTTCTTGGATTTCAAGTAGAAATCACTTGGAAGGTAAGATTTTATGTATTTTAGCATTTATGGCTTATGGGCTTTATGATTTAAGCTTTAATTTCAAGTTTTGTAGGATTATTTATGGCTGAGAAAACCCTCTTTGCAGCCTTATAAGTTGTGATTTATGTATGTTATGGGTTGTTTTTAGTGTTTTGGAGGTTGGGAAGTGATTGGGGTTGATTTTTAACAACTTTCCATGGTTAGATTAGAAATTTTAAGATTATGAGTTAGGGTTTGTCTAGGGAATGCGAAAGCCTAGGGAGGCGAAGTTTTGGTTTTTCGGAAAACTGAGCTTATTATCTCCTAATCTAGCTGTATACTGAATTTGAGGGATTAACTAAGTGTTTTGATTGGGGTTTTAGCTTCGAAGTTGGTCGAAATTTTATACACATCTTTGTGTCAAAAGATGACCTTTTCACAAGATGTGTATAAGAGACATGGAAAGTTGTTAAAAATCAACCCCAATCACTTCCCAACCTCCAAAACACTAAAAACAACCCATAACATACATAAATCACAACTTATAAGTTATAGATGAAGAGGTGCAAATCACCTGATGTGTAATCAATTGAGATATATGAAACTCTTCCGATATGAGCCAAAACAGTCAGAAAATGGCTCATAGCAAACCTAGAGGTTATAATTTTGGATGTATTTGGAAATGTTTGATTTGGGGTGCACCGGTTCTATAGTCATCCATGGGACATGGTATTGCTGTGAATGTGATGAACTATTTCTTTGAGGGTCTTGTGATGGGATAACTTGACCTCCCGGTCGGACTAGTAGGTGTGGTAGATTACTAGATCGGCTAGTCTTGTAGGTTATACCTTGGAACCTAAAAGATACTCATGCTAAAAGATACTCATGCTATTTTATTAAATTCGGATTGAAAGCTATACTGACAGTCCTCCCTATCTCTGAAATGTCATTCTATATGGTGAATGAGAGATCTTTGTATAAGTATGTTTTGTATAACATCTAGATGTTTATCTAATTACAGGCTCCAAAAAGCTACACATTGGAGCGTTTATGGCAAAATTTGGGTGTTTTGGAATAATGAGACTAGATTTAACATCCTGTCTCTTATACACATCTAGATGTGTATAAGAGACAGTGCGAAAACCATAGTCAAACGTCAATATCTTTATGTTTTCTTTGTATGAAACACTTGGCCCCATTTGAAGAGCTTTTATGATATCCACTGAGCTAGTTATGCTCACCCCACGTGATTACAATTTTTCAGATTAGGTGCTCGTTTTTGGACTCTCCACCGCGTTAGCAGCTTTAGATTTTCTCCAGATTCCACATTACTGGTAGGACTCTGCGGATAATCTTCCAAGCTTCTCTTTTGTTTGGAGAGGGGTAGTGTATTAGATAGGTTTGTATTTATGAACTTTGTTTTTGTTGTAGCATCTTTTGTACTAAGAAGAAATTTTGTAATTCGTATTTTTGTGTAAAATGAAATATCCGGTTTTATAGTTAAGAAATGGTTTGATGGTTCTATTACATTGTGTATAAGACTAGTGACATAAAGAGAGCTGTATCGAAACGATAAAAAAACTGAATGGGGCTCTTTGGTCAAAAATGACCTCGATCCCGTTTTGGGCGTGACATACGAGTTAAGCTAGAGACAGGTTTTTCGGACGCACTGTACCGTCCGAACCTGTCTCTTATACACATCTAGATGTGTATAAGAGACAGTAAAATCAATCAGATATGACACATCATTTTGCAATATAGATGACTACTCCCTCTTTTTGATGATGACAAACCTTCATGGAGTAATTATGTAAAATCAATCAGATATGACTAACCATTTTGTAATATAGATGACTACTCCCCTTTTGACACCATCAAATAAAGCTCCCTAGAGAAATAATGCAAAGACAGAACAGAAATGCATAAACCAAAGCTCAAATAATCAACTCAAATATTAATTTGTACTTAGTTCAAGTATTCAATAGAAATGCATAAAAACTCAAATATTCAACAAATATTTAACGTTTTAGTTCATGGGAATACAAAAAGGAAAAATCAGAAAGATCCTAACTAAAAAATAGAAGTGCTAAAAACCAAAAACAGATGTGAAATGCTAATTCGAGTCATTTTTCTTCTTGGAGCGCTTTTCAGTCTTTTGGCGTTTTGAAGAAGCATCTAAATCAGTGGCCTCACTGTCTTCAAAAAATAAAGTGCGGCGTTGCATGATGAAATCTAACTTGTCGTTTATATCATCACCGTCGCCTTCATCTTCATTGGCAGCACCTTGAGTATTGAGACATTCGGAACAAGTTCCTAACCAATCATGGAATGGTGGGGGTGGTTCAGGAGGAGGAGAATCTGGAATAGCGAACCAGAGGTGGAGGCCTGGGATTTTGAATGTTCAATATCAAAAGCTGCCTTAGTAAACCATCTGATCGTTGAAAAACCGGAGGCCTTTTCGTTCAATATAAGATTTGTTAAAATAAGGGGGAAATTGTTTGTTGCCGCTAAAAGGAACATTGAGGAAATCAAAAATTTTGGTGAGGAATTTTCGAAGGGAATGTTAAGGTATCGATGTTGCACCAACAGAAATAGTCATCACTAAATCCACCTGTAAATCTAGATAGCACCTACCTCGTCTGAGCCCGACATCTAGAGTTGTATAACAAGACCCCTCAGCAAATGAGCCACAAACATTCGTGACAAGGGTGTATAGAATGTTTAGTTCAGGAGTTAGTAATGTGGTTTTGGCTTCCGAGGCCTGTTTGAATTGATGTTAAAAATAGCCCTAACCTCATCAATGTCAATCTAGTATCAATACGCGGGCCATTTATCTAAAGAAAAGAAATAGAAGAAATCATGCGGATTTGAGACTTCACATTCAAAAATAGTGTTGATGATGTTAGAGGAAATCTCTAGATTGGTGTTGTTTACGAGAAATTAAAGTGCGAGCAGTGGGGCCTTTCGAAGATTGGCGGTGGCTGAAGCACCATGTCATGATACGGGTAAATCGGTATGCACTAGGTGACCCCAATTTTGTTTTTGAAAGCATGATTTGACAATGGGAAGACTATACTCATCAAAAGACTCGAGATGCGGGACTTCCGAACGGTCCAACGGCTAGTGTGTTCGGACGTATACCGAATGTATCGGCCTTGTCATCTCTATGCCAACATCTAGTTACTGTAGTAGACAGAAAATAGCCGTTGAGGAAGTTGTTGAAAGCAGATATTTGGCAACTATAAATACCTGTCATTTTTTGAAAGATTTGGGAAATTTTGATAAAATGAGATGGTAGATGGGGGAAATTAGATATGATAATGGTGAGAAATACTTTGGAGAAGATAATTTTCTAATCAATTTATATCTTCCCAGGGCATAGCTAAAAAGATCCAAGATCCCAAAAATTTTACCAGAGGGTTTCCAAATAGTTCATCCAAACATTTTTGAGAGATTCAAAGCGATCTAAAGCCAAGGGTTTTGTAAAAATATCAGCCATTGATCTGTGTATAAAAGACAAGGACAAGCTGCACCAATTGGCCAGATTAGATGTCTCTACTTTTTGTGCATTTATTATTTAGCTGTTAGAAAGCTGAGTGCATAAGGATTTTTGTATAGATCTAGATTGCACTAGTGTGTCACACTTTATAGGCACACAATCAAAAATTACACCAATAGTTGTGTTTATTTCACGTTTGATCCCAATAAATTGGTATTAGAGCTTGGTTGGGTTCTTGTCAAATATTTAAATCAAGTGGGTTGGTGGCAATTTCCAATTCAATAATTTAGTAGGTGTACAAGATTTACTCTTTGGGATTGAAGAGTAAAGGACATCCTTATTTAACAAGACTTGTTAAAAGCCTATAAAATGACTCTTTGTTGCGGACACAACGGGATTTTGGATTGTCTCCAAAAGTTTGTGTTAAAATCAAGGAAAAAGATTAGGTCCTTCTACTTCGTACCCTGAGATCCCTGATTTCTACGACAGTGTGACAACGTCCTTGATATACGGGAAAGATACTTTGGTGCTCGAGAATGTGCAATCATCTAATATCTCAAAATAAGGCAAACCACGGTGAGATACAAGAAATTATGTTAATTGCTCGAGAAGAGAATCGGAAAGGAATGATACTTGATGGTGAATCTAAAGCAGGTGATTCAAGGGTTAAGGAAAAAGGTGAACTTCAATATTGATTTTGGATGTAATAAATCAAGTGGAGAAGTTCTCACTGTCTCTTTTAACCCTAGGATCTGTCTTCCTATTGTATTTTAGATGTGTATAAGAGACAGACAAAATGGTGTTGGTTAGAATATTTTGATGCACTTCAAGTAAAGAAGACAAGTCCACCTCTGGTTTCGCTATTCCACATTCTCCTCCTCCTTTTTACTATTCCAAGGTGATGTTAATGATCCCAAACATACAAAAGAATCTAATTTTCTTTAAGTCTAGACTTCAACAATTTTGTTGAAGGTAGAGTCTTTTGAACCACACATGGCTGAACATTCCTGTTGAAAGAGAAGAAGTATTGTGATGTATATTATTTGGTTACCTCAATGGGTTGGGAGCGGACCAAGATTCAAGATTGCTTCCAAATTGCAAATGGTGGTGAGAAGGAAAACCTTGCTAAAGGAGAGGGTTAATTGAGGCCCCTCTTAAGAGTTGACTGGAGGTAGGACTTGATTAGTTACACATATTCATTTTTCGGTTGAATCAATTGGAGACAGGATTATATTGATTCGGTGTGTGTAGCTAGTCACCATGTGAATTGGTGGTGGAAGGCAAATGGTTATATTTTTTTGGTTTGTGTTTACTTAAATCATATTCGTCAAGGTGCACATTTGTTACAAATTGTCTAATTTTATTTTAGGTAATTATCCTCTTTTGTGTGGAGTGTAAGTAGTTTTCTAATAGTTTACTTATTTGAAGTAATTGCCAAGGAATTTCCTATTTGTATAGAGTTTAGATTGTAAGACAAGTTATTTCTTATTATTACATGGAGTGGTAACCAAGTAATGTTTCCTATAAATAGATGATTGGCTAACTACAAAGACATAACATAATAAAGGAAAATACTAGTTAGGAATTATGTAGTTCTATACTTGTGGTGAGAGTGTTCTTGGGGGTGAGAAAGGTTATACAAGAGTTGGGTTTGGGATTCAAGTTGTATTCTTGTATGGGTATTTTATCTCATAATAAAAAACAAGTTTTTTCTCCGTAGACGTAGGTTTGGTAATTAAACTGAACCACGTTAAATCTTGTGTGCCACTCATATTTCATGTTGTGGCTTGTTTTTCATTAAATTATTGTATTCTTAATTTCTCAATAGTTGTGTTTAGAGTATATTTCATCCAAAGAAGTTGAGCACAACAATTTGCAGCAGCAATGTATTCGGTTTCAGCCGTACAAAGAGAAATAGAATTTTGTTTTTTGATAAACCAAGACACAAGACAATTTCCCAGAAAATGACACATACCACTGGTACTTTTTCTATCAATTTTACACCCAGCAAAGTCAGTGTCAGAATAACTAATTAAATCAAATGGAGAGGACTTTGGATACTACAAACCAAAATTCATTGTACCTTATAGATATCTAAAAATTCTTTTAACAACTATCAAGTGTAATTCTTTGGGGCAAGATTGAAATCTAGCACATAAACAGACAGCAAACATGATATCTGGTCTACTGGCTGTTAAGTAAAGTAGGCTTCCAATCATACCTCTATGGTATTTTTCATCATCACCATTACCTTCTTCGTCTTTATCAAGTTTGGTTGAAGTGCACATAGGCGTACAAACTTGTTTGCAATCTTCCATTCCAAATCGTTTGAATAGCTCCTTTGTATATTTGATTTGTGTAATAAACGTTCCTTCCTTTGTTTGGTCCGAACTTGTAATCCGAGGAAAAATTGTAACTTGCCCATCATACTCATCTCAAACTCTTTTTGTATTAAATGTGAAAAGTCCTTGCACAAATTTTCATCAGTTGCTCTAAAAATAATATCATCAACTTATATTTGAACAATTAACAAACCATTTAAATCTATTTTTGTAAAAAGAGTGGTGTCAACTACACTTCTTTTGAATCCATTTTCTATCAAGAAACCACTTAATCTTTCATACCAAGCTCTTGGAGCTTGTTTCAAACCATATAAAGCTTTGAAAAGTTTGAAAACATAATTTGGAAGATTTTTATTTTCAAAGCCAGAAGGTTGTTCAACGAAAACTTCTTGATCAATAAAACCATTTAGAAATGCACTTTTGACATCCATTTGAAATAATTTGAAATTATTGAAACATGCAAATGCGAGAAACATGTGAATGGATTCTAATCTAGCCACGGGTGCAAAGGTTTCATCAAAGTCAATACCTTCTTCTTGAGCATAACCACTCTTTTGCAACAAGTGTAGCTTTGTTTCTTATGATTTCACCTTTGTCATTTAATTTGTTTCTAAACACCCATTTAGTTCCAATAACGGGATGAGAAGATGGTCTTTCAACCAAGGTCCATACATTATTTTTCTCATTAATTGACTAAGTTCATCTTGCATGGCATTAACCCTAGATTCATCACTCAACGCAACATCTACATCTTTAGGTTCAATGTGAGAAAGTAATGCACAATTACTATTTAAAGGTTTATGAGAGCAGTAGTTACCCCATCGGATAGATCACCTATGATTAAATCTTGAGGTGACTAGAGATGAATCTCCAAGCTTTCGGAAGATCTTTTGGAGAGACAGGTATGAATCCTTCAAGATGATTCTTGTTGAAATCCTTGCTTGATGTGATCTCTTGATGATCTTCATGAATAACGAGCTTTTCGAGCTCCTTTAGAATACCTACATCTTCATCTTCACATAAATTCTTTGAGATAACATCATTAGTTTCTATCAAATGTAACATGCACAACTTCTTCAATCAAGAGTGTTCTTCTATTGTAAACTCGGTATGCTTTCTTGTCACTAGAATATCCTAGCAAAATTCCTACATTTGATTTTTTGTCAAATTTTCCAAGGTTTTCTT
This sequence comes from Cinchona pubescens, assembly GCA_025175665.1. Classification (NCBI taxonomy): domain Eukaryota; kingdom Viridiplantae; phylum Streptophyta; class Magnoliopsida; order Gentianales; family Rubiaceae; genus Cinchona; species Cinchona pubescens. Next base: position 4,742,548 of record JANKKI010000024.1, on the reverse strand, counting down.
TGATTTTTAAAATAAAACATTTGCAACCAAAAACTTTGAAATAGCTCAAAACGGGTTTATTACAAAAAAGGAGTTCATAAGGAGTTTTGTTTAAAAAGGATCTTAATAAAACTCGATTCATCACAAAACAAGCCGTGTTAACTGCTTGCAAGAAATCGCTAGAACTATGATTAGTGAATGCGACTTACCACAATACTTTTGGGAGATGTGTATAAGAGACAGCAATTAAGAATATTGAGATTAAGGACTCTAACAACCGAAAATTCATGAAAAATACCGTTGTGATCACAAGTGTCGAAAACCTCCAAATTTAAATTCGGCACCATTGTCACTTCTTAAGAATGATTCTAACCACAATAAATTTTGAATAAAGTTGGAAAATAATTTTACAAATATTTCAAAAGCCTCTAGATGTGTATTGGAAATAATACCCAAGATACCTACAATAGTCATCTACAATAACAAAGGCATATTTGCAACCACCAAGACTAGCATATTGAGTAGGTCCAAATAAGTCTAAATGCAACAATTCTAAAGGTGTATGAGTAGACACAAAATTCTTTGGTTTAAAAGAAACTTTGACTTGTTTACCAAATTGGATTGTAAGTAACATACTTTCTAAAAAAATTTAGTTTGAAAACCTCTTACCAAATCCTTCTTAGCAAGTTTTTCAATCAAATCCATATTAAAATGACAAAGTCTTCTATGCCAAAGCCAAGGATCATCTATGGAAGCGGTAAGACATTTTACATTGCTATCTAATTTTATCAGAGATGACTCACAAGTAAACATCATTGTGGTCCTGTGCTCTTATACACATCTAGATGTGTATAAGAGACAGGCATGAATGTCTTGTTTTGTCACAAAGTTGACTTACACTTAATAAATTATAGTTCAAATTATCAACAAGAAGCACATTTTTAATTAAGGTTGCACCATTTTTACCTACATCACCAATGCCGATTGATTTTGCTTTATTGTTATCTCCAAATGTGACTTTTCCACTGTTTTTGGATATGAGATTTGTGAAGAGAGAAGCATAACCCGTCATGTGCCTTGAACATCCACTATCTATGAACCACTTAGCATTGTTGGTGATGTGAAGTACCTACACTTAAATCATGCCTACTGTCTCATAGACACATGTAGATGTTCACATAACATGCTACGTGGTTAATGCAGACTTTTATTTCCAGTTTTGAAAATCATTTTTCTTGACATAACACAAAGATTAACATTTCCATGTTGTTGGCAATATCTACAAATAATATTTTTATTTCCATATAAAGATGATTTTGATTTTACAAAACATAAGTCGTCTCTTTTAAACATGATAAAATTTTTGTTGATTAAAACTACATTTCTATTTCTTTTCAAATCAACAACATTTTCTTTCTTTCTAGTCAAGAGAACATTCAAATCATCCATTCTTTTCTTCAAGAAGGCTTGTTCTTATTGATCTTTGATCTCTCATGCATATCAAACTTCAAGTCAAGATTTTCTTGTGATAGCCTATTATTTTCATTCACAAGTTTAGAGTTAGCATTCAATAGAGCATTTGATTTTTTTACTAACTCCTTATTTCTAGCATATGATTCCTTTAAGCTATCATGCAATTTCAAAATGAAGAATTCAAGATCATCTTCTTCATTTTCATCATTAGAGTCGTAGTTAGAATTTACCTCATCATCTCCAATGGCCATAAAGGCCATTTGTGCCGACTCCATTTCTTCTTCAACTTCTCCTTCGAAGATCTTCATTTTGCGATTTGCATGTTATTAAATCTAGGTCTTCTTCACTTCCTTCATTTGTATTGGAGACAGCACTACATTTGCAAATGTGTCCAAGAGACAGCATACATGCATTCTTTTCTTTTTCTTTATTTCAAACCTTGTCTTTCCTTTGAAATTATTTGAATTTGTAGCTCCGCTTCTTCTCATTCTTCGTTTGTTGATGTAATGTTTAAGAAATCCATCATCCACTACTTTGGCCTTCAACTTCAATACATAAGATATAAGAGAATTGATTAGTGATTCAATAGGCATTGAATTTAAATTCTTGGCTTCCTCTATAGCAATTGTTTTGGCAACCCATTCTTTGGAGAGAGCATTTAGGATTTTCTATTTTTTCACCCAAAGAATGTTTATGTGAGTCATCCTGATAAAATTAGATGTGTATAAGAGACAGAGATGAAACCACATGAAATTATTGACAAAATGTATTGTTGAAGGATTCATACTTGTAATAAGTAAGATTTCTTTTTGAAGATGAAGATCATCACTATTCTAAAGGCTGTCTCTTATACACATCCCAGATGTGTATAAGAGACAGGGGATGCCTTACGTGAGTCGATTCATTTATATCCAAGGCGTTATATAGCACGTTCATGGCTTTTGCATTTAATGTCAAGTTCGCCTTGTCTTGTGGAGTGAGCTCATCCCTCATCTTTTCTCTTCTTCTATTTGTGTGATCATCAATGATAGTAGCTTCAAACGGACCTTCATTAACAACATACCACAAGTCAATGTCAATAGATTGCAAAAGATTTTCATCCTATCTCTCCAAGTAATAAAATTTGCCCGTTAAACATAGAGGGCCTAGTAAAAATAGGACTCTAAAAGAAATGCTAGCAACCTGTTGCTTAACAGATCTATTTCTCAAAAGCAATTTATGCACCAAAATGAGACCAAGCTCTGATAACAATTGTTGGTCCCAAAGAAACCTAAGAAGGGGGGGTGAATTAGGTTTCTAAAAATACTTTTAGAAATAATAATATTCTCAAAATAAAAATTGATATAATATAATCAGTGAAATAGTGAAGTAAGAAAGAGAGAAAATTAATCAGCCAATACTTCCAAACTAACTAGTCTCTCTTGAAGTATCAAATCACTAAAATGCTTCACACACTTGGTAAGCCAATAATCTTTACAAAGTAGGGATATTCTTGCTCACACTAAAATTCTTTTAGTTGAGCCAAGAATATCCCTTACTGTAAAGATTATTGGCTTACCAAGTGTGTGAAGCATTTTAGTGATTTGATACTTCAAGCTAGTTAGTTTGGAAGTATTGGCGTGTCTCTTATACACATCTAGATGTGTCTAAGAGACAGGATTAGCACTAAGAAAGTATAAGTACGAGCATTTAGACCTGTCTCTTATACACATCTAGATGTGTATAAGAGACAGATCTCGGACGTCCGAAACCCCAATGGTTACTTTTTGTGCATTTATTATTTACTCGCTAGGAAAAACCCTTTCTCTAGCAAAACAAATAACAGACCTGCAAAAACTTGTTTATAGAGTTAAGTGTTTATGTCATCATCAAAATAGGTTTGAAAAACATCAATATCTACTACCAACTACCTTTTTATATGTTTAATGTAGCAATTTTTCTAATATATAATTATCGCGACAATTAACTAAGTCTACCATTACGTATTCAATTAACTTTAAAAAGTAGTGAATGGCCATTGGAGATGATGAGGTAAATTCTAACTTATACACTCTAATGATGAACTGTCGCCTTCATTATGTCAACTTTAAGAAGAATGTTATTCTCTCTAACTTTGTGATACAATGATGATAGGAGTTCTTGAGCAAGCAACACATTATCAACCATAATCCTATCTTTGACAAACCTCGACTACTTTGGTGATGCAATAAGTGGAAGCTTAACTCTATAGCTGATTGCCCAAGATCTTTGTGAAAATTTTACTCATCAATGGACATAGAGAAATAAGGTAAAAATCTGCAAATGATTGTGCATTTTCCTTTTCAAGAATCAACACCATTGAAATGCTACCAATGGCTTTTGATTAATAAAACTCCACAAAAAAATTCCTAAACTACGAGAAGGATATTCTGATACAATTTCCCAACGGTGAGTAAAGAATATATCCGAGAAGCCTTGGACACAAGCACTTTCCCCATAATTTCTTCAATAAAAATGTTCGAATCTGTTGAAATTGCTATATTTCAACATATTCCATGTTTTGAATCGGTCTCTTATACACATTAGATGTGTATAAGTCAACAGGTCATAATTTAGGGACAAAACCAAGGAAATGGAATATTGCCTAGATTCGTATAACTTTCAAATCGCATAAGATGACAGCAACTCGGCTGGAGAAGTTGAAGAAGAAATGGAGGTGTGTTTGTGTAAACCGTTTGTATATAGTCAGAAACGAATGCATATATATCAAAGGTTTATAAACAGAACAAGCAAATTATGTGTTAGAATATTTGTTTGAAAAAAGGGTAAGCTCTATTGAATGCTGTCTCTTAAACACTGTAGTCTTAATACTAACATATATGTGATAAGATTTGTGTGTTAGGTCAGAAGACGAGAGTTATTATAATTTTTGATGATTGGTAATCATGATTATATCTTGAAATTTTGTTTAGCTTGTGGCATTTGTTGGAATTATGTGACTTTTGTGCTTGCTAAGCACAAGTGAATCCGTATCAACAATTGCTATAGGCATTTGGACCAATTGAGCCAAATTACCTACTATTTGATATGAGTCCCTAGTTGCTCTTTTTGAGATGTTTAACCAATTTACCATCTTGTTTTGTTTTACCTTTCTTTACACCCATCACCTTAGCTAATGTTGGTAACTTGAAGTATCAGCTATGCTATGGTTGTGTTAAATTTGATAAGTCTATTTGGATTAGAATTATATGTGTCCTGAATTTTTTAAGAGTTTTGGATTATAGAGAATGGGGGAACCAGGGTTTTTGTCTTTTGAGGGATGAAACAGCTATGTTGAAATAATTTAACAGTCTCTTAACACACTATAACAAAGTTGTCTCTTATTTAACATCTAGATGTGTATAAGAGACAGCTCTTAGACACCTAAATTCACTGGGAGATCCCACATATTTATTTTAAAAGCTGTTCATCACTTTGGTTTTTAGCTTTTGTGAGTGTTTTGTTCAAGCTTTAGGTTATATTTTAATTTTTCTATTATAGATTATTAATGTGCATTCATTTTCAGGGCTTGTTAGAAGAAAATGGTGCTATAATCAAACAGAGAACGGATGAAATTTGGCATAAAGTTATCTATAGGAGGTCTACTCGCGATTAAGGATTTCTAGGCATAAAATCGTTATCTAGATCTGTATAAGACACAGGAAGTGTATAAGAGACATAGTAAACAATTCTTAGGCCTAAGTATTTTTTACTACGATGCTGCATATTCAGGCAATTTCGTACTATTCGGAGAAAATGTTGGCTGAATAAATTGGCTATGGTGCTTTGTTGTATTAGCTGTCTCTTATACACATCTAGATGTGTAGGAGTAGATACTCTAGATAGACATTAGTGTGTCTCAGATCTATCATCCTTGTTTAGGAAGGGTTTTCTTAGTTTTTGGTTTCTTTCTTTCTTTAGTTGTAATTTCCTATTGAAGATTTGAAGACTTCTAGTTGTAAGACCTTTCCGTTATGTTTATTTTACTTTGTAGATGTTAATTTCGCATAGTTTAGCTTAAATGCTTTGTTAGTTGCTTTCTTTTTAACAAAATCCTTAATTGCTTTGTTAAAATTTCTTTCTTTAGAGTTAATGTTTATTTTATGGACTAGTTTGTCTTCAGTTAAGATTTGGTAATTCCAATTTCCAATGGTTGTCGATTAATTAGTGGGTTGAATTGAGAAAATGCAATATAAATTGCGTAGTTGTGGAGAGATTCTTGGGAGGGTGCAAGAAAGTAGCTAATTCTTAATTTCATTTGGTTATTTAGCGTAAAATATGAAAGTTGAATCCTAAATTTAGACCATACAACAACTAGATTAGGATAGATAGTAGTTGGGCCAAGATATTATCTACCTAATTTGTTAGAAAACTCCTAGGTTTCATTCATGTTTTAGAATCAAATGCCACGCCAAGGAATTGATTCACCATTGATAGTAACCTCCGATTGGACCAATTGAACAACATAATTTAATCAATTGACGAAAACTCGGGAATTGGCTTTCAAACCTATTTTGATGATGACTTAAACTGTTATTATTAATTTTCATTGAAATTCTTTCTTTTAATCAATCCTTCTGGATTCGAATAGCATTCTAACCAAATAATCCGTAATTACTAACCAACCCTTGTGGGTTAAATTCCTACTTCTACTTACTACTCTTTTGTATCATATATATGTGGGACGCCATCTAGTTAGTAGTAGAATTTAGGTGTGTAACATAAATTTATAACTATTTAAAACGCATCAACTTTTTGGCTCATTAAGGATTGGTTTTGGCGGTATGGATATAATTTGGTTAGAATATTCTGTGAAGTGTTTAGTTTTTGTATAGTTATTTCACCTATTTGAGAATATAAAAACAAATATTTTTCATTTTTAGTTGTGTTTATTGCCCAGTCTCTTATACACATCTAGATGTGTATAAGAGAAACCCCTATCTGGTATACCCTCCTGACCCTAGCCTCCACATATTTTGAAAATATACCTTAAACCTCCATATTGGTTGGACTAAAAGGCAAATAGAATAGAATCCATACAAATTTCTCAACCTACACATGCTATAGGTGTAGCAAAAAGTCATTTTTCCCCAAAATATCTAACATTTTATGGCCAAAATGACCTTGTTACTACAAAATACTATTGTGTTCGTTTACTAAAGAAAAATTCATATTTATTACAAAGAAACTTAGAGATTCATCCACATACTACAATGGTTGCTGAATAAGATGGCTAGCTGCAGCCCGATGTTGCAGCTAGCCATGGGCTAGCCCATGGTCTGTCTCTTATACACATCTAGATGTGTATAAGAGACAGACAGAACCCCAATTCAAAGATTCGGTCAAACGCCTGCCCAGCTCACGTCTTTTTTTAGCTCGTATTCCTTTCCCAACTACCTTATCCAAACCCTGGTTCCCCATTCTCTATAATCCCTCCTCCAATGGGTATTGCAGGATTTTAATAAGATGGAATTTTTTTTCTTGGGGTAGTACAAATTAGTACTAAAATAAGAAAAAAACAAATTGAAGCCATGATGGTTTTTCAAGCAACAAGAAAAGAGGTTTCTAGAGATGAATGGTGGTGAGTGTGTTGGGTCATCTTAAAATTCAACCGAGGGCAAACATGTATTTATTATAAAACCTATTAGTTTAGATGATTTCTTTTAAGTCAACCTTTCAGTCTAAATTATCTAGTGAGTTAAGATAGATTTTCAAAATTGATAAGGGTTAAGGGTCAAAAGTGTGTATATTCTTTTCATTTAGATGGATAGTTTGGACTAGCTCGTAGTCTAAACTTTCCTACTTTCTTGTTTATGTTGTTTTATTTTTTTTTTCTCTTTTGTTTATTACTCAAGAACATACAAGGATTGAATGGAGGTATTCTGTCCAATGAGCATGTTTCTTGTGAGTATTCTCCCTACCCCTTATGACTATCAAATGGAATGGTATAGCCATCCAAATTCCTTTGTGAGCTATCAAGATTATCATTGTTCATTTGCTCCACCTCAAGAGCCTTCAAACTAACAATTGGGGCTTCAAAATCTTGGGAATGTCCTTCACCAACCAACATAAGAAGTTGATAATGTAAGATTGATGGAGATGTTGATGATAATTCAAGAAGACCAAGACAAAATCCAAGAAGACCAAGCTAATTTTTTTTAGAATGAAGATAAATTCTTGCAGTTCCAAGACAAATCCTTTAAGAGGCTGTAAGGCCAATTTTCCAAGCTCACAAGAATGATTGGTGGTGAAGACCAAGGGACTCGAACACTCTCAACAAATGAGGAGGATAATGGGAACTTAGAGGATCAAAGTGGAATGGTCAAGTTATTGAGCATGTACAATAATGAGAAACTACAAGGATGCTCAAATTTCACGACCTTCATCATGTTTAAATAAGTGCCATATACAGGTAGATGTTTGACCAAGAGCCATGTCCAGAAGATAGCTTCTCCACATCTAGATGTGTATAAGAGACAGGCACATATTGAACTAACAATCCTCTTAGTTATATGTATCATAAGTTTATTAGAATGGGTATTAGTTTTAAGCATTTTGAGTGTTTAATACCTATTTTTACTTTTATATTTTTTATGTGTTAGTATATGTTTATTTACTCTTTTAGTGCTATTTTGGTGTTAATTATGTTATTATACTATTTTTCAAGTTTTTAGAGTTTGAGTCTTGCTTATAACCTAATTCTTATTGGGAGTCTTGAATTTTCATACAGACAGTTTGTTATAGTTTCTAGATTTTGTTTAAGTGTTTCGATGTTATTTTTCATTATGTTTTATTATAGTTTGAAATGTGTGTTTATGTTCTGATCGCTGCTGCGTGGGTATTTGATTTGTTGAGATGATCTAGTAGCATTAGTATAAAACTCCCTTAATAGATAAAATCCCAATCCCTATCTACAACTTAGGGAGAAAAGTGAAGTGCAAACCGCAATTAGGTATTTTATGCGTAGGAAATCCTAACCACGATCTGTGGTTCTCCAAGCAGAAAAGTCCTATTCGTGGCTGATGCGTTGCACCAAATCTTCTCAAACCTAACTCTATATATACCACATTCAAGCAACATTTGAATTGTTAGATAATAGTTAGATCATATTTTCGGAACCCATATTTTGTTTATACATAAATTGAATTCAGCATGGTTTATAGTTGATTTCTTTATACAAGTATATGCTAAGTGGTCTTTCATGAAATTCAATAAATACTATGATTGGAGTGATTGTTTGATTGATGCTTCAATTATACACATCTAGATGTGTATAAGAGTTGCGAACTAAATACACCACAAATCTAAGTGCTATGCCAAAGTGAGGGCGAGAGTCACCTCTAGTTTCCGTTCGATCCACCTTTAGAATCTCACATAACCAAGTGTTACCGATTACTATGAAAATCTTTTTTTGGTTAACAAATTATGACCACTTACTATGTATATGCATGTCGAATTGTTTTGCCTTGTTGCGTATATTGATAAATGGATAGATTTGTGAATAAAATGTTTATATGGTAACATGCTCAATTCGGTAAGAGAATATCAGTACTACTTACGGAACCTGTATTTTGCTCACCCTAGGATATTAAATATTTTGCAGGATTTTATATTGGAGTTTTGAAGTTTTGTGCCTTGTGTCCTCGAAAAGTATGAGGGCACGGCGATCACGGTCTGCTGAGGTAAGGAGTACTCCTGTCTCTTATACACATCTAGATGTGTATAAGAGACAGCTTATTTATTAGTTTATTTGACAGATGTGTATAAGAGACAGCTCTACCACACATACGATTCTCTCTCACACGTTCAGAACTTACTTAATAGAGGAGATCTAGTCGTACTAGATTAAAATATAAGAAAGTAGTTGTAATCAAATTACATTTAGAACAGATAATATATCTAATAACACATGATAAAAATATAAAATATGATTTAATTATAATAGGTTAAAAACTAATAGAGACCTATTAATATTAGATTTAGAACTAAAAAAAGATCTAATCGTATTCGAAAAAGAATTGAGAAAAGATTCCAAATTATACTTGTTTAAGAACCTAAAAATTTCATAATCATATGTCTCTTATACAACTAAGAAAGAGAGCTAATCATAATATATTATGATCTACTTAAGGATATTTAATGACACAAGATTAAGAACTAATAGAGGAGATTTAATTGTATTAGATAAATAAATAATAAAGGAATTATAATCAAACAACATTTATAATAGATAATGAGATCTAATAACACATGATAAGAATGTAAAATATAGCAGATTCAGAATATTAGCCTCATGCTTTGAACTAGCATAAAAGAAATTGAAATAACAAAAAATTCACTAAAAATAAAAAGTGAAATATTAAAACACTGCTGTCAAACATCCGCATTTGTGGCCTCGTCATCACTTTGGGACTGTCCAGCAACACCACTAGGACCTCCCGGTCCACCATCATCAAAACTTTAACCGTCCGGTGGCACGATAGGTAGGAACCGCACAGTATTAATGCCAAAGCGTGCCATTGTAGCTCTCTGCATGGCTCCATCTTAGACATCCTCCTAGACAAATACTGTATCATCTCTATCATCTGAGTGGAAGATACAGGCTGCTCCTACTACTGCGGTTAAGAGGACAAAACATCTCTATGCCACTAAGTAAAACTTGTCTACCTGGCCTATCATACTTCTTATGCTCCCTCTACAAAATCCTTAACTACTTCCCATTGAACGAAGCATCTGGAGCAGCTATCTTCTCCACACTCTCATCAACCTATATACTTGCTCTCCTGTACAAAGCTTATTAGTAATCAAACAAGGGAAAAACAAATTGGGAGTGTCCCTATGGCACTAATGATGAATCTCTGAGCTAATCAACATGGCTGAATCAAGTGACCAACCCCCATCAAACTGTATAATAAATAAGCTCTGGTTGTAATCACATGGGAAGTTTGTTGACTGAAAAGAAATAAGCGGCCAGAAAATACAGCCACACTCTAGCCCTGATCGGCTAAACTATCTCTCAATAGACACCTTCAGCGAATCAAGAGAAGTTGTAGCCCAAGGAGTATCTTCACTTCATAAAAATCGACTGATAGCAGGATAGTCAATAGGTATGGCCACCAAGTACTAGCCATACTCATCTTGCTGCATATAGGGGTCCCTAAAACAACGTTAATAGTTTCCATAGTGTAAGAAACCTGGAAACCCTTTACTGAAACAACTCTCTCCTCTCGTCTAGTAGCATTAGTATAAAACTCCCTTAATAGATAAAATCCCAAGCGGAATGCGGGTGCCAAATTAAGTCCAACCCCATCTAGCTCTAGCTCTGCCTAGAAATTAACCCTGTTGGGTATAAACTCTGACTAATCTCAACAAATCAAATACCCACGCAGCAGCGATCAGAATATTTAATAACGTATTACATCGGGCATATATGCCCTATGATATAACCCTATGCATTGCAAGTCTAGTAACCCTAGATCTCTTGGTGTATAATCAATAAATAAATACACCAAATGATAACTCAAATACTGAAAATGACCAAATCAAACCCACAAACACAATTAATTGCACAATAATCTCTCAACTCTTTAGAAATTCAAAATGTAACCCAAAATTGTACAAATATCCAAATACTTGCAATCCAAGCAGATAGGTGGAACAAATCTTAACTGTAATACATTTGTCTCTTATACACATCTAGATGTGTATAAGAGACAGGTTTAAATCTAGCATGTATTTCATAGATTGTAATTGGTTTATGTTAACTAATTTAGGTCTTGAACACTTACTTGCAATGATTAGAAGTAATTCTAATGAAAATCAAATACAAAAATGAGCTAAATTGAAAATCCCCACTTTAGTTTATGTTAAAATCCCCCAAATGATGGTCTCCGTTACTTAACATGGCAAAACAATTCGAATTGCATAACATTGTCAATAAGAATAAGGGGGTCTTTGTAATGGTGACAGATTGAATTCTAAATTCTGAAGTATGAATTGTAAGTTCTGAAAGTATTAATTGCTGAATTAATAAATTCATTTCTGAAAGATAATCAACTGAATTCACTCACTGAATTAAAGATGTCACTCATACATGTATGATTTTGTCTCTTATACACATCTAGATGTGTATAAGAGACAGCATATATTTATGTAACACCTCTACATGTCCCACTCTATTCTCTCTCATACACATATAGTCACGTTCCAACAGAACCCCAATTCAAATGTGTGGTAGAGTGTGTGTATGTGTCTGACAGAGAATATGTGTGTGTGAGTGTGACGTATGAAAATGTACAAGAGATAATGTGTGTGAGAGACTAAGTGTGTATGTGGTGAGAGAGACAATGCATATATGTGAGGGAGTGTGTGTTTTTGTGTGTAAGAGAGTGTGTGTACGCAAGTGAGAGAAAGTGTGTGTGAATATGTGTGAGAGAGAGTATGTGTCTGTTAGATTATGTATTTGTACATTTATTTAAAATTCAACAGATTAAGTGAAAATGTTTTCAATTAAAATTTTAAATACAAATTAATAGTGCTTAATGAATTAAGTGATTAGAGAATTATGTTATCAAACATGCTGAATTTAAAAATCTCTTAACCAATTAATTTTCAGCATTAAGTTCATTTATCAAATAGACCCTAAGAGAGGGAAAATTTTGTACTTGGAAAATAAGGATACAGCTATGGCTGTATTACGCTTGCTCGACCTAATGCCACAACATTCCCATCAGGAAAATACAACACCGCGGCTCTCTACATAAGAATTAGGATTAGTAACGTCCATGACACATCACTGTGAATAAGCTTCAAATGCAACACTACAGCACTAAGTGTCCAAAAATTCAAATTTCATCAGAATGCTGCAACTTTTCAAATTACTCTCGTATATAATGCCGCAATCCTTTGCCTAGAAATAAAATTTTTTGAAATATTTTATAAACCACTCATGGATATTATTAGCCAATTTAACCATATTTAAACATAATTTAACTAAACATAAAAACAACTACTAACTAACACTAAAAGCAATTTACGATCACATCTAGATGTGTATAAGAGACAGGTTGAAAGTCAATCTAAAGAATATAAATTGTAACTATCTGTATCCCTACTTTCGTGAACTTACCCATGTCAAATAGATAACCTCACAAAGATAAATTAGCACTCATATCTTTAGTTGAACATATTTATAAAGTTACAATATCTTCTTCCATAGCAGATACACTATGCTGTTTGGAGCATCAAATACCCGTCTACTAGTAGCCAAAAATGGTCTACGTAGTATCAATAACATATCACCATCATTGTCCATACCTAAAATCACAAAATCAGTTGGAAAAATAAACTTATCAACTTGTGGAAGAACATTCTCCACAACTCCATAAGGATTTCTTGTGGATTTATCAACTAACTGTGAATATATAGATGTTGGTTTAACTTCTTTTACCCTTAATTTCCATCATACAGATAATGTCATTCGATTAATACTAATTCGTAAATCACATAATGCTATATCAAAATAAAAATCACCAATTTTGCAAGGTACAAAGGAACTCCCTAGATCCTTAATCTTATGAGGAAGAGATTTTTGAAGTATAGTACTACATTCTTAAGTCATAGAATATTATTGTATCATCCCCCGTCGCCCTTTATACTCTGTTTTTGTGCTAGAATCTCGTTTATAAACTTTACATAAATTGGAATTTATTCTAACACATTAGCAAAATGAATATTCACTTGCAACTTTCTAAACAAATCAAAGAAATTCAAGAATTGCAAATCTTTTTCATCTTTCTCATGCACAATAGGATAAAGAATGTAACATCCTCAGGTTGGTCCATAGATATCTCCATATCAGTCTCCTTGCTTCTCAATAGAATGGTATACTTTGGGCTATCCTCATCAACTTGAGTTGGTTCAATCTTCTTTTGCCACCCTACTGCCTTGCCATAAGAGACAGTAATAGTATTAAGTTGAAGAATATTTATGCAATTGACAAATAAATACAATATAACTCAAAAAATCATGTTCTTGGTACCTCTAGATACTTAGTCATACATATCTTAACCCAACTACCATCCAACCTAATCTAATTATTGTATGCTCTAAATTTAGGATTCAACTACCATATTTTACTCCAAATTTCCAAGTAGATTAAAGAGTTCATCAAGTCCTCAAACCTTCTAAAAAATTCCTAACAATTACTCAATTTTACACCATTTTTATCGTTCAACAATCTAATGTGTAAAAGCAACAGGAAATCAGAATCATCTTAGCTAGCCCAAGATTCTTTCCTTTGTAATTTTTTAAGCATTTAAGTGTTCAAGACCTAAATATCAAAGTTTTTAGATGTGTATAAGAGACAGGTTTGTGAGCTTTCTTAGAAATTACAACTAAGAAAGCTCACAAACTAATTTACACATTAGACTAAGAAAATAAGTAACGAAAGCAATTAAGAGATGTAGTTAAACTAATTAAACTAAAGAGATATGAAATTAAACGCTAAGTAAAGTAGTTTAGACATAAGTAAAGAACTTACAAATGAAAAGTTTCAATCTTCAACAATGAAATAAAAAATTACAAAGGAAGGAAAGAAACCCTCCTAACATGATCCAGTACTAATTGAAATGCTTGAAATTCAATTTTTGAAAGTTGGGAATTGGATCCCGTAAGTGCAGATTTGAAGTGATCTTTCATGGACTATAACTTGATGTAGAAAACTCGAATTAAGTAATTATTTGTTGTGTATCCAAGCTTACTAATAGCGATAACTATCAATATAAATTTCTTGATATAAATCATTTTGAGTCATTGAAAATTAAGCTCCAAAATTGGATAAAAATCAATTGTCTTAACGAACAGATTTGATTGTTGATGTACTGATGTCGGAACTATTTTTGAATAGGTTATGATATGAATTTTGGAATGAATCTTATCAAGAGTTTTAGTAAATTGATTCTAGCTTCCATATCTATTAAGAACATAATATTCATAATACACATCTAGATGTGTATAAGAGACAGATAGTAGGACATTTAGAATCTGTTAATAACATCTATGTGTATAAGAGTTTTAGATTGTTTACTCTAGTTTCTATTTCTATGAAGATCATAGTGATACAAATTATATATACCAAGTTATGACTATTTTTGTCAATAATTTCAAATCTAAAAATTCAAAGAGATGATTGTGATGATAATCTAACTTTGTGATCATTTTGAAGGACATTGTATTATTATTCTAAAAAATCTTCCTTCGTAAGAATTTTAGAATATCAAATTAAGTTTCTAGCGGTACCAAGAACATGATTTTTTGAGTTATATAATTCAATATATGATGATTTTAATTAGCTTTGTCAAATCTGAAAATCCGATTCTGAGACACATCTTGAATAGGTTAAGATATGAATTTTGGAAATAATCTTATCTAAGAGTTTTAGTACATTGATTCTAGCTTCCATATCTATTAAGAACATAACGATGTGAATTGTATATCTCAAGTTATGATAATTTTCTAAATGTGTATCAAATACAGGAACATTAGACAGATAATGTCTACGTAGAATTCCAATTTTCTAAAACTCTTAATTAAGATTCATTCAATAAATATATGTCTCTTATAAGAGTTTTAGATTATTTACTCTAGTTTCTAAGTATAAATATCATAGTGATACAAATTATATATACAAAGTTATGACTATTTTACACATAATTTCAAATCTAAAAATTCAAAGAGATGATCGTGATGATAATCTAACTTTGTGATCATTTTTAAGGACATTGTATTATTATTCTAAAAAATCTTCTTTCGTAAGAATTTTAGAATATCAAATTAAGTTTCTAGCGGTACCAAGAACATGATTTTTGGAGTTATATAATTCAATATATGATGATTTTAATTAGCTTTGTCAAATCTGAAAATCCGATTCAACCTAAATTTACATAGTCTATTAGACTATTTTTGAATAGGTTATGATATGAATTTTGGAATGAATCTTATCAAGAGTTTTAGTACATTGATTCTAGCTTCCATATCTATTAAGAACATAATGATGTGAATTGTATATCTCAAGTTATGATAATTTTGGTAAATACTATCAAATCTGGAATTCTACATAGACAGTTGTAATGTTCTGTATTTGAGACGAATTTTGGGACATTTAGAGGTGTTACATAAGTATATGTTCTGTCATAAGAGTTTTAGATTATTTACTCTAGTTTCTATTTCTATAAAGATCATAGTTGATACAAATTATATATACCAAGTTATGACTATTTTTGTCAATAATTTCAAATCTAAAAATTCAAAGAGTTGATCGTGATGATAATCTAACTTTGTGATCATTTTTAAGGACATTGTATTATTATTCTAAAAAATCTTCCTTCGTAAGAAAATTAGAATATACTTAATTATGCTTCTAAAAATAGAAGATAATGGAACTCACCAAAACACCATCAATGAGACTCGTATTGTTTCTATACAATGAGGCCACTCTTTGGAATATTTTGAGCAAGAATTGAAGAAAGTGTTTCTAAATGAAAGTTATAGTATTCTGAATCTAGTTTCCAATGATATAAAGTATGAAATTCCTTGGCTTGTATATTCCAAGGTATACATATTTTATGAGATACTGTCTAAATTGAATCTTACTAAATTAATCAACGATGGTAGTACAATTTTAAATTGTTACTCAATAATTAAATGGAGTAGATTCTTGTGGTAAACTGTTCTTTATTCAGAAATATATTTTTGAAAGTATATTGTATTTATTTGTCAATTGCATATTTTGGTAAATAACATGGTATTCTATTAAATGTCTACCACTGTGTCCAAAGACTTTGGAAAAATTAAGTATTAATTGTTCCCATTTTAAGATTATTTTAAAATTGTTCATTCTATTATTTAGCCTTATAAATTATGTGAAATTCCTTTGGAAGAACATTGATGATTTAAAAGATTGAATTCTAATGTACACCTTTTAAGAGTTTCATTAAAATTTTTAATGAATTATTTTATTGAGATATACACATCCTATTATATTGGAGTGATGAGGTTTGTAAAGTGATCTAGTAAGCTTTTGAGCTTAAAAGTTAATGCCAACTAATTGCATTAATTGTGATTGTGCTAAGTGCTAATTTTTTTTGTTAAACCTTGCGAAATTGTATTGTTTCACTATTTAATGCAAAAAAAATTACCGTAGTAAAGGACCTTTTCTTGAAATGCATTATTTTTACCTTCTACTATTGGAAAAGAATGTTTTCCTTTAAAAATAGAATTTCTTTTTATACCAATATTATAAAATCACTGAGCTTATTAGCTCATAGGTTTTCCTGTAAAAGAATTTATTTTCTAGTTCTGACCTCGAGTTCAAGATACGTCGATCAGAGTAGCGCAGCAGAAGCATAGTGGAAATTATCATTTGAGATTTGTATTGCTTAAAGGATAATATAATTTTATTAATTTTTTATTCATATATATAAATTTTGTGGTGTAGTTATTGGTTTACTTTAGATGTATGTTTGAATCTTATTTCATAAGTGAAGTCGAATGCCTGCCTAACTCTTGCCAGGGTTCATTCATTGGATTTTAGAGTGGTGTCTGGTTGGGGCATCACAAAAAGGGTATTAGAACTATGGGATATGATTCTTGGACTATGAGAAATGGATATTTCACTAAGTTTGAACATTGTGAATATATCATTAGGGAACGTATGCAGGAAATTGAACAATATGTTCTTAGACATAAGCATTATTGAACCTTTTAAGTATAGCACATTTAAGGTCGGAATGATATCGAATACTAAATGTGTTGTACTATATTTGCAAAAGAAATTAGATATTCTGAGATTGAAAAACTAACTCACTGTTCGAAATTGGTGTTCAAGATTAAACGTGTTGGTGGTTTTAGATGGAAAGTGAATCCATCTTTATATAAAGTTGACATAAGTAGAATATTGGATCTTTTAAGGATACAAATTAATATTGTACGCAAGGAACTATATTAGCGAGACATAAATATATTTTTTGAAACTCATGTAAGAGGACGAAAATTAGCGGAGTTGTGGATAGATTTATATTAGAGGTGAATGAAAATATATCTTTTCATTTTATGAAGGGGAGTATAGTGATTTTACTTTGGAGATTGAAAATTTTTTCAAAGAAATTTACTTGTTTGAATTGCCCTGATGCAATTCTTTTAAGAGGGAAAAAGTGTAACAATCATGAATTTTAAGGTTTGAGTTTTCTTAGTAAATTTATATTTCAAAGAAATTTTGTAGGAGTCGATTGATTTTATAAATTTGCAAATTGGATTAGATTACAATTATAGAAAGATCATGTGTGATTTCAAAAATTGATTAGTTGCCATCTAGATGAATAATTAGGGGTTTAATATGAAATTAAAATTTTAAAAAAAAAATACACATGATCACCAAAACCCTAGGTTGCATGGGTTACAACAAGTGAATTTTTACCTTATAATTTTTACAAGTACTAAGAGCCAACCTTATAAATTTCTCTCATACACATTTAGTCAATATCTTGCTCTCCTATCTCATCTAAATCCTCCCAAAACTTAGCCTTAATGGACTCATTTAACCAAGATAGGGAGATCAAAAATTAGGGTGCATGTCTACTACAAAATTAAGGTGAGTTCTATTGTTCTTGAAAAATCTGTGATCTATATTCTTTTCTATCAATTTGATAATTTTGAGGTTGATGGTGTTTTGGTGAGTTCCATTATCTTCTATTTTTAAAGCATGATTAAGTAGTAATCCTATTTTATTTTGACTGGAGAGATTTGGTTGTGATATTCCTATAATATAAGGTTTAGAAAACATCACTTATGTTGTATAGGAATAGTAATTAAACATGGGAGATTGAAGAGATGGTAGTGGTAAGTCGGGTGATAGAGTTTGAGTAATATCAACAACTATAGGTTAGTATTATCTAACTATTTTCTCAAATTAATTGGTATATTTGTGTTACAGATGCCTACATATGAGTTTTTGATGAAAATAAAATGATTTAGAAGTGATTAGATTGCTTGAAATTTGTTTAAGAAAATTTAGAATTGAATCCTGTAAGTGCAGATTTTTCTAATAGATTTGAGTAGTGATTTTTTATGGCCTATAACTTGATGTAGAAAACTCATAATTAAGTTTCGTTTATTGCGTATTAAGACTGATTCATAGAGATAACTATCAGTATGAATTTCTTGTTTTAACTTATTTAGTATCATTCACAAATAGCCTCCAAAATTAGATAAAAATCTGCTTGTGTTAATGGACAGATTTGATTTGTTGTGATGATTTGAGCTATATTTTAATAGGTTATGATATGAATTTTTGAATGAATCTATTCTCAACAGTTTAGTACTTGAATCTAGTTTCTTTGTCTATAAAGATCATAGTGATGATCAATTATATCTCAAGTTATGATAATTTTGATAAAAACTGTCAAATCTAGAATTCACATTAGTGTGTATAAGAGACAGTCTCATAACAATACTAGATGTGTATAAGAGACAGTATTAACAATATGATCTTCATCAGACTTTTACCTGTTGATTCTATTTTCTATTTCTTCAAAGATCGTATTGTTATGAATTGCATATCAGAAGTTATTGCTATTTTTGTCAACAATGTTGAATCTGAAATTCATAGGGATGATCGTGACGATACTCTAATTTTATGATCGTTTTTAAGGACTTTATATTGTTAGTTTGAGAAATATTCCTTCATAAGAATTTTAGTATATCAAGTTAAGTTCCTATATGTATTAAGAACATGATTTTTGGATTCTCTATAACTCAATATGATGATTTTAGTGAGCTCTTCAAATCTGGAAATCAGTGACAGTATTCTAATACTCGTAGTGATTCTATACAATGAGGTCACTTTTTGAAACATTTGAGCAATAACTGAAGAAAGTTTTTTATTTGAAAGCTATAGTATTCTGAATTTATTTTACAAATGATATAAAGTGTGAATTTTTTTTTGAATTGTGTATTCTAAGATATAAATATTTTATGAGACATTGCTGAATTTGAATTTTACCAAATTGATCATTGTGTTATTGTAGTTTTTACCTTAAAAAGGTGTGAAACAATGTGAGGATTTATTGATATTATCTTGGAACTTCATTGAATTATTTAGAATTTTTATTTATGAAGCACATATTTTTCTAATTTTATTATTTTATCAAGAAATGCTATTTATATGCGCGCACGTATTTGTATAATTGTGCATGTGAACTCCTTGGAAGTTATATGAACTAATCATCACGTCCTCTTACATGAGTTTCAAAAAATATATTTATGTCTCGCTAATATAGCTGTCTCTTATACACATCTAGATGTGTATAAGTCAAGGATTATTGGGAAGGCATTGGGCCGGCGATTGAACTGAAATCCACCTCCGGCACATTCATCTATCTTACATGAGTTTCAAGAAATATATTTATGTCTCGCTAATATATTAGTTGTGTATATGATATATTCATATGTCTCTTATACACATCTAGATGTGTATAAGAGACAGCATAACTAGCGCTATCTTCTAAGTCTCAGGCATACACATCTAGAGCCGGTCCCAAACCCGGGTAAAGGAGGGGGGTTGCGTTAGGTCAACAGCCAGCGTAAAACTTTGTCATCTTATGAGATGAATCCACTACGATATTGCGCTAATGCTAGGGCGTTCCCCGTAAGTGACCCATCGCATTGCCTGAGTGCGGAGAATAGTGGGCGCTACATCTCCATGGGGGTCTGCGTGTAGTGAATAAATATCAAGAGTCCTCACATAATAGGGGAAGGGTAGTGGGAATATTTGGAAAATGTCTGGAGAATAGGATTGGAATAAGAACTTTGAACATTAGAACACTTACTGGTAAATCAATGGAGGTGGTAGATACAATAATTAGGAGAAGAATTAATATTTTGTATTTACAAGAGACAAAAATGAGTAGGAGAAAAGGCAAACTACTAGATAATTCAAAATTTAAACTTTGGTGCTCAGGAGTAAACAGGACTAGAAATGGGTAGGTATTATTATACATGGGTCGATGAATGATGATGTAGTATAGGTGACTAGGAGAGGAGATAGGATTATGTCCCTTAAACTAATTTTAGAACGTGAAACTATTAATATCTTTAGTGTCTATGCACCTCAAATGGTCTAAATAAGTCCATTAAGGCTAAGTTTTGGGAGGATTTAGATGAGATGATAGGTAGTGTCCCCCAAGGTGAGCAAATTTTTATAGGAGGTGATCTAAATGGACATGTGGGAAGAGATAACGAAGATTATGAAGAAGTGCATGGTGGATATGGTTATGGGGGAAGAAATGAAGAAGGAAAATCAATCTTAGAGTTTGGAATAGCATTCAACCTTCGCATTATCAATTTCTAGGCACTTTTTTCAAGAAGAGGGAGGAACATTTAGTTACCTTTAAAAGTGGTTCAACAAAGTCATAGATTGATTTTCTCCTTACCAGGAAGAGGGATAGAAGGGTTTGTAGAGATTGTAAAATCATACCTGAAGAAAGTTTAACCTCACAACATAAGTGATGTTTTCCAAACCTTATTTTGATGATGACATATGCACTAAACTCTGAATTCAAGCTGTTCCTGTCTCTTATACACATCTAGATGTAGTTTAGACGATGGAACCATTTTTACACATCGGTCATGTTTAACGACATTCATCACACAATCTCTGTACTGAGATCGGACGCTTGATCGGACACACAACTAATACATCGGACGTCCGAAACCCTTAATGACTAGTTTGTGTGCATTTATTATTGAGCCGTTGGGAAGTAGTTACAACCAGAATTCATTGCTCCTATAAATACCTACTCTATTGTGTTTGTGAATATATCTTACACATTAAATACAAGCCAGTAGAAAAGCTCTTTGATTGTAAATTACCAATTGAGCAATATTGTATTAGTGTGTACATTGAAGTGCAATTCAAAAATATTGAGTGTAGTGATAATCTTGTACTAAAGTGAGGTTAAGAGTAAAATCCTTGGCTCAACTAAAGTGAATTAGTGTGAGCAAGGATTGTCCTACTTTGTGTACATTAGGAGATTATTGACTCACTAATTTTGTGAAGCATTCTAGTGGATTAACACTTCAAGCTTGATAGCTTGGAAGCATCGTGTTGCTTGTTTAATTTCTCCCTTTACCTTTTTTATATTCCATAAGCTTTATTGTCTTTATATCTATTTATCCATTTGATAGTTTAAAAGATTTCATTGGTAATTATTTTGCAAAGTAATTTTTAAGAAACCTAATTCACCCCCCCTCTTAGGTTCTTTGGGGCCAACAATTGGTATCAGAGCATTGGTCTCGTTCTATTGCTTAAATTGCTTTTGAGAAAAGATCTATTATGGTAACCAACAATTCTCTATTTTTTGAAGGTCAATCTATCACTAGGTCTCCTATGTTTATTGGGGCAAATTTTATTAGTTGGAGAGAGAGAATGAAAATATTTTTGCAATCTATTGATGTTGACAATAGATTGCAAAAATAGTTGCCATTGTAAATGAAGGTCCCTTTGAAGCTACCATCATTGATGATCATACAAATAGAAGAAGAGAAAAGAGGGGATGAGCTCACTCCACATGACAAGGCAAACTCGACTTTAAATGCGAAAGCTATGAATAATGTATTATAAAATGCCTTGGATGCAAATGAATCAACTCGTGCCAAGGGATGCATTTTCGCTAAAGAAATCTTATACACATTGTCATGTGTTTGAGGAAATTCATGAACCTTCTTTACAGCGATGATGTTCAAGAGCACATCTTGGCAATTGTTTCTTTTGCCAAGTATGAGTCCTTCAAGATGGAACTACATGAAACATTAACAAAATGTATTGTAGGTTCAATGACATCATTAAGGATCTTGAAGCCTTGGGTAAGGAGTATTCTTTGGGCGAAAAGAATAGAAAAATCTTGAATGCTCTATCCAAAGAATGGGAGGCAAAAACAATCTCTATAGATGAGGCTAAGAATTTAAATTCTATGACAATTGAATCTCTAATTAACTCTCTTACATCCTATGAATGAAGCTAAAGGCTAAAGTGGTGGATGATGAAAAAGCAAGACAAAAAAGAAGCATTGCATTAAAGACTTCTCAAGAAGAAGATGAAAATGCTTCCATCAACCTAGAAGATGAAGATCTTGAAGTGAAGGAGATCTTGCACTCATCACCAAAGGATTTCTCAAACACTACATCAACAAACGAAGGATGAGAAGAGGTGGAGCAATCAACTCAAATAACTTCAAAGGAAAGACCAAGCTAGAAATAAAAAAGCAAAATGAAAAGTGCTTTGAATGCGGTCAACCCGGCAACTTTGCAAATGAATGTCCTTCTAAGAAGAAAAAGGAAGAAAGAAAGCCCCGCTTCAATAATTTTCAAATCACATTAGATGATTGCAATTCCGAATGAGAAGTTAAGCCCCACTTCAATAATTTTCAAATCACATGGGATGATTGCAATTCCGAATGAGAAGTTGAAAAAGAAATGGAAACGGCACAAATGGCATTTATGGCCATTGGTGATATGAGGTAACTTCTAATTATGATTCTAATGACGAAAATGATGACAATGATCTTGAAACTTTCATTTTAAAATTACATGATAGTTTGAAGGAGTCATATGCTAGAAATAAGGAGTTAGTTAAGAAATGTAAATGCTCTAGTAAATGCTAACTCAAACCTTGTGAATGAAAACAATAGGTTATCACAAGAAAGCAGTGATTTGAAGAAAAGAAT
This sequence comes from Cinchona pubescens, assembly GCA_025175665.1. NCBI lineage: Eukaryota > Viridiplantae > Streptophyta > Magnoliopsida > Gentianales > Rubiaceae > Cinchona > Cinchona pubescens. The sequence goes on along the minus strand of JANKKI010000024.1, from coordinate 4,719,299 downwards.
GCATGTGAAAACAAGGATCAAAGAAGATCAAGCATCCTTGAAGAAAACATTGGATGATTCGAATATTCTTTTGAATAGAAAAAAGGAATAGAAATGTATTGATCAACAAGAATTTTTTCACCTTTAGAAAGAATGGTTTATGCTTTGTAAAATCAAAATCATCCTTATATGGAAATAAAAATGTTATTTGCAATTATTGTCAACAACATGGTCATGTGAAAAATATTTGCTATGTCAAGAGAAATGAAAAACTTGGTATGAATTCCATATGGATTTGTCGTCATTTTACTAACTCTTATGGACCCAAGAAAATGTGGGTACCAAAAATTATCAATTGATTTCTTGTGTAGAAAATGAATATCACCAAGGATGCAAAATGGTTCATAGATAGTGGGTGTTCAAGACATATGACCGGTGAATGCATCTATCTTCACAAACCTCAAATCCAAAAATAGAGGACAAGTAACATTTGGGGATAACATGAAAGCAAAATCAGTCGGCATTGGTGATGTAGGTAAAAATGGTGAGACCTTGATTAAAAATGTGCTTCCTGTTGGCAATTTGATTTACAATCTATTAAGTGTATGTCAACTATGTGATAAAAATCTCTATGTGTTATTTACTAAACATGAATGTCTAATTCTTGATAAAAATTATGTTGATTTCTTAAAAGGTACTAGGCACAATGATGTTTATGTGATCTATCTTGACAATATTAGTAGTAACAATGTAAAATGTCTAACCGCCTCTATAGATGATCCTTGGCTTTGGCATAGAAGGCTTTGTCATTTTAACATGGATTTAATTGAAAAACATGCCAAGAAGGAATTGGTAAGAGGGTTACCAAAAGTGAAGTACTACCATCTAGATGTGTTAAGATAAATGTCTAATTGGACAGGTACTAATGCAAAAAAATTGTATGTCTACTTATACACCCCTAGAATCATCTTATACAGACCTAGATGTGTCCAAGAGAATTTGACTGTCTCGGTGAGACATAAGGAAAAAATTTGAAATTTTTGGGGAGCGTTCGACAGAATATGTCAAGAATTTGGATGGTAAGTCACAAAATGAAAATTTCAAAAATTTTGTGAAATTATTTTCAAAATTTCAAAATTTGTTGAATTTAAAATCATCCGGTTGAGAAGTGATAATGGAGTAATGTACACCTGTCTCTTATACACATCTAGATAGAGTATAAGACAACCATAATAGACCTGTCTCTTATACACATGATCCATGTGTATAACAGAATGGTGTTGTTGAAAGAAACAATTTAACATAACACTTCAAGAAAATCGCTAGAGCTATGATTAGTGAATGTGACTTACCAAAATATTTTTGGGTCGAAGACGTTAGTATGGCTTGTTACGTTATGAATCGGGTTTTGTTAAGACCTGTCTTAAATACAACACCTTATGAATGTTTTGAATTACGAAGTTTGTAAAAAACCCATTGTGATCTATTTCAAAGTTTTTGGTTGTAAATGTTTCATTTTAAAAATCAAAGAAAATCTTGGAAAATTTGACAAAAAATCGAATGAAGGAATTTTTCTTGGATATTCTAGTGACAAAAAAGCATAACGAGTATACAATAGAAGAACACTTTGATTGAAGAAGTTGTGCATGTTACATTCGATGAAACTAATGATTGAAGAAGTTGTTATATGTTACATTCGATGAAACTAATGATATTATTTTTTCGATGTCTGGTGAAGATGAAGATGTAGGTATTCAAAAGGTTCTTGAGAAGCTCACTATTCATGAATAACATCAAGGGATCTCTCCAAACAATGAGAGCAATACAAATCACTTGGGTGACGAAGGAGAAAATGACGAAGATGCTCCAAAAGATCTTTCTAAACCACGGAGATTTGTTTCTAGTAACCCTCAAGATTTGATCATAGGTGATCCATGATGGGGTAAAAACTTGATCTCATAAATCCTTTGAATAGTAATTGTGCATTACTTTCTCATATTGAACCTAAATATGTGGATGATGCTTTAAATGATGAATCTTGGGTCTTTGCTATGCAAGATGAACTTAGCCAATTTGAGAAAAATAATGTATGGACTTTGGTTAAAAGACCATCAATTCAACCCGTAATCGGAACAAAACGGGTTTTCAGAAATAAATTAAATGATAAAGGTGAAATTATTAGGAACAAAGCTAGACTTGTTGCAAAAGGCTATGCTCAAGAAGAAGGTATTGATTTTGATGAAACCTTTGCACCTGTTGCTCGTTTAGAATCTATTCGCATGTTTCCTGTGTATGCAGGTTTTAGAAAATTCAAATTATTCCAAATGGATCTTAAAGGTGCATTTTTGAATGAAGTTATTGATCAAGAGGTTTTGAACTTGAACAATCTCCTTGCTTTGAAAACAAAAATTTTCCAAATCATGTTTTCAAACATTCCAAAGCTTTATATTCTTTGAAACAAGCTCCTAATGAGCTTCGTATGAAAGGCTAAGTAGTTTTTTGATTGAAATGGTTTCAAAAGAGGTGTTGTTGATACTACTCTCTTCACCAAAACTAATTTTAATGGTTTATTAATTGTTCAAATTTACGTGGATGATATAGTCCTTGGAGCAACTAATGAAGCTTGTGTAAGGAATTCACTATTTGATGCAAAAAGAATTTGAAATGAGTATGATGGGAGAATTACAATTTTTCCTGGGACTTCAAGTTTACCAAACAAAGGAAGGGACGTTTATTACACAAATCAAGTACACAAAGGAGATACTCAAACGATTCAGAATGGAAGATTGCAAACAAGTTGGGACACCTATGTGCACCTCAACCAAACTTGATAAAGATGAAGCAGGTAATAGTGTTGATGAAAAACACTATAGATGTATGATCGGAGCCTACTTTACTTAATGGCTAGTAGACCAGATATTATGTTTGCTGTTTGTTTATGTGCTAGATTTCAATCTTGTCCTAAAGAGTCACAAGACATGTTAATTGCTGTAAAAAGAATTTTCAAATACCTAAAACGTACAATGAATTTTGGTCTTTGGTATACAAAATCCTCCACTTTTGATTTAATTAGATATTTTGATGCTGATTTTACTGGTTGTAAAATTGATAGGAAAAGTACTAGTGGTATGTGTCATTTCTTGGGTAACTGTCTAGTGCTTGGTTTTGCAAAAAGCAAAATTTTATTTCACTTTCGACGGCAGAAGCCGAATATATTGCTACTGGAAACTGTTGTGCTCAACTTCTATGGATGAAACATACATTAAAAGACTTTGGTGTTATTTTTGATTGTGTGCCTATAAAATGTGATAACACTAGTACAATTAATCTCACAAAAAATCCTGTCATGCATTCTAGAACCAAACACATTGATGTCAAGCATCATTTTATTAAAGATCATATATTCAAAAAGGAATTTTGTGTTGAATTTGTGTGTTCAAATGATCAACTTGCTGATATTTTTAATAAACCTTTGTCTTTAGATCGCTTTGATAACTCTCTCAAAACTTGTTTGGGCATCATTAATTTCCCATCTGTTTAATTTATGTGTTCGGACACTCATGACCGTCCGAACCACATACTCTGTCGGACGCTCTTACACATTTAAAACATTCCTCTATGTCTCAGACTCTTTTAGTCGTCCGTACTCTCACCACTTTCTTCTCAAACTCTCTGGAATTTCCAACGGACGCTCTTCTTCGTCCGAAACATTCTCGGACGCACTAGCACAGATCTATAGCTGTCATTGATATTTCTACGAACTTCCCCAAAAATTTCATTTTTTCTTTTTTCTCATATTTTCAAAAATTCACAATGGTTAGATCTCGTGGTAGTTCTTCGACAACCTGTGGACGTAAATCAAAAGGAAAAGCTCTAGTGCAAGGAGAATCATCGGCAAATCCTTAAACTTCCACAGATCCATCTCTACCAAAATTCATAGATGCCAAGGCATCTGAACGGTATACCTCTCTCCTTAGTAAATCCATCATTGTCCAAAGACCTGCTGCCCAAGGTCTTTTTGACGAGTTTAATCTGCCAATAGTAAAATCTTTTTTTTGAAAAAAAAATTGGGGACACCTAGTTTATATTGATCTACTTGTTTATCACGACATGGTATTCCAGTTCACAGCCAATCTTAGGAAGGGTCCCATTGTTCGCACATTAATATCTCGAGTGAACAACAAAAATCTTCAAATTTTATCCAATGTCATTAAAACCATTTTTGAATGTGAGGTTTTGTCGCCTAATGATTTGATAATTCCTATTTCTTTTCTCTGGATAAATGGCCTACTTTGGATACTCGTTTTGATATTGATGAGGTCCGAGCACTTTTCAATGTCAACTTCGAACAGGGTTCGGAAGCTAAAACTACTTTACTTACTCCTGAATTGAACATTTTATACACTTTGGTCACGAATTTGTTGTTACCCACTGACGGGCATCGCACTGAACTCGGTAAAATATAGCTTTACTTATTCTACTATGTTTTCAAGGGAATTCCACTTGATTTTGGATATTTTTTCAGTTCTCTATGGGAACTTTTTTTAACCGATACTCGCCGAAACATTCCCTTCAGGAAATTTCTCACAAAAGTTTTTGATTATCTTGATATCCCATTCAACAATCAAGACCTTCTTCAAGAGCTTAGCTTTAGCAAAAGGTGTATCATTGTGTAGAATGAGACACAAAATTTTAATGACCAATGGTCAATGTACACAAAGTAATTAGAAAACCCAGAAACAATTAAATAAATTTTCCCTTCGCACTAAACCCAAGCTAAAGCGCCTTGAAGCTCGATGACAATGCACCCTCCAAGAAACGTAAGCTCGAAAAGCGTTCCAAGAAGAAAATTTTACAACCAGAATTGTCTTCTCCAGTGAATGGGATCTAGTCTATATACACTTGAGAGTTGTTATTGTTGTACACACAGATATTGGTGTTCACATTTAAAATGTACTTTTTATTTTACATATGTGATTAATACCTGTTGGCTTATCTTTGACATGTGATTGGTATGTGTTGGCTCCCTTTTACGCAAATGATCGTCCGATTAAGTGTGACTCTTTAGGACCTGTCTCTTATACACATCTAGATGTGTATAAGAGACAGCCATGATTCTTGAGGATTTCTAAACCAATCAATGTGTTCATATTTGTTGATTGTTGGATTGTACTCGTTTATTCAAAGTTTGTCATCATCAAAAAGGGAGAGATTGATGATTCCCAAACCTTATTTTGATGATGACATATGCACCAAACTCTAAATTCAAGCTGTGCAAGTCTACTATCTTGTCTGCTAGAAACAGGGTTTTCAGAGACAGAACACCGTCATGCCTAAGAAAATCTCCTCGGACTCTCAGGAACGTCCGATACAAACTCCCACCGATGCAGTTCATGTCCAAATGGACAGGCAGAAGGAAACTTTTCCAAGTACTTGCAACGGACGCATAGGAGCGTCCGGGGAAATATCCCTCGGACGCATATTTCATTCGTGTATAAGAGACAGGACTTTGATCGGACAGTTTTATGTGTCCATTGTGAAGCTTAGGAGATTTGATCAGCACTCACTATGTAATGAGATCAGACGCTTGGTCGGACGCATAACTACTACATCGGACGTCCGAAACCCTTAACAACTAGTTTTTGAGGCTGTCTCTTATACACATCTAGATGTGTATAAGAGACATTGCTCCTATTAAATACCTACTCTATTGTGTTTGTAAATATATCTTACACATTGAATACACGCTAGTAGAAAAGCAATTTGAGTGTAAATTAGCAATTGAGGAATATTGTATTTGTTGGCCCCAAAGCAATAACCTAAGAGGGGGGTGAATTAGGTTGTATATAAAACAAACCTTTTTATGTGCTTAATAGAAATTCAAACTTTATGCACCAAATGAAAACTTAAGCACAAATGAATACAATAGATATTCAACAATTTAAGCTTAAAGAACAAATAAGAATATTGAGATTAAGATAATCAAACCAAACTCCCAAGCTTCTCAAGCTTGGAGCTTTCAACTATAAAGAGCTTCTTACAAGGCAACTACCAAAATGTTCACAACTTGAAGTTCAACCACTAAAAGTCTCTTCAAAGTAGGTGAGACAATAACCTCTTGTACACAAATGAGGATCACTCTTGCTCACACTAATTTCCTTTAGTTGAGCCAAGAGTTTTACACTCACAACCCCCCTTTGTTACAATTGTTATCTCTCCATATCCTCAAAGAATGAATGAATATGAGAAGGCCAAGAAGCTTAAATTTTTTTTGGAGATATTCAAAAAGATTGAAATAAATATCCTATTCATTGAGGCCTTGGACAACATGCTAAGCTATGCCAAATTCATGAAGAAAATCATCACCAATAAAAGGAAGCTAATTAGGGTCTAGATTTTATGTAGTGCTATAATCCAGAAAAACCTTCCTCCAAAATTGAAGGACTCGGGGTCATTTCCATTCCGTGTGAGATTGGGGGGGAATAATTTTTTATGGAGATTTGTGTGATCTCGAAGCCTCTATTAACCTTATGGCACATGCCACATACAAGAGGTTGAATGGGGGAGGATTGAAAACCACCAATGTTACACTCCAATTGGAAGCACTAGATAACCTGTGAGTATTGTGGAGGATATAATTGTCAAAGTGGGAAAAGTGTTATTGCCGGAAAACTTCATAGTGCTTGAGATAGAGGACGATGTTATGACACCCTCGATCCTTGGAAAACCATTCCTAGCAACAAAAAGAGCGCTAATTGACGTCCAAGATGGCAAACTCCAATTTAAAGTCAGTGAGGATATTATTTCATTTAATGTTTTTGACTCTTTAAAATTTCCTTCCGTTCATGATGATGTTATGAGAGTTGAATTAATTGATGACTTGGTTGATAACTTTTATAGGAACTCATTAAGAAGCACTCCATGGATATGGCTTCCATGCAAGGCAGAAAATAATTGGAACTCGATGAGGATGAGCATGAAACCGTGGACAATAGGAAATAGGAGCTGGAAATAAAGGTGGAAGAGCAAATTCAAATGGACATAGGTAAAGGGGGGTCCATGACCAAATTATTTAACGAACCCCCCAAGTTTGAACTCAAACCACTCCTTTCCCATTTACAATATGCTCATTTGGGTGGCATTGATACATACCGGCTATTGTAAATGCCTATTTGTCTAGTGAAGAACTTGCTTGATTGTTTAGATGTGCTTAAATTGTTTAAAACTGTGATTGCATGGTCAATAGATGATATAAAAGGTATTAGCTCTTCCGTATGTATGCAAAATATTTTTTTAAGTGAGGAACATAAAGTCAGTGCGGCAACCTTAAAAGAGGTTAAACTCCAATTTAAAAGAGGCAGTGAGAAAGGAGGTAATGAAGCTCCTGGATGCCATAATCGTCTATCCAATTAGTGATAGTGAGTGGGTTAGCCCTACTCATGTTTTCCCTAAAAAGGGCAGCATCACTGTGGTTATTAGCAAAAATAATGAGCTCCTTCCATCTCAGTGGTAGCAGGTTGGTGTATGTGTATTGACTTTTGAAAATTAAATGAGGCCACCCACAAGAACCACTTCCCTCCTTGTCCTTTATCAGTCAAATGTTAGAAAGGCTTGCTGGGTTTACTTATTATTGCTTTCTCGATGGATATTCTAGGTAATTGCAAAGTGCTATATGCCCGGAGGACCATGTGAAAACTACTTTTACATGCCTATATAACACTTTTGCCTATAAGAGAATGCCTTTTGGGCTTTGTAATGCTCGTAGTACTTTCCAACATTGCATGTTTGCAACTTTCCATGATATAGTTGAAATATACATCGAATTTTTTATGTATGATTTTAGTGTTTTTGGCATCCCTTTTGATGATTGTTTGACCAACTTGTCCAATGTGTTGAAGAGATGTGTAGAAACAAACTTGGCCCTTAATTGGGAAAAATGCCACTTTATGGTGCAAGAGGGGATAGTGCTTCGACATAGTATGTCCTCTAAGGGCATTGAAATTGATAAGGCAAAGGTAGAGGTAATTGAAAAATTAACTCCTACTAATGTGAGAGATGTGAGGAGTTTTCTTGGGCATGCGGAATACATGTTCTAGTTCAAAAGGATTGTGTGTTCTACTTTGATGAGTCTTGTTTCAATGCTTTCATTGAGTTGAATCATGCACTTGTTAATGCACCTATCCTTGTGGCACCTAATTGGTCTCTTCCACTTGACCTCATGTGTGATCTTAGTGATTATGCAATTGGTACTATTTTGTGTCAAAAAGTTGATAAGATATTGCACGTCTTACATTATGCTAGCAAGACCTTGAATGAGGCACAAGTGAATTTTCTGCCACTAAAAAGGAATTACTACCCACAGTCTTTGCATTTGACAAGTTTCGGTCTTATTTGATTGGTGTCAAAACCATCGTACACACTGACCACTCTACTTTCAAGTATCTTTTCTCTAAACAAGATGCTAAACCAAGATTGCTAAGATGGATACTTCTTTTCCAGGAATTTGAAAGCAAGTGAGAATTCGGTCACAGATCACCTCTCAAGGATAGCAAAACTGAGGCTTGCTGCTCAAGAGGAAATACAATCCATGTCCAAGAATTCCCAATTGAGAAATTGTTGTTCCTTAATGAAAATTATCCATGGTTTGTGGACATAGCTAACTACCTTGTGGCAAAAGTGACGCCAAAGTCGTTGGATGTGAATAAGAAGAGAAACTTCTTTTTCAAGGTCAAGCACTATTATTGAGATTTTCCATACCTCATTAGGTATTGCAGGGATCAAATTCTTAGGAGGTGCATTCCAGAAAGTGAAGGGGAAGATATCTTAAGACATTTCCATTCATCTCCTATCGGGGGACATCATGGAGCTTAAAGGACCGTCTTCAAGGTGCTACAAAGTGAATTTTATTGGTCGAGTATCTTTATGGATTCGAGAGAGTTCATTCTTAGATGTGATGAGTGCCAAAGAGTTGGCAACATTTTAGGGAAGCATGAGATGCCCCTTCATGGTATTGAAGAGCTTGAAGGGTTTAATTGTTGGGGTATAGATCATAAGCTCTTTCCCCATCTCCTACTGGAACGAGTATATCTTGGTGGCCTGTCGATTACAATTTTGAAACGGGTTGAAGCTATTGCTATGGCAACAAACAATGCCAAGGTGGTCAACAAGTTCTTGTGGAAGCATATTTTCTCTCATTTTGGAGTCCCCCGTGCCATTATAGTGATGGTCGAACCCGTTATAAGAGTGCCCAATTTGAAGTTTAGATGGCTAAATATGGGGTAAAGCACAAAGTTGCCTTGGCCTACCAGTCCCAAACTTCGGGGCAAGTTGAATTGTCCAACTAGGAACTCAAGAAAATATTGGAGAAGACAGTCAACAACTCTAAGAATGATTGGGCACGAAAATTGGATGATGTGCTTTGGGATAGGACCGCCTTCAAAGTCCCCATTAGGATGTCGCCATATAGAATGGTATTTGGGACAACTTGTCACTTCTTGGTGGAGTTAGAGTATCGGGCATTTTTTGCAATAAAAACTTTAAATTTTGATTGAAAGGAGCCGTCGAGAAGAGGTTATTGGATTTGAATAAACTTGATGAGTTTAGGAGGAAAGCCTTTGAAAACTCCATGGTCTACAAAGAGAGAACTAATGTTTGGCATGACAAACATATCTCAAGAAAGAAGTTCAAGGTAGGAGATTTAGTGTTTCTCTATAATTCCCAACTCAAACTATTTCTTGGCAAACTAAAATCACTCCTCAACAGCCCCTTTGAACTGCTGCAAGTATTTCCACATGTGTATAGAAATGGGAAGAGGCGATGAAAATTTCAAAGTGAATGGTCATCGGTTGAAGCCCTACTATTGAGGAGTGATTGAAAAAGAATGGGAAACCGTTCACCTCAGCATAACTTGATCTCACATTCCAAAGTCAAGCCAACGACTATAAACAAGAGCGCTTCTTGGGAGGTAACCCAAGCTTCTTCTCCCTTCCTTATTTATTTATTTTTTGTTTAAGCTTAGATAGGTTAATTAGCTAGTTTTAGTATCTTCATGGTTTAACTCTAGTTTGAAGGCTTCATGTGTTGGAATGACAAGTGAAATGTCTCAATTCTAAATTTATATTTTTCATCGAGTCTTCACTAGACATGTAGATGTGTATAAGAGACAGGTATTCCAATTTCCAAAAACTTCAATAGATTTAGCATAATCAATCGTTAAAAAAATTTTTGAACCATGGTTGTCAAAGGTTGAATTTCTCTAGAAATTTGACTGCAGTCTGAAAATTGCGGTCACCTATGGACATATTTGTGAAAATTTTCGAAAGTTTTTAGGATTACGGTTTTTTTTTTAAAGCTAAATCTTGGATATTTCGGTTATCAGTGCAAAAATGTTTGAAAATTTTTCTGAGTATTAAAAAGCACGGTTTCAAGATTTCAAAATTGCGGTCATCAACTCGACAAACTTTCTGGAAATTTGACCATGGTTCTTGGTAGAATGTTTTGAAAGAAATTTTTTAAGTGTTCTGGACAGCGGTTTCCTCATTTTCAACGCCACGGTTGTCAAGTATTCTAGGTCTCTCGAAATTTAACCGTGCTCTGAAGACTACAGCAATCAATTTTCTTCAAAATTATTTCTAAGTGTTCAAAACCATAGTCACCAATTTAAAACTCTATTTTTGATGACCGCGGTAACTAAAGCCATATTTTGTAAACCCTAGTTGCTCCAGGATACTGCGGTAATTGATTTTCAGTTTAATTTTTCAGAACTACGGTATCTCGCCCCTCTGTACAAAAAATTTTTGGCAATTTTTTTTAGAAAAACCCTTTTCTCCTCCAATTCTCAGCCAATTTTCTTTCCCCTTTTCCCTTCTCTTACATGATTTTTACCCTCTTTTAATCAAATTTCCTCCAATTCTCTCCCAAAGCACTCCGATTTTACCAAGATTGACGCGAGATTACAAGGATTACTCGGGCGGTAACTTTATCAATGGTCTTCTCAACTGCACTTCCACCGAGATAAAGCTATTTTGATCAATCAATCCACGTTGTAAGTGTTCTAAGTCTAAAGTTTTATCATATATTTGGAATTGTGAAGATTTGTGACCGTGCACATCATTGGTTAAGGAATGGAGTTCGAATTTTTTTCAATTGAATTGAATTATTGGGTGTTGTTTGGTTGAAATTGCTTATAAATTTCTTGGTTGTTATTAGTATTGTGATTAAATAGCCAAGAATAAGGGTAAGTGGAAGGTTGTGTGAACGGCTTCGACCACTTAAAAAAAAGAAAATCGGTGCAGGTAGTGGTATCGATGGTGCCAGTTTTGATGTCACTTATTTATTAATGACAAAACTGCCAAGATTTATAAAAATCATAGAAAACATATGATAATTCAGGAAAGAAGTTTTGAATTAGTAGAAAGTTGGAATGAATTTGAGAACTTTCAAATGGAGATTGAGCGTTAGTTAAAGGAGAGAACCTGGCTAAATTTTAATGAGATGACCCTTTTAGGCAATGTAAATAACGTCAAGCAATTCCATTGCAATCTTTGTGGTGTGGAGAATTAAAAGGTTTATGTGAGAAGAGTGTGGGCAAATATCAGCACAAGAAAAATCAATGCAGTTTTAAGATTCCAAGCATCTAAAGGGTAATGGCTATAGAGATTTAATGAATCTGGATTTTGGGGGACTTTATTTTGCCAAGATTTGGGTACGGCTCTATGAAGGGGAATAGAATTGGGATTATAATTATGCCAAAACAACAATTTTGGGATTTAAGAAGAAGCACATGCAACTTTACCCAAAATTTGGTTGTACTTTATTAGCATCTCGGATGAACCGCTGTAAGAACAGAGTGTCATTCGGCCAACGGGGTATACATACAATGCCTCTCAGATGGATTACGAACGGGAGGAGTTGCACGCTTATTGGACATATAGTCACATGGCCCTCTATAATAATATGACACTCCAGAGAGTAGTGGTTTTGAGAGCCTATCCGAGGAGTGTTATATCTGTCTCTTATTTTGGACCTTCCCAAGGTATAACATCCTTCCACCTACATGGACAGTGAGTCGGAACCACAAGGAAAAAGAGATGACGAATACGGAGATGCGGAAGCCAACCCGAAGGATTCAAGTGATGGAATGGATGAAGCTTATGGAGAAGGAGACGACGTGGAATGAGGAGATTTTTAGCCTTTCTTTTTTAATACTCATCATTTTTCAAACATTGTGGTTAGGAATAATGTTTTTGGTTGAGGGATCCATTATGGTTTCTTTTTGGTTTTGACCCCTGAACATGCCTAGTACTTGATTTAGAAGGTGGCCGTTAGGCTATTTTGATACGGTCATTCCTTGGTTTTATTGCTTTTGTTTGATTGGATAATTGATTCTTTAAAGCCCTATCAGTATAGTCCAAATTTGGTTTTTATCTTTAAGTTTATGTTTGGTTGTTTGTTTGGTTTTATTTGCTCAATTGTGAGTGAATGAATAGTGGCACTCATCACTTCAATAAGATGGAAAGTGTGGTGGTGTCTTTTATGCATGTTTTGTGAGTTGGTTAGTTTGGAATGGATGAATTGACTTAAAATCATTGTTCTTAGTTGATTATGCTAAATCTATTGAAGTTTTTGGAAATTGGAAGACAGTGTAGAAAGTGGTGATTTAAGCATCCTCGATTTAAGCACCTGTATTATATATACATAATTACTATAATGTCTGTGCTCCTTAAATAAATTATGCATTTTACCTTCCAAAAAAGTCGAGCTACTTGAGTTTTAACTTTACTTTATTTTCGAGCAAGATAGAATGGAGTTAGAGTTTCATCAATATTTTGAGCTTGTGTTCGATCTCTATTTCAAATGCTCATTCGAGTTCAAGCTCCATAAGGAATTTTGAGCTTGAGCATCCTCTGCTTGACTTGTTTACACTCTATATAGAGGTATCATAGAAGTTCGAAAAAAAAAAGTTACCAAATTAAGGTCTCAAGAATTGTGAAGTTATTTGTATCATTTCATATTATATATCTTTTTATATGTTGTGGTCTAGCTTTTTTCTTTTTATGGTGATAACATAGTTTTACCTCTCTTACAGAAAAACTTTTATAAATCTTTTTTATTTGCTATGGTAACACTTTTTCATATTGTGATGAGTTACAACCAAACATCTCTTACAAAAAGAATTATATGTTTTGGCTATTATTTTATTTATTATTTTTAAATAATATTTTGCAATCATTATCTAAACACTTTTTTTATATTTCCAAAATTTGGTATAGTATTTATTCGAAATAATATTTTAAAATAATATTCTATATGATTATTGGTATAGTATTTATTCCAAATAATATGCTAAATAATTGTTGATAACTCTAGTGAACTAGAGTTATTCTACATCTGAACTATAGTTTTCTTAGTTTAAACCTTATTTTTGGTATTCAATTAAAATTTTCAGTTTAATTTCAAGGATTAGGCATTTACGATTACTTTATTTGTAAATATTAAGATATTAGTATAATTTTGCTTAATTTTAGTTAAATTGGAGTAATTATTAAGTGAAGTGTTTTGCAAGGTAAGAATTATAGGGTGAAAAATTAAGATTAATACAAGAGTCCAAGGAGCAATTTGCAAATCATGGAGATTAAAGACTTAAGTTGTAATAGGCTCAATGTTGCAATGTGGGATTGTTGATGTCGCAACATCGAGGTAGGATTTCAAAGTGTAATTTAAGGCTCGATGTCGCGACACCAATTTGTCCATGTTGCGACATCGAGACACGAACAACTTAGGTTTTAGGACATTCTTGTAATTTTGGGCAGCAGCACTTTATATTTTATCTTGTAACTCGCTCAAGTATATATATAGTAGTAGTGTAGTTGGTAATTTTATAGTTTAGAGTAATTTAGTTTTAGCCTAAGACTCAAGTTTCCTTTTTAAGATAAAAGTTCCCTTTTAATTTCTTTTAGATCTAACCTTTAAATTCCAGCAAGTTTAAATTTTGATTAGTTAATCTTAGTAGGATTTTCATTAGCTTCAAGTAGATATAATTTTTGCATGCTTTCCTTATAAATTTCTTGCAAATCAAGTTACTTCTATTTCAAGTTTCTCTTTGAAATTTCTGGGGCTCTTACTAATTAGTACTTTTTGGTCAAAAATTTTCATTTCTTTGCTTTAATTTCTAGTACTTGTTAGTGGGTTTTATTTTACTTAATCAAAAATCTAAAAATATTTACTTTTAACCAGATTTTCTTTGCAAATCTCTTTGGCCTTATTTATTAGAAAATGCAATTTCTCTTTGTTTAATGCTTTCTTTGTGCTTGCTTGAATTAGAGGTAATTTTAATTGCTTTCATCGGATGAGTCTAGTTAATTAGTCCTTTTATTTGTAGTTCACTTGTTTAATTGAGTTTGTTTAGGTTACCTTTCTCCATAATTTTGCTTGGCCTAACTAAACAAGGACTTTTAAATCTCAGTAGTTGTCAACCAACAATCCTTGTGGGATGATACTCACTTATCCTATACTACTATCTACCCCATATACTTATGGGAGTGAGGATAGAGTTTGTTAAAATAAACCGGTTTATTTTAACTTGTTTCATTTGATTTGATCTAAAGTACCCACGGGGCAACAAGTTTTTGGCACCATTACGGGGATTGTCCTTGGTATTTTTGGCAATGTTGACCACTTTAAGGGTCGTGTAGATTAGACATTTTACTTGTTTTAGTTGTTAATTTTATTCTTTAATTAGTAATTTTACTTGTTTATGTTGGTAGATCAATCTTGTGAATTGAAGCGACACTTGTGACTAATTACTTGAATTTGCACTTGTAGTGCATGGTTGGAAGTGAAAAAAAGACTTTGATTAGCCTTGACGATGAATGAGAGAAGAAATTGAGGAGAATTCAAAGAGAGAGAAAACTATAACACGAGTTAGAAAGGCTAAAAATGGCTAATCATCAACAAAATCCTGATATGGAGAATAAGAATATGGGTAACAATGGTGACGATGAACAAGAAGAAATGGGAAACAATGGTATGGGAGCTAAATATATTGGAAATGGGAGTCCACTAAGAGATTATGTGATGCCAAACTTTGGTGGGGCCAACTCTATCATAGCAAGGATACTGGTGCATGTGAACAACTTTGTAAATCTTGCCCGCCCTCATCCAAATGATACAAGCCCATGCGATGTTCAGTGGAAGTCCAAATAAGGATCCTTATACACACTTGATGAATATTGAAGAAGTGTTGGACACTTTTAAATTCAATGGAGCCCATCTGAATTGCATCTGCATAAGATTCTTCCCTTTCTCCTCGAGGTATAGAGCAAAGGCTTTGCTACAATCACATGTTCAAGGAATATTTACCACTTGGAATCAACTAGCAAAAGAATTTTTGGCAAAGAATTTCCTTCTTCAAGAATCGTCAAACTCCAAAATGAAATCACTTCATTTAAACAAGACATAAGAGAAGGCCTTATTGAAGATGGGAGAGATTCAAAGAATTATTGAGAAAACATCCCCATGATGCTATTCCTCTTTGACTTCAAATCCTAATCTTTTATAAGGGCTTAACTCAAGAAGCCAAATCAATTGTTGATTTAGCTGCAGATAGTTCACTTGTTGGTATATTGACTTTTAAACGCCGGAGAAAGCTCAAGTTTTACTTAATAAGATGGATTGAACTACTATTATCTTGGACTCATTGTTCAACCGATTGTTCAACAAGTTCAACAAGTCAATGTTCAGCATAGAGGTGTCCTGAATTTGAACTCAATCATGCTTTGCTTGCCAATAAGGATTATTGATGAATGTCATGAGTAATTTAACAAAAGCTTTGGAGAATTTGGGAAGAGGTAATACCATTAATGCCTTGGCCTCTTCATCTCAAGCGTATATTATTTATGATTTTTTTGGTGGTGGACATTTAAATGGATAATGTAAGGTTTCTATGGGGTCAATGAATAATTAAACTATGTGTCTAATCAATCATCATATTCAAAGAATCCTTCCAGAGTCTATGAAATAATTACAACCCAACTTGAAGGAACCATCCAAATTTTCCTTGGAGCAACCAAAATAGCCAACAAAATTCTCCTTACCAACCCAACCCTCAACCACAAAATTTCCAATTGTCTCTTAGTCACGCATCCTTATCTTCTAGAACTTATCAACCTTCTCAACAAAGGATTTTTCAAACCAATAGCTTTCAATCCCAATCAAATCTTCCTTACCCTAATAAACAACCAAGGCCTCATTATCAACAAGGCAACCCTCAACAATCATTGAACTACAATCAATATATTCACAGAGAGGGTGAAGATATCCAAATGCAATTTGAAAATTTGAGAAGAGATTATGAATTTCAAAGCAGAGAAAATGAGAATCAAAGAAGAGAAAATGAAAATCAGAGGAGAAAAGTGGAGAATCAAAGGAAGGAGTATGAGAAAATAATAGCCACTACAAGGAATTTAGAGATCCAACAGGGTCGCGTTGAAGTTCAAAGTGAGGGTAATGGTGATGACGAAAAGAAGATTAAAGAAGGTGAAATCAAATTGCCAAACAAGAAAGAGTGCAAGAAGAAGCAAACTAAAGAACTGTTGAAATTATATTCGTCGGTGAAGGTTCGATTTCCCTAATTGTTGATTGACCGAAGGAAAGAATAAAAAGATAAGAAATTTAATCAATTCTTTAAGGTGTTCAAAAAGCTTCAAATTAAGATTTCCTTACTTGAAGCAGTCATGAAGATTTCCCACTATTCTCGCTTTATGAGAGGGATTCTAGCTTGGAAGAAAAAGTGGGGTGAGGATGCAAAAGTGTGCCTTAATGCTAAATGTAGTGCAATTGTGCAAAGAAAATTTCCACGTAAGCTTAAGGATGCCGATAGTTTCAATATATCGGTGAACAGTGGTGGTCATATATTGCATCGTTCACTTTGTCACTTGGGGGCAATCATCAATATTATGCTTAAGGCCATCTATAACAAGTTGGGGATATACAAGTGCCAAACCAACTCAAATCACATTCCAATTGGTGGATTTGTTAGAGAGAAAGCCTTATGAATTATTGGAGGATGTTCTGGTTCAAGTGGACAAGTTGGTTTTCCTGATTGATTTTCTTGTGCTAAAACAAGTAAAATGTCTAATCTACACCTGTCTCTTATACAGGCCTTTCTTATCAACCGTACATTCTTTGATTTTTTATTTTAAGAAAGCGAAGTGAATTTTACAAGTTTAAAATGAACTGCTTGAATCTGATATATTTTATTATACTGATAATGTTCCAGTCTTTGAAGAAAATTGTGTTAACCATTCACTCGATTCTCTTATTGTTAGGTCAAATGAAGAGGCAATCAAAATAGAAGAAAGCAAATAATTTAACAAGGTGGAAGAAGCAAAGAAAGAATTGAAAAATGATTTGGAGAGAAAGCCACCCGATAGTGGTTGTGATGTGAAAATGACTCCAGAGATTATCACAAAAGATCGGGAAAGTATTGTGGAAAAGTGGAAGGGTGATGCAAAAAGAAGAGAAAGTGGTTTAAGATGCAGTTTGGTGTGGTAATTAGTCCATTACCTCTTGCAATTGTTCGGAAAAAAGGAAATGTTCATGTGAGGGTCGGGAATCAAGCATTGTTAATTGAAAAGAAAGGAATCAAACTCTTCCTAGAGAGACCAAAGGGAAAAGGGTGGCCGACCATCCTTAAGTACTTTATTTGATCAAGACTTACCATAGTCAAACTAATTAATCTAAGAGAGTGCTTCTTGAGAGGCAAGTCAAGTTTTAAATTCATGTTTTGTTCATTTTTAGTGTCTTTTCTTGTTTAGTTTTAATTTGGTTTCATTCGGATTATTTTTATTTGAATTTTGGTTTGAAAAATTTTGTCTATGATTTAAAGAGATGTGTATAAGTCTCAAGAAGAATTCTCTTTAATGAATGTATTTTTACAATTTTTGGGTTGGTGAGAAGTCTTGGGGTGAAGCGAGAAAGAGGAAGAAAATTTCACTAAGTATATATGAAATCACATTTTGATGTTGCGACATCAGGCTTTTGATGTTGCGACATCAAGAGCAATCCTTCAGAACTTTTAGAATGATATCGGGACATCATTCTCTAGATTCCAATATCAATCTTCAATTTCTATTTTGTATTGTGATGTGGACACGTAGAGATCTACATTTGTATTTGAGACCGTCCCGAACGGTACTCAAATTCAATCAGTGATCGATTTCTAGGTGTCAGTAATAGAAACCTTACATTATCCATTTAAATGTCCCTGATGTCGCAACATCAAAATATCTATGATTTCGCATATGAAGAGAAAGGTACAGTCTCTTATCTGCATCTAGATCTCTTATACACATCTAGATGTGTATAAGAGACACCCTCAAATTCTCCATTCATCCTAATCCAGATTGGCATCAAAGATGTGAACCAAAGTTAAGTATCCACTTGTTAGATTTTTGCCTCTGCTAGGTAGTGGAGTAGCAGGTTTTTTCGGACGTTTTCTAGGATCAGAAGGAAGAGCTATCACAAGCGCCTCGAATTTCTCCTTCTATTATTTGCGCTTATTCTTCTTCTTATGGTGATTTATCAACTTTTAATTTCAAGAAAAGACAAAAGAGTAGGATTCTTTTTCTTGTAATATATTTATTCGTGTTATTTTTCTGCTCTCTCTTGCGCTTCTTCGTTTCAGAAAAGGTTTTCACTTTCTTATGTGTGACAACCTTATCTACATTAATTTTCAATTTATCGGTACTTGTCAATCATATATCATTAAAACGCTCTGTCTTTATTTGAGTTCACTTTCTTGCTTTGCTGCGAAGGTGGCCTACTCTAACTCTACTCTCTAGACATCTAGATGTGTATAAGAAGACATACAGAAGGAGACTATAAGAAACAGGACAGGAATAGGCAAGGGAGTATGCACTTACTTACCATTCTTTTTTACTATGCGTGGTATGGACCACCTTCGCTCTAACCGAAGCTATTGCATTCTTTGACCCGCCAACGTGCCGACACAGGCACCTATTGCGAATCTACCGGTTAACATGGGGGAAGCATCGTCCTCTGCTTCTGACGCACTTGAACGGGCCAAGGGGAAACTCCCATTAGAGGTTAGCGAAGATGCTATATGGGAATAGGTGGATCGGAAAAAGCAAAACAGACACATAGAATGCGATTCTGACTCGTGAAAACGAGTTAGGTGATCTTATTAACGAGCTAATACCCATAGGTTGTCTAGTGTTCCTTACAGTTGGTATGTACAGTACGAAATAACATAAAAACAGATTTATTAAAAAAAGATATGGACCTTTCTTCCAATTCTTTCCTTTTTGACAGGAATCGATAAGAAATATCTAAACCCAATTAGATTTCATCCGAATGTAGTAGTATAACATACCAACAATAAGGAACTATTCTAATTTCATTGAATTATGATACAAAGAAGAAACAGGTGGAGTGCTTCTTAGATTTCTTAATAATGATAACTAGCTAATTTCTGTCTTGTTTTGCCACTTTAATTATCGCAATCTCTTTCCCTCAATTATTCTATTCCCGAATGTAGGTAATCAGTGAATTTATTTTGAAATATTGGATATTTTGATATTTGATAGATAAAGGAGTTCTTTCGTCTCAAAATTTCACTAATATTCATTACTTAATTCTTTCGAGCATTCATCGAAAGGAAAAAATTGTTGAACGATTGAGATATCGGAAAACGATACGATATTTTATAAGAGCGGTCTTACTGTATCAAGTTTGGATTCTAACGAATCTTTCGATAATTTGTAAGATTATTAAATTAGAAGACAAGAATAAAAGACAAAGAAATGTCTCTTAAGTAGATTTTCATACATATCTTTTATGTAGAAAGATTCGAAAGATGAATAAATTCGTTCGTTTAGTTCTACACTCTTTGCGTTTAGCTATTTTTCTACAGGACCTCCCCTACAGTATCGTCACCGCAGTAGAGTTTAACCACCAAGTTTGGGATGCACCCGGATTGCGTTAAGATGAGAGCTTTCCTGTTTTCCATGAGAGATAGGGTGAAGGCATGGCTACACTCTTTTGAGCAAGGTACGTTTACATCTTGGAATCGAATGCCCTAACAATTCCTTGCTAAACATTTTCCGCCCTCAAGGATTTCGAAGCTCCTCAATGACATCACAACTTTTGAACAAGATAAAGGGGAATGCTTGAGTGGAGAAAGGGAGCAATTCAAATATCCATTGAGGAAATGCCAACATCACTCCATCCCTATCATTATGGCTTCAAACCTTTTACAATGGGTTATTTTTGGAGAAGAGGTCAATAGTTGATGCTAGTGTGGATGGTTCCATATCTTTCAAGACTCCGAAAGAGGCACAAGCTCTACTTAATAGAATGGCATCGAATTACTACTACCACTGGCCAATCAATGCAAATAGTAGACAACAAGCACCATAGGTTAATGTCCAACCTGGAGTGATGTTGAATTTGAGCACAAATGACACTCTACTTACCCAACAAGGTCTCATGATGATGATGAACTTGACTAGAATAATTGAGAATATTGGGAGGGGAATTACAGAAAATGTAATATATTTGGCTCCTCATGTGTGCCACTTTCTTGTGATTTTTGTAGGGGCGATCATCAAAATAGCCCATGTGAGATGCCAATGGGGTTAAGTGAGCAAGTCCAATAACTCACGAAATCCTTCCCAGAATATATGGCTACACCTATAATTCCTCATGGAGAAACCATCCCAATTTCTCTTGGAACAACTAGCAAGAAAGTCAACAAAATCCATCATTCCATCAAAATCCTCAACCCCAAAACTTCCACAACCAAGGTCAACTTCTAGGGCCTATCAACATCCCTATCAAAGACATACTCAATTCTATCAAGCTCATCAAAACCCTCTATATCAATCCCAACAACAAAGGCCTCCATTTCAATCACATGCGGATACCTTAAGAAGGAAATTGGATACTTTGAAGAGAGAAAATGAGAACCAAAGAGAAGAAATGGAGAATTTGAGGGCCACCATAAGAAATTTGAGGATTCAAATAGGTCAAATTTCCGGCCAAAACAATGAAAGGGCATTGCGGGCATTATCAAGTGATACTATTCCCAATCCGAAGAAGAACCATGGAATAGAGGAAGTTCAAGCCGTCACCCTTAGAGGTGAGAAAGAGACTGCTTGGAAGAAAAAGTTATTGGAAACTCAAATTCAAAGGCAAATGAGAATGGAGGATGTTTAGTAAATGGCATGGAGAGAGGGGAGTCTTCGAAAGATCGGGAGAGATTAAAGAAAATGAAGAACCTAACAAGCCCCTTACTTAACAAAACGATGGCAAGGATCCATGAGCATCATTGACAAAACAAGTGAGAGTCCCATATCCTCAAAGACCGAAGGAATTTGCGAAGGCCAAGAATCTTAATTTTTTTTTGGAGATATTCAAAAAGATTGAAATAAATATTCCATTCATTGAGGCCTTGGAATGCATGCTGAGCTATGCCAAATTCATGAAGCAAATCATCACCAATAAAAAGAAGCTAACGAGGGACGAGATTTTATGTTTGCAATGAAGGATGTTGTGCTATAATCCAAAAAAACCTTCCTCCAAAATTGAAGGACCCGGCTTCGTTTTCCATTCCGTGTGAGATTAGGCGGATTAATTTTCAACAGAGGTTTGTGTGATCTCGGAGCCTCTATTAACCTTATGCCACATGCCACATACAAGAGGTTGAATGGGGGAGGATTGAAAACCAATAATGTTACACTCTAATTGGAAACACTAGACAATTTGAAATCCCCCGGTGGGTATTGTGAAGGATATAATTGTAAAAAAGTGGGAAAAGTGTCCTTGCCGGCAAACTTCATAGTGCTTGAGATAGAGGTAGATGTTGTGACACCTTTGATCCTTGGAAGATCATTCCTAGCAACCGAAAGGGTGATAATTGACGTCTAAGAGGGAAAACTCTAATTTAGAGTCAATGAGGATATCACATCATTTAATGTTTTTGACTCTTTAAAATTTTCTTCATGATGATGTTATGGGAGTTGAATTAATTGATGACTTGGTTGATCACTTCTGTAGGAACTCACTAAGAAGCACTCCACGGATGTGAATTCTTTGCGAGGCGGCAAAGAATTGGAACTTGATGAGGATGAGCATGAAACTTTGGACAACAGGAAAGAGAAGTTGGAAATGAAAGCGGAAGAGCAAATTCAAAGGGAGAAAGGTAATGGGGGGTCCACACCAACGAACCCCCCAACGTTGAACTCAAACCACTCCCTTCCCGTTTACAATATGCTTCCTTTGGGTGGAAATGATACATATCGGCTATTGTGAATGCCTATTTGTCTAGTGAACAACTTGCTCGATTGTTTAGATGTGCTTAAATTGTTTAAAACTGTGATTGCATGGTCAATAGATGATATAAAAGGTATTAGCCCTTCCATATGCATGCACCAAATTGTTTTAAGCGAGGAACATAAGCCGGTGCGGCAACCTTAAAGGATGTTAAACTCCACTTTAAAAGAGGCGGTGAGGAAGGAGGTAATGAAGCTCCTAGATGCCAGAATCATCTATCCAATTAATGAGAGTGAGTGGGTTAGCCCTACTCAAGTTTTCCCTAAAAGTCATCACTGCCTCTTATTAGCACACTAATGAGCTCCTTCCATCTAAGGGGCAGCGGGTGGCATATGTGTGTTGTCTTTTGAAAATTAAATGAGGCCACCCACAAGGACCGTTTCCCTTTGCCCTTTATCGACCAAATGTCAGAAAGGCTTGCTGGGTTTGCTTATTATTGCTTTCTTACGATGGATATTCTAGGTAATTGCAAAGTGCTATATGCCCGGAGGACCAAGAGAAAACTAGTTTTACATGTCTGTATAACACTTTTGCCTATCAGAGAATGCCCTTTGGGCTTTGGAATGCTCCTAGTACCTTCCAACGTTGCATGTTTGCAATTTTCCACGATATAGTTGAATATGCATTGAAATTTTTATGGATGATTTTAGTGTTTTTGGCATGTTTTTGGATGATTTTTTTGAGCAACTTGTCCAATGTGTTGAAGAGATGTGCAGAAACAAGCTTGGCCCTAAATTGGGAAAAATGCCACTTCATGGTGCAAGAGGGAATAGTGCTAGGACATAGAGTTTCCACTAAGGGCATTGAAGTTAATAAGGCAAAGGTAGAGGTAATTGAAAAATTAACTCCTCCGAGTAATGTGAAAGGTGTGAGGAGTTTTCTTGGGCATGTGGAGTTCTACTTCAAAAGGATTGTGTGTTAAACTTTGATGAGTCTTGTTTGAATGCTCTGTTCAATGAGTTGAAATATGCACTTGTTAATGCACGTATCATTGTGGCACCTAATTGGTCTCTTCCATTCAAACTCATGTGTGATACTAGTGATTATGCAATTGGTACTGTTTTATGCACAAAAGTTGATAAGATATTACATGTCATACATTATGCTAGCAAGACCTTGAATGAGGCACAAGTGAATTTTTCTATCACTGAAAAGAAATTACTAGCCATAATCTTTGCATTTGACAAGTTTCGGTCTTATTTGAGGTGTCAAAACTATTGTACGCGTTGGCCACTCTACTTTCAAGTATCTTTTCTCTAAACAAGATGCTAAACCAAGATTGCCAAGATGGATACTTCTTTTCCAAGAATTTGATTGGGAGGTCATGGACAAGAAAGGAAGTGAGAATTTGGTCACAGATCACCTCTCAAGGATAGCAAAGCTGAGGCTTGCTGCTCAAGGGGAAATACAATCCAAGAAGAATTCCCAATTGAGAAATTGTTCTTCCTTAACAAAAATTATCCATGGTTTGTGGACATAGCTAACTAGCTTGTGGCAAGAGTGACCCCAAAGTTCTTGTATGTGAATAAGAAGAGAAAGTTCTTTTCCGAGGTCAAGCACTATTATTCAGATGATCAATAACTCTTTAGGTATTGCAGCGATCAAATTCTTTGGAGGTGCATTCCAGAAAGTGAAGTTGAAGATATCTTGGGACATTTCCATTCCCACCGAGGGACATCATGGAGCTCAAAGGACCATCTTCAAGGTGCTACAAAGTGAATTTTATTGGTTGAGTATCTTCAAGGATTCTAGAGAGTTCATTCTTAGATGTGATGAGTGCCAAAGAGTTGGCAACATTTAAAGAAAGCATGAGATGCCCCTTCATGGTATTGTAGAGCTTGAAGTGTTTAATTGTTGGGGTATAGATTACATAAGCCCGTTCCCTACTTCCTACTCCAACGAGTATATCTTGGTGGCCGTCGACTACAATTTTGAAATGGGTTGAAGCTATTTAAAAGGGCTATGCCAACAAACGATGCCAAGGTGGACACCAAGTTCTTGAGGAAGCATATTTTCTCTTATTTTGGTGTCCCCCATGTCTCTTATAAGTGATGGTGGAACCCACTTTAAGAATACCCAATTTGAAGTTTTGATGGCTAAATATGGGATGAAGCACAGAGTTGCCTTGGCCCACCACTCCCGAACTTCGGGGCAAGTAGAAGTGTCCAACTAGGAACTCAAGAAAATATTGGGAAAGACTGTTAACAACTGTAAGAAGGATTCAGCACGGAAATTGGATGATGTGCTTTGGGATAGGAGCAATTTCAAAGCCCCCATTAGGATGTCGCCATAACGGATTGCATTTGGGACAACTTGTCAGTTCTCGGTGGAGTTAGAGTATTGGGCATTTTGGGCAATAAAAATTTAAATTATGATTGAAAGGAAAACATCGAGAAGTGGTTATTGGATTTGAATGAACTTAATGAGTTTAGGAGGGAAGCCTTTGAAAACTCCATAGTCTACAGCATAAGAGAGAACTAAGGTTTGGTATGACAAACACATCTCAAGAAAGGAGTTCCAAGTAGGAGATTTGGTGTTGCTCAATAATTTCCACCTTAAACTCTTTATAGGCAAACTAAATAAAGGTGCAACGCCACCTTTGAAGTGGTGCAAGTATTTCCACATGGAGCCATAGAATTGAGAAGAGGAAAGGAAAATTTCAAAGTGAATGGTCATCGGTTGAGGCCCTACTAGTAGAGGAGAGATTGAAAAAGATACGGGAAATGTTTCACCTCAGCATAAACTTGATCTCACATTCTCCAGTCGAGCCAACAACTATAAATAAGAGCGTTTCTTGGGAGGCAACCCAAGTTTCTTTTCCCTCCCTTATTTATTTATTTTTTGTTTAAGCTTAGATAGGTTAATTCGCTAGTTTTAGTATCTTCACTGTTTAATTTTTGTTTGAAGTGGTTGTGTTGGAATGACAAGTGAAATGTCTCTCTAAATCTACATTTTTATGTTAGCAAGTGATAGAGAGGAACCAAGGGGATAAATTGGAGAAATGATGAAAAAGGTGTCTAAAAATTTTTCTCAAGTCATCATAACCGTGGTTTCCTCATTTTGAGCACCATGGTTGTCAAAGGTTGAATTTCTCTGGAAATTTGATTGCGGTCCGAAAATTACGGTCGCCCATGGACATATTTGCAAAAATTTTTCAAAGTTTTTACGACTGTGGTTTACATTTTTAAAGCTAAATCTTGGATATTGCGGTTATCAGTGCAAAAATGTTTGAAAATTTTTCTAAGTAATCAAAACGTGGTTTCAACATTTCAAAACTGCGATCATCAACTCGACAAACTTTTTGGGAATTTAACTACGGTCTGAAGACTACAGTATTCAATTGGGTTTTCAAAATTTTTTCTAAGTGTTCAAAACCGTAGTCATCAATTTAAAACTCCATTTTCAGTGGCTGCAGTTACTAAATCCATATTTTGAAAAACTGCACATCTGATTTGTGTTCAATTTTTCAGAACTATGAAATCCTATCCCTCTTGTAGAAATAATTTTTGGCAATTTTTTTTTTTCAGAAAAACCCTTTTTCTTCCAATTCTTAGGCAATTGTCTTACCCCTGTTCCCCTCATATGATTTTTAGCCTCTTTTGACCAAATTTCCTCCAATTCTCTCCCAAAGCAATCCAATTCAATGGAGTCCATCCAAATTGCATCTGCATAAGAGTCTTCCTTTTCTCCTCGACGTACAAAGCAAAGGCTTTGTTACAATCACATGCTCAAGGAACATTTACCACTTGGAATCAACTAGCCAAAGAATTTTTGGCAAAGCATTTACTTCTTCAAGAATTGCCAAACTCCGAAATGAAATCACTTTATTTAAACAAGACATAAGAGAAGGCCTTAGTGAAGATGGGAAAGATTCAAAGAATTGTTGAGAAAACTTCCCCATTATGCTATTCCTCTTTGGCTTCAAATCCCATCCTTTTATAATGGCTTAACTCAAGAAGCCAAATCAATTGTTGATTTATCTACAGTGAACTTGATGGTTCATTGACTTTTAAACGCTGGAAAAAGATCAAGTTTTACTTAATAAGATGGCGTTGAACTACTATTATCATGGACCCATTGTTCAACTGGTTGTTCAACAAGTTCAACAAGTTAATGTTCAGCATGGAGGTGTCCTGAATTTGAACTCAAATGATGCTTTGCTTGCACAATAAGGATTATTGATGAATGTCACGAGTAATTTAACAAATGCTTTGGAGAATTTGGGAAGAGATAATAGCAGTAATGACATGGCCTCTTTATGTCAAGCATTTATTATTTATGATTTTTGTGGTGGTGGACATTTAATTGGATAATGTGAGGTTTCTATGGGGTCAAATGAACAATTGAACTATGTATCTAATCAATCATCATATTGAAGGAATCCTCGAGGAGTTTATGAAATAATTATAAGAGAACTTGTTATAACCATCCAAAATTTCCTTGCAGCAACCAAAATAGACAACAAAATTCCCCTTACCAAGCCAACCCTCAACCACAAAATTTCCAAAATCATGCATCCTCATCTTCTAGACCTTATCAACCTCCTCAACAAATGAATTTCCAAACCAACTATTTTCAATCCCAATCAAATCTTCCTTACCCTAATAACCAAACAAGGCCTCAATATCAACAAGACAACACTCAACACCCTTGAGCTACAATCAATATTTTCGTAGAGAGGGTGAAGATCTCCAAATGCAATTTGAAAATTTGAGAAGAGATTATGAATTTCAAAGGAGAGAAAATGAGAATCAATGAAGAGAAAATGAAAATCAGAGGAGAAAAATAGAGAATCAAGGAGGGAGTATGAGAAAATAAGAGCCACTATATGGAATTTAGATATCCAATTGGGTCAACTGGCTACACAACAAAATGCAAGGCCTTAGGGAGCTTTGGCAAGCAACACAATTTCCAATCGAATAGAGCAAAATGGGAGGGAGCAATGTAATGCAACAATTTAAGGAGTGGGAAGGAGTTGATGGGGGAAAGTGAAAATCATTAGAAGTTGATAAAAAAGTGGAGAATCAAAAGTGAAAAGGGGTAGAAGTTCAAAGTGAGGGTAATGGTGATGACGAAAAGAAGACTAAAGAAGGTGAAATCAAATTGCCGAACAAGAAAGAGTGCAAGAAGAAGCAAACTGAAGAACTGTTGAAATTATATTCGTTGGTGGAGGTACAGTTTCCCTAATGGTTGATTGACCGAAGGAAAGAAGAAAAAGAGAAGCAATTTAATCAATTCTTTGAGGCGTTCAAAATGCTTCAAATTAAGATTCCCTTACTTGAAGCATTCATGAAGATTCCCCACTATTCTCAATTTATGAGAGGATTGGCGTTCAGAAGAAAAAGTGGGGTGAGGATGCAAAGGTATGCCTTAATGCTAAATGTAGTGCAATTGTGCAAAGAAAATTGCCACCTAAGCTCAAGGATCCCGATAGTTTCAATATATCGGTGAACACTGGGGGTCATATATTGCATCACATCTAGATGTGACTAAGAGACAGCTATCAATTACATTATGCCCAAGGCAATTTATAACAAGTTGGGGATTACAAGTGCCAAACCTACTCAAATCACACTCAAATTGGTGGATTTGTTAGAGAGAAAGCCTTATGCATTATTGGAGGATGTTCCAGTTCAAGTGGACAAGTTGGTTTTCCTGATTGATTTTCTAGTGCTAGACACCGGCGAAGATATTGGAATTTCATTGATATTGGGGAGGCCTTTCTTATCAACCACACATGCATTGATTTTTTATGTTAAGGAAAGGGAAGTTAATTTTAGAAGTTGAAAATGAATTGGTTGAATCTGATATTTTTTATTATAATGACAATATTCTAGTCTTTGAAGAAAATTGTATTAACCATTTACTCTATTCTCTTATTTTTAGGTCAAATGAAGAGTCAATCAGGAAAGTATTGTTGAAAAATGGGTGAAAATACGCAAAAAGAAGAAAAAGTGGTTTGAGAAGTAATTTGGTGTGGTATTTTGTTCATTAGCTCAAAAATAGGGAAATGTTCATGAGTGAGTGTCGGAAATCAATCATTGTTAATTGAATAGAAAGGAATCAAGCTCTTTCTATAGAGACCAAAGGGAAAAGAGTGACCGACCATCCTTATGTACTTTATTTGATCAAGACTTACCATAGTCAAACTAATGATTCTAAAAGAGTGCTTCTTGAGTGGCAACCCAAGTTTTAAATTCATGTTTTGTTCATTTTTAGTGTCATTTCTTGTTTTGTTTTAATTTGGTTTGATTTAGATTGTATTTATTTGAATTTTGGTTTGAAAAAGTTTGTTTATGATTTGAATAAATTTTGTTAAGGAATGAGTGGGAAGTGTTTTTAATACTTGTATTTTTAATGTTTGTAGGTGGTAAGAAGACTTGGGGTGAAGTGAGAAAGAAGAAGAAAATTTCACTAAGTATTGTGTATCACATTTTTGCAGAAGTTTGCTTTGATGTCACGGCATCAATCTTTTGATGCTGCAACATCAAGAGCAATCTTTTAGAACTTTTAGAACTTTTAATTGAATGATGTCACGACATCATTCTCGATCTTCCAGATAGGCAATTTTTGTTTCTATTTTGATGTTGCGACACCGAACACATGAGAGGCACATTTGAATTTGATGTCGCGACACCGAAGTGCTTCTGACATGCACATGATACCTGATATCGAGACATCAAATATTTGATGTCGTGACACTAGAATCGGGCAGATTAATCTGTTAAGCCCTTTCCACTTTCTTTTTCAGCGTTTAAAATTTTCTAACTCTAGCCGAAGAACCATTTTTATCCTCTTTTCTAATTCTCTCTTTTACCTCCATAAATATCTCCTAAACACTCAAATCCTAATCAACCAAATATCAATCCACAAGTGTCCATCCTTCTTGAAGCAAGAAGTAAGGGTTTTCAAAGTAGTCAACGGGCAAATTTCTCAAGTTTACAAGAGCATCAAAGGATTAATTTCATCTTTAATTTATGGGTAATATCTATTCTTTGTGCTCAAGCCCGTAAGATTTTGAGGGTTTTCCAGGCCTTCAATTTTGAGATTTTGGATTGAAATTCTTGGAAATTTTTTGGCAAATTTGAGTTCAATTTGTGGTTCTGTATTTGGTAAATTGAGGAATTTGGCTCTTGAATTTTGGGTTGAATTTGGATGAATTTTGATAACTCTAGAAAACTAGAGTTATATGCACCCTAAACTTGTATGTTTGGCTACTAGTTTTGAGCATTTTTAGTGTTTTCGTGTGTGTTTTTGTCTATTGTGGATTCATGTGTTAGAATGTGGTAATATGTGTTTATTAAGTGTTTTAGTACTTATTTAGGTCTTAATTAGCTTACTTTATTTGGTTCTTGTGTATAGAGTTGTGTCGTGTCTTTGACTTAACTTCGTTGGGAGTTAAGTTTTCGTTCGTCTTTGTTTGTCATTCGCTTTTAAGGATATTTTGTGAGAATTTTATTTAAATATTTAGGTGATATTTTAAGTGTTTATAATAGACAATAATATTCTCCTATGTGTTAGGCTCGAATGAAATCAAAATCAACGCATCAATCGGACGTCGGATGAAGATTTTCAAAGCAAAATTGTAAAGTGCTACATTTAAGGAGATTTAGTCCATATCGTGATCTGGATTTTCCAAACCGCGATCTGGAGATGGCTAGAGCAAAAATGACTTTGTTCGGGGCTGATTTTTTCTGCACTATTGCCCCACGACCCTAGCATTATTTATACCCTTTTTAAGCGTCATTTGAGACATGGAAGACCCATTAGAAACCTAGTAGAAGTAGTCTAGATTAGAGAGTAATTTTCTTCCTTTTTCCTCCCCATTTGGGGAGGGTTTTCTTAGATTAGAGTAGATTACGACTTCTCTTCTTGTAGATTTCAAATCGAAGCTAAAGATTGAAGCTTTTTAGTTGTAAGTGCTTTGTTTATGTTAAAACTCCTTTAGTTAAGCTTTAATTTCATGCTCCTTTAGTTAATTAGTTTAATTGCTTTGATATAAATGCTTCTTTTACTTGTTTTCTTAGAGTAATTGTTTAGATTAGTTTATGGGTTTTCTTTAAAAATGCTTTCTTGGTGATAATTTGTAGTTTAGATTGGTTAATTAGGATAAATTAGTTTATGGGCTTTTAATTTAACTGCTTTCTATACTTGTTTTCTTAGTTTAATTGATAGATTAGTTAATGGGCTTTCTTTAATTGTGTTTTCTTAGTGATTATTTGTAGCTTAGGCTAGTTAATTGCTTTTTAAAAATACTTTATTTTTACAAGCTTTCTTAGAATAGGTTATGGGATATCTATAATTGTACTTTCTTAATGATAATGAGTAGTTTAGATTAACTAATTGCTTGCTTAATATGTTTTTCATTTTCATTGTTCTCTTTATTTGCTTTCTAAATATACTTTCTTTTTAATTTCTTTCTTAGTGTTTAATCTTTACTTTAAATTGTTTCTTTAGTTCCATTAGTTCTAGTTTTAGTTAAATCTCTTTTCTTAATCAATCGCTTCAACTTGTAATCTAACCAAATAACCGGTAATTATCGACAGTCCTTGTGGGTACGATCCCTAGTTCCCTTTACTACTAGTTGACAACCATATACTTGCAGGATGCCACCTAGTTAGTAGTAGGATTTAGGTGTTTTATAACTTTATAACTAGGTGTGTAAAGCATCAAATTTATGTGGGCTTCTATTGTTGCTGATTAATTTGTGAAATTTGGTGGAATTTCTAACTAATTAATTGCATTATTGGGCTTTCGCTTGTTGAAGATTGTTTTCATAGTCCTTAGTTGTTGAGTAGAGGTTGGGGAAGCGATAGAGAGGAAATCTCAAAGAAGAAAAAAATGGGAGAGAGAACTAGTAGTAAGGTGAACGAGCCCATTGTAGAACCCCAACTCTCTAGTGACCGCACTCATTATTTATTCAAAGCAAATGAGAAGCACGAGGTCATCATAGAGAGGGAATTCGATTTGTCTATGCATTGGGGGGATTATGAGAGGTAAGGATGGAATTGGAAGCACAGTTTAAGGCAAGACAATGGGATCCTCTCAGATCTAGATGGTTTTGATAGAGTAGTTGGACCAGGTTACACAACCTTGGTAAAAGAATTTCATTATAATATGTGTGATTTAGAAGGATGCAAGATGAAAGTGAGAGGGGTTTTGGTTGATTTTAGTTGTCTAAAAGATCAATGAGTATTTCAGTATACCTTCGGTTGATCATGAGGAATACCGGTAGTTCATAAGTGACAAGAACAAGGACATGAATGCTTAAAAAATACTTTGTGTTCTACTAATGTCAACTGGGCCATGAACGCAACTAATGACAAGGAGTTAAAATTTCCTCACAAAAGGTTGTCTTTATTGGACAAATTGTGGTTCTATTTTATTAGTTGCAGGATTCGGGGTTCAAACTCAGTGAGCTACATTTGAGGGATAAATGCAAATCTTGTTCATCTAATTCTATAGGAGACAGATCTCAATTTACCAAATACAATCTACCAATATTAAGTGGTATCTGTGTATGATCAAGATGCTCAATGTGTCATAGAGAACCTCAAACTCATCCAAGAGGCCGAATTAATAGAGAATATGTATACAAGATGGTCAAAGAGTTTGAGAGGCATCAATAGCCCAAAGAAGTTCCTATGCCTCTATTGCCACCTCCACGAGCATCACACATCCCTATGCCTCCAGAGTATGTATTCAATGCACCAAGTACTGACGAGGAGCGTAATGAACTTCAAGAATATTGAACCCATAGATAAATAGTCATTCACAACAACTTGGCACTTGTCAATGAAGCTCTCAGAGTTACTACATTTTATACTCATGGATCCAACCACGACCATCACCGAGTGGCGTTATGGTCCACCACAAGGGACTTCTTTCTATAGACTACCCGAGGGACTGGCAAGGAGAACCATAACAGTTTGGTGGTATTGGTTGGGTCTAGGACTAGGACTTGTATAAGAGCCAACATAGTGGTGCATAAGATGGCCAAGAAGAGATGGAGTACGAGACATTAATGAGGCCGATAATAAGAATCTTGTCTTTGGTGTAGCATTTAGATTATAATTTTCTAGTTAACTTTTAAAGATTTTATTTAATTAAATTTTGGTAATTTTTAGACTACTTGTCTTTTAGTTCTTAGCATTTTTAGTACTTTAGTTTGTCTATTTTATAGTTTTTGAAACTCTTTGGATTTAGATACTTTCTTTTAAAATAGTTGGCTTTTTAGTTCTTAGCATTTTTAGTACTTTAGTTTGTCTATTTTATAGTTTTTGAAACTCTTTGGATGTAGATACTTTCTTTTAAAATAGTTGGCTTTTTAGTTCTTAGCATTTTTAGTACTTTAGTTTGTCTATTTTATAGTTTTTGAAACTCTTTGGATTTAGATACTTTCTTTTAAAATAGTTGGCTAAGGGCCTTAAGATAATGCTGAGTAGACTTATTATGGATTTTGATGATGGATTGATCATTTTGAGCTTTTATTGATGAATTCTTGGTTGTTGGTTTATTGTTGCACCTAGTATTTGTTTTGGTTAAGTTATTGGTAGCTAGCTAATGCTTTTAAGTTGAAGCCAAATAATATATTTATTGGTGTTAGAATGATTAAATTGAACATTTTTAATTCTATGGATGATTACTTGCTTTGTCTTAAGGTGATCTTAGTAACTACTTTATTTGCATTAGTCTAATGAGAATTAGTTTTAGTTTATGATTTCATCATTTTAAGTTGGTTTGTATGAATGTTTTTGGTTTGTGAATTTTTGTGTGAGTGGATGGATGAGTTCTACTCATTACTAAAATAGAAGTATCAAGTTTGGGGGTGTCTGTTCTCGTGTTGAGAAAGGTTTTTTTTTTTTTTTGTGTGTGTATATATATGTGTTTGATGACATTTGGATAGAAAAGTGATAGAATTTGTATCAATGATGACATTTTACTTACATGATCATATGATTGAACTATTTTAATTGGACACTCCATGGATTTTAGTGTGTCCTGAGTAGTTCTTTTGCAATTTAAGAATTTCAAAATTTTGATATAGCTATTTTTTAAAAAAAATGACTAATATTTGTTGCTAAATTCATTTGAAATATAGCTTTTGATCAAATCATAAGTATTACTTTGTTGATCAATTTGTTTTTTGAAAAAAATAGTTTAAATGGAATGGAAGGGATTTAGGACATTTTGTGTGTTTACATAGGAAATGTTATTCTAACTTAGAATGATTGGGGTTGAATATTATTCTTAGGTATGTTTTACTCCTCTTCTTTGGTTTAGGGCCATGGATTAAAAGAAATTATTATCATTTATGTATTTAAGAAAAACGCAAGTACAGGATTTTGGTATATACCTATGTTGTTTCTCCGAATTAAGCCATTAAAGTAGTAATAAGACGAGTACGGGATTCCGGCATGTACCATTGTTGTTTTTCCGAATTAAGCAATTAGGAATTGCATTTTAGAATACCAATAAGTCATGGAGGACATGTTTACAATACCTGTGTGCTCTCATCCCTTGATAGATTAATGTTCCCAAAATTGTGTGACATGTGCATGTAGGTGGACTCCTAATGGACTTTATTTCCATGCAACCTTATCGGAATAGTTGAACAACTTAGTAACCCTTTCAATTTGATCAATAATTATGTTTGGAATGAATGGAGTTCTTCGAAAACCTTTTTGAGAATAGTTAATGCTTAGTTATATGAAATCTTATGTAGTATTTGAACTTGTGATTTTTAGAAAATTTGAAACTATTTGAAATGGTCCAATTGTTATATGGTATTTGATATCACTTAAGAGATTTTCTTATTAATCATTAGTACATCCATTGTTCATCTTTTGTGATGTCATTTTGATGATGTATTTTTGTTTGGTTGGTTAGTAAAGTCTTTTTTATTTCTTGTTTAATTTTGGACTACCCAAATGCTAAGTTTAGGGGTATGACAACTCCAGAAAACTAAAGTTATTCTACTTCTAAACTATATTAACCCTAATTTTTTCTGTTTAACTGAAAATATTTTAGTTTAATTTTTAGCATTAGGCATTTTCAACTACTTTGTTTGTAAATATTAAGATATTAGTATAATTTTGCTTAATTGTAGTTAAATTGGAGTACTGTTGGTTGTATATCCAAGGTAGAATTTAATTCAAATCAAACAAGTAATAAATAAGCATACAAAAGTACAATACTCTACCTACACTTTTGCAAGTATACAAAGTTGGTAGTAATATAGGGTGAGTAGGTATCGTTCCTACAAATATTGCCGGTTAGCTAGTACCAAAATTTATGAATATATGTATCGTTAGGCGAATCAAATAATCTACTCTACTCATAGCCATGATCCAAATATCCAATTAAAATATAAATTTAAACTAATCTATCAACCAAAACCAGTAATGAAAGCAAGTAAACTACTAGATTAAGAGAGTAATTAACCTAACCTAATGAAAGTAAGTAAATGAAAGCAAGTAAAATTACTTCCAAGTTAACTAGATTAATAAAGACTAGACTTACAATTGAAAGACATATAGTCCTAAAATGACTAAGGAAAGCAATTAAAAAGCATGAAAACCAAATAAACTCAATTTTCTATTATTTTAGACTTAATGAAATTTGCAATTAAAAATAAATTTAACATAAATATTTTTAGATTAATAAAAGAAAGCCCACTAGAAATTTACTAGAAATTAAAACAAAAAATTTTTACTAGAAAACACTAACTTGTCAGGAACCCTAATTACTTCTAAGAAAACTTGAAATGGAAGCAACTATAATTTGAAGAAATTTAACTAGAAAGTAAGTAAAAATTAAATCTATTTGTAGCTAAATATTAACCCACTAAAACTATCTAATCAAAGTTTAAACTTGCAATTAATTAAAGACAAGTTCTAAAGAGAAATTAAAGGAGGACTTGTATTAAACTAAAAACTTGAAAGTCAAGTTACTCTAATCTATTATAATCTAAAATTACACACTACAGTGCTTACTATGTATACTATGACTAACTATTGCCTTACCACTATATATGTCAAGTGTTTTATAATTCAAGAAATAAAAATGTCAAGGCCAAAAATTATAAAAATGCCACAAACATAAGCCAAATGCCTCGATGTCGTGACATGGGATTTTGGTGTAACGACATTGAGCTGAAAATTACCAATTGAATTTCCGTCTCGATGTCGCAGAGTGAAATTAATCACGATATCGAGCATGTTTCAGTTCAAGTCTTCAATTATTCATTAATTTCACTTTGGCCTTCGAACATTTGTAATTTGACTTCCATCTTTCGATTCATAACCTACAAACAAACTTAACTAAATAAGAAATCAAATTAAATAAATTGATTAAAAAGTCATGATATTTACAAGAAATGCAAATGTAACTACCAAATGCAACTAATTAAATTAAAACACTTAATTTGACACCAAAATCAGGATTAAACTAACAAAATACCTTAATTTAGAAACAAAATAACTCTAGTTTATTAGAGTTATCAAGTAATTACTAAGTGAAGTTTCCTTTGCACGGTAAGAATTAAAAGGGTGAAAAATGATGACTACAAGAATACAAGGAGCAATTTACAAATAATGAAGATTAAAGACTTAGTTGTAATAGGCACAATATTGCGACAGGGAATTGTTGATGCCGCAACATTGAGGTGGGATTTTAAAGTCAAATTTAAACCTCGATGTCGCGATACCTATTAGTCTATGTAACGACATCGAGACACGAACAATTTAAGTTTGAGGGCATTCTTTTAATTTTGGACAGTAACACATTGAGTTTTATCTTGTAACTCACTCAAGTCCACATAGTAGTAGTGTAGTTGATAATTTAATAGTTTAGACAAGTTTAATTTTACCCTAAGACTCAAGTTTCCTTTTTAATAAAAAAGTTTTCTTTTAATTTCTTTTAGATCTAATCTTTAAATCTCAGCAAGTTTAAATTTTGATTAGTTAATCTTAGTGGGACTTTCATTAATTTCAAGTAAATATAATTTTTAAATGCTTTCATTTGATTTTAAATAAATTTCTTGCAAATCAAGTTACTTCTATTTCAAGTTTCTTTTGAAATTTCTGGTTCTTTCTAATTTAGTACTTTTCAGTCAAAAATCATCATTTCCTTGCTTTAGTTTCTAATAATTGTTAGTCGGTTTTTTTTTACTTAATCAAAAATCCAAAAATATTTAGTTATAACCTAATTTTCTTTACAAATTTCTTTAGCCTTATTTATTAGAAAATTGAATTTTCTTTGTTTCGTGCTTTCTTTATGCTTGCTTTAGTCAATTTTGAATTATTTGTTTTTCCATTTGCATCATGTTTTAGTTAATTTAGTTGAATTAGAGATAATTTAATTGCTTTCATTAGGTGAGTCTAGTTACTTAGTCCTTTTATTTGAAGTTTACTTGTTTAATTGAATTTATTTAGGTTGCCTTTGTCATATTTTTGTTTAGGTTGCCTTTCTCCATATTTTTGCTTAGTCCAACTATACAAGGACCTTTAAATCTCGGTAGTTGTTGACCAACAGTTAGATGTACAGCCCGCACTTGTGGGACAATAAGCACTTCTCATATACTACTACTTACCACGTATACTTGCGGGAGTAAGGGTAAAGTTTACGGATTTAGTGGGGTTTATTTTCACTTTTTTGAATGATTTGATCTGTGCCCAAGATGCAACAATTATTGTCTAAATGAAATCACATGTATCTCATTAGAAAGGATAAAATTAAAACCAAATAGCCATGGCCTGACGGAGTAAACTTAGAATAGTAACTCGACTTAGGCTGGGTTTGGTTATTTAGCATTGGAATTGAATGTAGCATCACAATCTTGTAGCATTGTGAATCTGTGAATTGTAATTCTAAAATATTAGAATTCCTTCGTTTGCCAAAAGTGTAAAATTGACATGAAATTGATTTAGAATTCAAAATTTTATTTGGATGAAGAAAATTTTATTAATAATTAGAATTGCTTGTGTGTAGAATTGTTACTTCCCTTAGGATTGAAAATATTAATTCATATTAATAAATTTTTTGATAATTAAAATTGCCCAAAATTAAAGTTTGACAAAGTTTTCACTAACTGAAATAAATATATACAAGCTTCCAAGAGACAGAACTCATTCTACTACTTGAAATATCCTATTATACCTAGTCTATTATATACAGTCTGTTCTACTAATATTTATAGATGTATAAGAGACAGTACACATGCATAATTCTTTTAATATATATATATACTACTATCAAAATTTGATAAAAAAATTTAATTTCTAAAATTAATATTACGGCTTTCTTATAAGAATTAGCCTACTACTAGAAAAGTTAGATAAGAACACATTGAGTATTAAAATTAATATTATATAAAATCCTATAAAAATTTATAGTAGAGCAAGATGTCTAGTTTGATAATCAACAAACATTGCTCGTGCTAGTGCATCCCTAAATAGTGCCAGTCATTGGTGGGTTGTACCATTTGGATTCGATTACCCACCATGGCATGTGTACCACCAAATGCATGTTCACCATCCGTTCTTCGTCTTCTTCCTCCATTTGGATTGTGAAACCATCTTCATAATTTTATTACCATATCGGGTTATGCTTTACTTAGCTCAACATCAACTTCAGCCAAGTACAAGTCATTTGGTTGTTCAACCCGAATAAGATTATGAAGAATAGCACATGCATTAATAATTTTGACATGAGTTTTATATATAAAAAAAAGGATGAATCTCACAAAATGCATCATTGCTTCTTGAACAACCCAAATGTCCTGTCAATTACATTCCTAGCAGCTGAATGCCGAAGGTTGATCTCTTTATAATTTTGTAGGTTGTTACCTTCAGCAGACCACTCGTTAAGATGATCCTTAACTCCTTTGTAAGGAGCTAAAAAACTAGGACCATTTGTATAGTCCACATCCACAAGAAAGTACTTTTCTACAATACAATCATTAAATAACAAATCATGTCATACCTAAATGGAAGTCTTAAAAAAAAGTTAAAAGTAGTAGTGATGTACATATCAATGGGTCTTGTCTAACTAATGCATCGCGTAAAACTCTACTATCTAATCTCCCTTGATAGCTGCAGATCCTTCCCAACCATGCAATACATGGGTAACTTCATATCACGAAGCATGCATCTAAAGCATTTGTTACTATTTCATTCTTCCTATTTCTGTATCTTCCTTAGTCTTTAAGAATAACATGTACTTTGACATAAGTCCCGTCTAATTGTTCCAAGGCAATCCTATTGTGTAAAGTAACACATGATAAGTTATTAAGTATTGTAGCCAAAATATTTATTTAACAACAAAGGGAATAATTGAAACCATTCCCAGTTTTCATCCTCATACCCTTCCATTTCAACATCAACTGTAAAACAATGTCTATTAAGTTGAAGTTGATGCTTTCAAATTCTATCTTTCTTATAATACACATGCCTTAGAAATATCTCTCGTGCTATTTTAAAATCAAAACTAGGTTCCTTCACCATATGATTCTCGTCCCACCAAACTGCTAATCTTGTGATTGTTACTTAATGATATCCTACATCTACTTTTTGTGTTTTTGCCCTTATCTCCTCATTTTGATCCATATCTTGCAATAAAAACGAAACAAAGAATAAGACGAGCTAGATTTTAATTTCAATTTAAGTCTAGAACTTTTCTAATTGATGGTTTCTGCACTGGCCATTTCATGCAAGTCTGTATTAAAACTCCTTCCACCTCCACAAAATAGGTAAGCCATTATATATCAAGTTGGAATCATTGTTCTAGAAAATTTGATAGTTTGAAACAAGTTGGACTCTTTGTACGAGTAATTTGAACTATGAAATCTAGCAGATTATGTGCACCATGAACTATGAATGTACCTGATCCTTGTCCATGAATTAAATCATAATTCTGAATCCACACGAATAATTAAGCTTCAAACAAAACCAAAAGGGTCATCAAAAAATTAAAACAAAAATGGTTAGCTATTACAATCACAAATCAGTTTTTCTTTTCTTGAAGTTCTTTCACTGGTGAAACACATCCAGAATGAACAGACGACAAACTTTTAATGATTTAGTAAATAATTTGCTATTGAAGATCAGCCTACGCTTTCATTTCTTCACAGGCAAAAAGTATATGTTGACTCCGCAGTCAAAGAACTACCATGTATCATAAGTTACTAATATTAATTCATAGCACACTTGAGTTATATTCCAAACCAAAATTATAAATTGCAAGTGTACCAGTATAACTCAACAAGATAATAAGTATCAAAATCATCTATCCTGAGAATTGTGCTTCAATCCATACCTGAGCTGTAAAATATGACAATCACTACTATTATTGTCCACCTATCAACAAAAAGAAAATATAAAAATGAGTAAGAGATGATCAAGTTGATAATCAAATTCTACTTCGGTTGAAGAAGTGGAACAAAAGAGGATAAACCACCTGAGCACTTGATTCCAAAAGATCTCTTAAAATAGACTCTAACAACTCATGAGCCTTTTCAAAGCCTTTAGCTTGCAATTTTACTAGTCCTTCTTGATAAATTTGTCACGGATGAAACTCCTGAAAATTGTATGAATCAATATAATAAATATATATTAGGAATGTACATAAACACGCAAACACAAGGGCAGATCTCAATCGAGCATTCAATAACTTTAAT
The DNA here is from genome assembly GCA_025175665.1 of Cinchona pubescens. NCBI lineage: Eukaryota > Viridiplantae > Streptophyta > Magnoliopsida > Gentianales > Rubiaceae > Cinchona > Cinchona pubescens. Next base: position 4,679,290 of record JANKKI010000024.1, on the reverse strand, counting down.
CAACTTTCAAATAAGTGAAAAAAATGTTGGACAATAACAACCAAATGGACTTCAGAATTTCGACTTCGAGAATCACAACTTAAACTTGTAGAATCATAATTAAAGGGAGTTTTCTCCCACAGAATTTCATTTGACAGATTTTGCACTTTTCAAAAAGGCATGACCAGTTTTTTTGCAGCCTAAAACCTTAGCTAAAACAACCACACAACATATGATTTCATCATATGATCTCATCTTTCATTAAATATTAGTAGAAGCCCCTCTATAATATATACTAGTATATAATCAGCCATTTCAAGTAGTAGAATGAGTTAAGGAAGAAGAAAAGGTAGAGGAGAGCCTCAAATAACTTTCCCTAATGCCGGAGGACACAAAAAATAACTACGTATTTGATCTAAAGAATAATATAGAACTATTGAAATAGAACACGAATCACCTTTATAGAGCTTGGAGATTTTCATGTCTCCATATATATTTTTAAATAGTTGAAGTAGTATCTCAACACCAACCTCTAAATATAATAATTAGAATCTTAACCTACGTGTTTGATCTTAAGAATACAGATCATCACATTTAGTCAATACACTCAATATATATATATTCCATAAAGTCCAATCATGACATGAATGCCAATCATAGATCCATTAATTCAGAATATGCATTAACAAGGCACATTTCACCGAATCATGAATGAGAGCAAAATGAGGCAGTACCTTTTTATCCATTCAACTTAACTATACACCCAGAAATATGCTTTCCCAAATTGACTAAAAAAATCTTAGCAAAGCCCTAAAGAAAGCCACATGTAATGTGAAGCCACTATCAAACTTTTAACAACACATTATAACCCACAATACAGAACATAAGACATAATCAAGGGAGATATGGAAAAGCCATATCAGAGTTAAAACTTGGGTAATGGATTCAATAACAATCTAATGCAATGAAGCCTATAAGAAACCATATATCATTGATGTAAACTAAAAATTATGTCATTGTACATTAAATTAATTTCTGACAATTATTCTATTACAAATATTTGCATAGTCACAAGCAATTATTCTATCAAATATTTTGATACTCATTTAAAAAAATACCAAATTATGTTCTTGAAGAAAATGTTGGACCCCAGATATGATAATCATATTTTGATGATGACCAAATCGTACTAACAGTTTGAAAACAAGTGTGCAGAAAAACAGGAAGGGTCGGACAAAAATAATCATCCTATCATCAATACGTCGGACACAATCAAAAAAAACAGCCAAGTGTTGAACAACACCTTACGGACGATGAATAGCGTCCGAAAGAAATGAGCGTCCGAAACATGACCAGACAACACTGAAGAATAACACATCTTTCGGACGCAGATAACTATTTGAAGAAAGTGCTTTGGACGCAAAAGGCCATCCGAGACAAGGAATCAGAAGACAAAAGAATCGGATGTTGAAGACCGTCTGAAGAAATGAGCTCGAAATGAAGAAATTTTCTATCAAAACTGTAGGACGCATATGACCATCCGAGATACTGTTCATCATCCTATAGGACGCATGATCGGATGTCCGAAGCACCGTCCGAATCCCTAACGGCTAGTTTTTAACAACTAGTTTTTTGACTGCTGAACCTCAAATTTTAGCACATCTTTCATCTATAAATAACCCAAGGACATCCAAATAATGCATGAAAGACAACTATATTCAATACAAACACTTGTAAGAGCTATTTGGAGAAAAATAAGCTAAAATATTGCGTGGGTTGTATTGGTTTGAGTAGTATAGTTATCTTGGCTCAACTAGAGGGAATTAGTGTGAGCAAGAGTAGACTAGTGAGTCATCTTCAAGTGTAAGAGTGGAGGGATAACAAGCGTACAAAAGTGAGGTTTTTGTGTAAAATCCTTTGCCTCAACTAAAGGAACTTAGTTGGTGTAAGGGTGAGCCTACTTTGTGTACAAGAAGGTTATTGCCTCACCTTCTTTGAAGAGGCACTACGATTGGATGTACTCCAAACTTGAGAAGTTTGGGAGTTTGGTTTGATATTCTTTATCTCAATCTTTTATTTGTTTCACAGAGTTTGCATTTTCATTAAACACTTCAAAAGGTTTATTTTTTGGGACTAACCTAATTCATCTCCCTCTTAGGTTGCTTTTAGGCCAATAGAAAATGAATTGGATGGAATGATTAATATTTGAGCATTTTGGTAGAAATGCTGTTGTAGGCACCCCAAATTAAACAATCTCTCAACAAAAGTGTAGTAGTACAAGTGGTGAGTCAAGTTTGTCCCATAGAGAACGGAATTTATTCTTGTGCTAAACAGAAAAAAAGGGGTTTTCTTGAATGATTTCAAACTAAAAATTAAAATATTAAAATAACTAAAGAGAATTCAATGTAAGGAAAGTCTCGATTTCAGTCATATCTACCATGATAATTTCACCAGTCGATGCTTGACACATAAGATAATTCAATTCTTTATCTAGCACTAATTGAAAAATTAACCCGAATTTCAATTCAAAGTTGATTAATTTTCAACACGCGATGCAATTAACCCTAACTATTAATTTAACCCAGCCACGTGCCAAAGACTAATTCATAGAAACATTAAAATCAACAAGAACAATTAGGCTAATTAAACATAAACACAAGCAGTTATGCCAATTAGTTGATTAATTTCTCTAAATTCAATAACACTAACCGAGTAATTACCAAACTTAGTTGCTTCACAGATTAAATTAAGCACACGCAGTTAAAACAATCTAGCAGTAGATGACTGCACTAATTCTAATAACTTAATATTCTGCAGCAATAACAAGTTAAAATAACAGTGAAAAAATTAATTGTACAAAAATGAATGTTATTTTGCAACAAAATTGAATAAATTCAAGATTCAAAAAGTCTCATAACGTAGTAGAATTGACCATTCTTCAAATCCCTCAACAAAGAAAAGGTTTAGGCACAAAGTGCCATGAAAGAATAAAGAAGAATTTTTCTCTACTGAAAACCCTAGCTAAATGTAAAAATAAAGTGTCCTTTCTTTTCCTCACCCTACTTGGGGTATTCATATTGAGTATTTAAAGATAAGAAAATGAAGGTATTTGTATAAGAGACAGGTGTATCGGTTTTGATTTTAACCCTGATACAAACAAAATTTGGCAAAACTCAAAACGTAAAAGTTGTAGCTCTATTTATTATCTTTCCAAAATATCTTTAATCACCTCAATTGGATATCAGATCTTAAGGTTATGCTGAATTTACCAAACTCTGTCAGAACCGTTCCTCTCCATTGCACATTATAAAATTTTGCAATTTTGAACAAGATGCCTATAGAATCCCTGAAAACTCAAAACATAAAAGTTGTAGAAATCTGTAATAGCTTTCCAAATCATCAAAAATAATCACAATCAGAGGTTGGACTAGAATGTTATGCTTGAAATACGAAACAGCATCCAAAATAGCTTCATACTCATGCATGTTCCGCACTTAGCATTTTCTTTCATATTTTCTGTCTATTTTAGCTCTTTTCACTTTAACCCTACAAAAAATAGGAATAACCAAATTAAGCTCAATAATAACTCAAAACTTACTTACAACCCATAAAAACGTGATAAATGACACAACTAAAATATAGCACAATTATGAACTTATCAAATTACCCCACACTTAACCTTTGATCGTTCTTGATTAAACATAAAATTAGAAAATTTAACCTTAACACATTCCACTCAACATATTCCTTCAAATATCCAGATAAATAATCAATAATCAATCCACCAATCAAGTAGTTTAAGAACCAAAGAACTTTGAATGCTAATTTTCTGGAAACATGAAATTTGTGTGTATGTGTGTTTAGCCATTTAAAAACTTGGAGACAGCTGAAAATATCTAGATTAAATCATGAAGACCCTTAAATTTTTTTCTAAACACCCCATAGCTCACTCTTCTTACACCCCTCTACTAATCTAGACAACTAATTTTATTTAAATTCGGTTGGAATTTTAGCTCGAACTTTAGGTTAGGATATTGTTAGCCAAAGAAGGGAGAGGATATAGCGAATAAGAACAAGAGCTTTATAGTAATGATGGCCACAAATTAAAATAAAACTTCTGTACACTTGCAAAACATCATGTATCCACAACCCCACACTTGAGTAACAAACAGCCATGAAGAATTCCGAACAACCAAACATGCCAACCTCCCTCAGACATATATATATCACATCATCATTTTATTTTTCTATGTCCGTTCACAATACGGGTATCAGTGGTAGGCACCACCCGCAACATATAAACACGCAGGTACTAGTGATGGGCACTACCTGCAAATACAGGTACCGGTGTTAGGCACTACCTGTAAATATCAAAAACTCCCATTATTATTTTTATCTTCAACAATTTTTTCCAATACCCTATTTTGCTCCATAAACGTACACCAAGCACTTCTCACAAACTTCCACCCTTATATCCCCTTAACATATAATGTGCACCATAAAGCTCTTGAAGGAAAAACTTAGGATAAAACAATGAAAAGAATATTAAACTCAATAAGGTTAAGTAAATTGAGTTTATGTGAAAGAAGGTGAATGATATTTCTCTTCACAAGAATAAGACTCAAATAAAGTACTTAGAAATAAATCCTGTTAAAATGGTTGGCTAGAAACGCTCAACAAACAAAAAAGGCACTACCCTCATCCTCAACTAAATCAGGTCGTCTAAGAATTAGCTTCAAAAATGTAACAAAGTGAGTTTTTGGGATGCAACATAATTATGTTGCGCATAAATTTCTGTAAATATCACAAATCAACAATAAAGTATGGCTTACTGTTCAAAAATCTTGAAAATCATGAATGAAAAATATTACCACTTACTAATCATTCATGCATGGTTCAATTAAAGATTATTCTGTAGAAAAATGGAAAAAATACGTAAAGCAAAAATTTTCAAAAACTTTAAAAATATGGTCAATTAATCCACAAAATTTTTCAAAAATTTTCACATGCTCTTAGATCAAAGAAAAAGTCAAAATTTATTGTAGCAAAATATATCAAACAACTTTAAAAAATCCAAATAACTCTCCCACCCCACACTTAAAAATAAGCATTGTCCTCAATGCAAAAATAAAAGCATAAAATGGGAAAAATAATTTTAAGCATCTCTGGATTTAATTCATGTTTGGAGCAGTATCCGCTATAAATATCTCCTTGTTGCGAATGAAAGCTCGAGTAACACTAAACAAAACAAAACAAAACAAATAACTCTCTTGAGACAATAAGAAAAACAAGAATATTGTAGAAAATAATCCTACAATAATCAAGAAAAAACTTACTCCCTTAAGAGAATACACAATAAAAAGAAACGAAAACGCCATGACGAAAATGAAACTTAAAATGTCTAACCAAGAAAATAACTAAATTGTTCAAGAAATCAACTGGAAAATTAAAAGGTCAACAAAATGGCCCTAAACATAGGACACTAAACATATAAAAGCTCAGCAGCATTTGGCCCCAAATCCTGCAAAAAGGAGGAAAAGGCGAAAATGTTGATGGGTCCTCTTCTCGCTCCCTTTCAAAGGACCATTTTATCAGCCTAACTAATCAATTAAGTTGATTTGCTACACTAACAGCATAATAAAACTAATCTAACAGTGCTATAATAGAATAAACAAAAGTAAAACTTTAAAAAGAAATAAACGGAATAAAATGTAAATGAACATGGGCTGCCTCCCATGCTTCACCTTTGTTTACTGTCGTTGGGTCGACTTTGAATAAGATGGTCGGTTTAACCATCTCTACACTAGAGAAAAAAGAGCTCAATAATTGACACCACTGCACTTGATTGATCTTGCTCTAGAAGATCTTGAGGCATTGAAATCAGAGGCAATGAACTAGAGTCACCCTGGCTTGTCGTCTACTAATCCCATCACTAGTTCTTTCTCTTTTTCTTCATCTTCTCCACCCTCAATCACTTGAGATCTAGTCTACTTATGGAAGAATTCAGTTGAATTAGTTGATGCTCCAAACTTTGTAGACTGGCCTTGTTTCCTGTTGAAATTGCAAAGTATTAGCAACTAAAGAATGAATTAGTTCTTCCAAAGACTTAGCAGTTTTGGTATAAGGTTGTTGTGACAAAACTGGATGCATATAGTGAAAATCTTGTGGTGGATAACCAAACTCAAGATAATCTATCCATTCTTGATTGTACTTATACGTGTAGGGGTCATACCAAGGTTGTAGTGGTAATTGGTCGATAATGAAATCGGAACAATAAAGCTCATACGAATTGGTGAACTGATAGAGATCAAAAAGAGATGAAGCAATTAGTATGCACAGTTAAATACAAAAATTTAAAGCACAAAAATAAATTAAACTGCTCCCCAGCAATGGGGACAAAATTTTAGTAGAAATGCTGTCGTAGGCACCCAAAATTAAACAATCTCTCAATAAAAATGTAGTAGTGGTGAGTCAAGTTTGTCCCACAGAGAATGAAGTTTGCTCTTGTGATAAACGAAAAAAAGGGGGTTTACTTGGATGCTTTTGAACTATAAAAACTAAAACAGTAAAATAACTAAAGAGAGTTCAATGTAAGGAAATTCTTGGTTTCGGTCACATCCACCATGGCAATTTCACTAGTCGATCCATGACACACAAGATGATTCAATTCTATATCAAGCACTAATTGAAAAATTAACTCGAATTCTAATTCAAAGTTAAAGTTGATTCTTGATTCTTTCTATAGTTGGTAAATTTTCAACACGCGATGCAATTAACCCTAACTATTAATTTTACCCAGACACGCGCCAAAGATTAATTCATTGAAGCATTAAAATCAACAACAACCCAATTAGGCTAATTAAACATAAACACACACAGTTATGCCAATTAGTTGATTAATTTTCCAAAATTCAATAACACTAATTGACTATTATCAAACTTAGTTGCTCCACAAATTGAATTAAGCACACGCAGTTAAAAAAACCTAGCAGTAGATTAATTCTAATAACATAATATTCTGGAGCAATAAAAAGTTAAGAAGAACAATCATAAAATTAATTGCAAAAAAATAATCAATACTTGCTATAAAATTGACTAAATTCAAGCACGAAAAGTCTCACAACATAGTAGAATTGACCATGGCTTCAAATCTCTCAACCAAGAAAATGTTTAGGCACAAAGTGCCATGAAAGAATAAAGAAGAATTTTTCTCTGCTAAAAACCCTAGCTAAATATAAAAATAAAGTGTCCTTTCTTTTCCTCACCCTACTTGGGGTATTCATACTGAGTATTAGGGTTACAATCAAGGTCTAAGGATAAGAACATGAAATTGGCTGAAAAAGAATCCAACCGGGCGAAGAGATTTACCAAAAAGAATGTTGCATCCCAAATAACTCCTGTCTTTTTACACATGCACTGCCTGTTTTGGGCACATGTGCACCTTAGGTAGTGCTGAAAATTCCTCCTCTGGTCACAATACACATGCACTGCACCAACCCAGCGCATGTGCACTGGACCATCACATTCGGTTTCAATTTTGACCCTGATGCAGACCAAATTTTGCAAACTCAAAACATAAAAGTTGTAGCGTTATGTCTTATCTTTCCAAAACATCTTGAATCACCTCAATTGGATATTAGATCTTAAAGTTATGCTGAATTTACAAAACTGTGTCAGAATCGCTTCTCTCCAGTGCAGATTTTCCAATTTTGCAATTTGGAACAAGATGTCTATAGAATATTTGAAACCCAAAACATAAAAGTTGTATAACTCTGCAATAGCTTTCTAAATCTTCCAAAATCATCTCAATTAGAGCTTCGACTTGAAATTTATGCTTGAAATATGAAACAACATCCAAGAATAACTTCATACTCATGCATGTTCCACCCTTAGCATTTTCTTTCATCTTTTTTATCAGATTTAGCTCTTTTTCACATTAACCATTGAAGGATAATAATAACCAAATTAAGCTCAATAATAACTCAAATCTTGCTTAGAACGCATAAAAACGTGGTAAATCACACATAAAATGTAGCACAATTATGAACTTATCTCTTTTGGACAAATATTACTAGTAATCTTGAAATTTGAAGCGGCAGTGCATGTGCACCCAGTAATATTTGTCCTTAAGAGCTGATTTACCATAATTTTAACTATTCTTTTCGCCACTGATGTGTAAATAACAAAAGAAAGGGAAAAATAGTAGAGGCAACACATAAAAATCATGCACCTAAACTAGAATTTAATAGAATTTGGATGAAGACGCGTGCTAGAGGCATAGACCACTGGCAAGAGACGTAGACATTTGTAGACCACCGGCAGTGTGATTGCCTTGACAACCCTAGATTCGCCATTGTGCCTTAACCTTAATGAGCTGTGAAGGATCACCACTAGGCCATTTTTGGTTATTTACCCAAGAAAGATCTGTACCTCGAACCAAATAGGCACTGAATTAGAATTAGAAATATCAGAGTAGACTAGATCTCAAGTGATTGAAGTTATTGAATTGGACCTCTGATCCAATGGTTAAAAGTAATTTCCAAACAACAGAATTAGAATTGGGACTTTTAATTCCAATTCTATAGCCCAATTCCATGCCCTAATTCTAATTATGTAACCTAATTCCATGGGAACCAAACACACCGTTACTATAATTCCATGGACCAAAATTATTATTTTTTCTTTTTTTTTTAAATTCTCAATTGTTAGCAAGGAAATTGTCACCCTAAATTGCAATTGTCTGAGCTTGCTCATTTGACTTTTCATTTCATTTATTCTCCCAAAAATTTTTGAAAATTTAAAATTAAATTAATTTAATAGTTCCATTAAGAGAACAATGCCACATGTTTTTTTTTTTTTTTTTTTTGGAAATGAATAATACCACATACTTTGAGTGTTTTCCCAACACAATACAACATGCCATACTATGAATATTTGTATGTTCAAACCTCGAAAACCGCAGTGTGGGTAATGGGCTTGAGAAGTATCATACTATATAGAGTAATATAGCTGTTACCAAAATAGGGACTAAAATCGGCTCCTAACAAGTGCCAATATATATTTAAGAAAATGGATTGACATTTCCATTTTTTCTCAATTTTTGAAGGGGACATTTTTGCACAAATCATATAGTCAAGCTGTATTGTGGATAACTTTCATTTTAGCGCTTACAAGATGTATGCGAAACAGTTCTTCAAAAGGATGGCTTAAAATCAAGAATATTGTTCAAGAGACTAATTGTAGTTGTGGATATTGGTAAAATAGAATTGCTTTTAACAAATGAATAATATTTGTGATAAAGGCAATTGACACTTTAAGAAATAAAAATAATAACCTTCTCAATTGTGCAATGTCGGTTCATAATTATTCAGTCACATTATATGTGAAAATTAGAAGAAACAAGTAAACAACATAAAGAAGTGAAAAACAGGAAACTAAGAAAAAAATACAAATTGAAGAAGGGAATCTATTTTATAAATTTTTTGTAGGGTTTTTTCTCTTTAATTAGCTAAAATAGTTTTTTGGTTGCTCTTGGAAATAATTTTTTATTTTTCTTGAATATTAAAAATAAAAACATTGTAATTTTTTCAACAAAAAATTGAATTTCAAAAAATAACTTACAACTTTTTATTCGCATTGAGAAGAACCCCTTGCTGTTATTAAATTAAAACGCAAGAAGGATGATTTGAACAATCTTCTAAGAAACTCAACAAAAAAGAACAAAGATAACTAGGATAGGTAAGTAGTTTGAAAACCCAAAGCTAGATTTAGCCATTTAGTAGGCTCATCCTTGGCCCTTGATCATTGAACTGCTTGTATGGTTACCACTTATTCAACTGGATCTTTCTTGTTTTTACTTGCCAAAAAACAAGTAAGGTCTAGTTGAAGACTAAAACAAATTGAAGAGCAGCGTGTGGGGAAATTCGATTCAGAAATCTGTGGCTTTATAGGGAAGAGCTAGGGCCAGTGGACCTGGGGCTATGCACCAAGGCTCCATTATTATAGCGTCCACACCATGAATCCATGGCCATCAATTATTGGGAAATACTCAGGTGAGCTTGGTCTACGGGCCTACCTATAGACCTACAGGTGAAAAATATGCCACATCAACATGGTAATTAAATAATCATCTCATAGTTTAATTTCTTAGTTTAACCATAGTTAACTTTCTTGTCCAATTTTGCTTTTGCTTTATTTTGTTCTCCAAGAAGTGATTGGAAAAAAATCCCATGCATAAACTAATGTATAGGAAACAAAATAATTTTTATATCAATTGATTTCTTGAGAGAGAGAAATGAGAGGGAATTGAAAAAATCAACTCGATGGGAAAATATTTAGATAGAAGAAAGAAACAAAAACCTATTGCTTATATTTTTTATGCCATTCTTTGATCTTCTAAAGCTCATTATAAAGTCTCAAAGACAAATTAAATAGAAGTTAGATCTACTTGGATTGCTAGGAAGAACACTACAGAAGATTAATCTTCTTCTTGTTGTAAGTTGGTGACCCACAAAATCAAAGTCTCTTTTCATGTTGACACAAATGACTACTAGATTCGTTTTATTAATTTGTTCATCATGAATTTGGTAGAAAATTTTAGAGATCAAAATATAATATAAGAATTACTAGACCATTTTTAGTTATTAGAGTACTTGAATGACTGACAGAATGCTTCTATCCATATTCTTTCTTTTCTTTTTCTTTTTCTTTTTTGTTAAGTATCCATTAGATGTACTTTGATTATTGTATTTCTTAACCTAATTTAGGTTAACCCAATCGTATTAGGCTATTGCATCATGATTAGGTTAATTAATTATTGAAGTTCTCCACATAAATAATCTAAATGTGATAATTATATTTCTAAAAACACAATAAGCCTTGAGAGTTTTTCTAGTAAATTAAAAAAAAAAAGAAAATTCTAGGGAATCTAGGCCTGATTCCAATAATTTCTTGATCATATCATTTAATTTGGTTATAACATATTCATACCGTAAATCCAATACTTGTTATGAACTAATTTTGTGTTATTCAATTACTTGTTAGATATGTCAAATTTTGGCCATCAGATTGATAGCTGGGGTGATCCAATTAGCACTGACAGTGAAAATGAAGAAATTGTGTGTGAAGGCAAAGATAAGAGGGATGAAAAACATGATGCCTTAGACGAATCTATCACTGAAGAGTTAGAGAAAAATTTGAAGGACCATGTTGTGCAATCAGAGAAAGGGACATATGATCTCTATTGACAGATCTAGCTGCATATGCTCATCAAGTTGGATTTAGTTTACGAAAGGGAAACGGTACTGTTACATTGGGACTAAAAATCTTAGATCAAAATCATGCTTTTGTTCTAACGAAGGTCAAAAACTTGACAAAGAAATTAATATTGATATTATTGATCTTTCATATAACAAATTAGATACTAGAATAGATTGCAAAGCCATGATTACTTCTGAGGTTGACAAAGATGGTCAATGGAAGGTTAGTAAGTTTGTTAAAGAACGTCATCATGAGATGGCAAAGGAGTACGAAAAACATCTATTGAGGTCTCGAAGAGAAGTTTCCAAGGCTAGAGGTGATAACTCTAGGAAACTAGAGTTATATGTACCTAAACTTGAGTATTTTTATTTTGTTTCAAACATTTTTAGATTTTAAGTGTTGTTTTTGTCAACTTTTGCTTTTATGTTGTAGCATTAGTTAGTTTATTTTAATTTTGTATTTTAAATGTTATTTTAGAGCTTTTGTATAATTAATAGAGTGCATTTATTTGTAGGGTTTGATTGGAGAAAACGGCACAACAATTGGATTAGAAACGAACTAAATCAAGCTATAATTGGATGATGAAGCCAAGCCAAATGCTGAGAAGAAAAAATCTAAGTATGGTTGACCGGGTAAATCTTTTGAAGAAAGAAAATTATTGACCAGGGTCAATCTTACTTACAATATATTTTCAAGTGAAGAACTCTTCACCGTGGTCTCCAGGGCACGGTTAAACTTCCAGTGTTAAAGTAGAGTCATTGATTGTGATCACCGAAATGAAGAAGGAGACTTATTGACAGCAGTCACCAAGAGAAATTGAAGTGATCTCATTGACCAATCAACAAATTGAAGGAGAAATTGCATGACGGCAGTCATCGAATTGTTAGTGATCGCGGTCACCAAGCGCAGTTCAAGTTTTCTGCTGAGCAAAAACATCCAAATTGTGGCAAACTATGCCTGAAGCTCTTTCCCTCAACCTAACATATAAATATATCTCTTAAGCACCTCTTTGGAGGCAAAGTAGAAAATAGAAGTTGAAGTAAATAGTATTAGAAACTAGAGTAGAGTAGTCTACTTCTCCTTTTTTCTTCCCTATTTGGGGAACGTTTTCTTAGATACAAATTAGATTAAGATTTACACATCTAATAACTTTAATTAATCCCAGTTAAAGATTCATTTTTTTTTTAGTGGTAAGTACTTTGTTCTTGTTCAAACTCCTCTAGTTAGTCTTTATTTTATATTTCTTTGGTTTAATTAGTATAATTATTTTCATCAAAATGCTCTCTTTACTTGCTTTCTTAGTTTAGTTCGTAGAATTAGTTCATGAGTTTTCATTTAATTGCTTTCTTCACATGATTTCTTAGTGTAATTATTAGATTAGTTCATAGGTACACTTAAAAAATACTTTAAGAGACAGGGATAATTTGTGGTTAGATTAGCTAATTAAGGTAGATTAGTTTATGGGCTTTGCATATAATTGCTTCCTTTACTTGTTTACTTAGTTTAATGGGTAGATTAAGAGTTAATGAATTTTCTTTAAAAATACTTTCCTGTAGTAATTTGTAGTTTGTAGATTAAATACTTTCTAAAAATGCTCTGTTTCTGCATGCTTTCTTAAAATAGTTTATGGGCCTCCTTTAATGGTTATTACCTAGTGATAATTGATAGTTTAGATTAGTTTATTGCTCCCTTAAGATACTTTCCATGTTATTTTCTTTGTTTAATTGCTTTCTGAAATGCTTTCTTTTTACATGCTTACTTTCGTTGCTCTCTTTATAATGCTTCGCTTAGTGTAGTATTTAATTTGATATATTAGTTAATCTTTAAATTGCTTTCTTAGTCTCGTAAATTTTAGTTTTAGTTAAAATTTCTCTTTTAATCAATCACTTCAACTAATTATCCAATCAAATGATCAGTAATTACCAACCAATCCTTATGGGTTCGATCCCTACTTCCCTTTACTTGCGAGATGCCCCCTAGTTAGTAGTTGGATTTAGGTTCTTTATAACTGATATAAATAGGTATAGATTTTTCTGAAAAGGCATGAAGAGGTGATACAATGCTGTCTATGGTTGATTATCGAATAGGTATAACAAATGCATATTCTTATCTAGCTAAAGAGAGTGGAGGTGTTGCTAATGTGGGTTCTTGGAAAAGGATGCTTACAATCTGATGATAACTACTACTAGAAATTCTGTTATTGAGAAGGAGGATGCACAAAGTTTGGTGAATAATTTCAAGACCAGGGTAAATATGGAAGGTATGGTCTACTAGGATATTGAGCTCGATAATAATAGATGAATGCTAAACTTTTTTCGGAGGGATGGACAGTTGCCCAATGACTATGGCTTTTTTGGGGATGTTGTGGTTTTTGATGCAACTTACAAGAAAAAATTGATATAATCTCCTATTTGTGTACTGTTCGTAGGAATGAATCACCATTGGCAGACTATCATGTTTGGATATGCCTTTTTATCCAATGAGAATGCTGAAAGCTATGAGTGGGCTTTTAGAACATTCTCGGAATCAAGTGGGAAACAATCCTCCTAAAACTATCTTGACTGATCAAGACTAGGCCATGATAAAAGCCATTTAGGTTGTATTCCCGGATAGTCGTCACAGGTTGTGCTTGTGGCATATTTTACAAAATGCCCTATCGTACCTTAAAACCGTCAAGTCAAATCGAAACTTTACGATTTATTCCAGAGATGCTTATATGGTTGTGAGACTGAAGAGGAGTTTGCAAAAATTTGGGATAGGATGATTAAGGAACATAATTTAGAATGTCATACATATTTGACCTTTGACAAAAGTGGTCTGGAGCTCTTAACTGTGACAAGTTCAGTGCTGGTTTCAAATGAACATCTAGAAGTAAGGATAAAATAGTGTCGTGAACGGGATTGGAGGTGTAACTACATCTCTAACCAAATTTTTTTTGGAGTTCAAGGTAAAAATTAGAGAGTGGCGCCAAGCTGAGGCTTATTTTGATTTTATTTGCAAGAATAGTAAACCTCCAATCCAAATTAAAGAGAAAGTTAGAGAATGTCCATTTTTGCAACATGCAGCTAAATATTACACCCATAAGTTGTACACAGTGTTTGAACGTGATTTTTTGGATATTTTGGCTTGTTCTCATGATGAACAACAATTAAGTGATGTGAGCTTCAAATTCCTTGTCACTTCACTTAAGTGGGGTTCAAAAACAAGGACTGTGATTCTCGACATTTAAAAGGTTGATGTTCATTGTAGCTGCAATAAATTTGGTTAAATGGGAATGCTTTTACCCATGCATTGGCTGATTTCAAGGCAAAGAATGTAGTAAAAATTCCAGAAAAGTATCAGTTGAAGTGTTGGAGCAAAAATGCAAGAAAGCGAGTAAATAAAGATGATTAACAAAAGATATTTCATATGGTTGGCACAGGAGCACAATTAGTATTCACTAATTGTTCCATGAGGTACGCCTGCAATGTTATTACACGAAGTCAATGCCACATAGAAACTAGACACATAATATGGAAGGGTATTTAAGTCTTGAGCTCGAAGTTGGATGATTTCTTAAAAAAAACACTCATATATTCAAAAGCAATCAGATATTAGGCAGTCTTCAAGTGAAATTTTGCTAAAATTCTTGTTGATAATGATGAAACTATAGCTGCAAATCTAAATCCAATCCAGATAAGAACAAAAGGAAGATAAAAGGGGCTTTTGAAGGGACATTTTGAAAAAAAAAAAAGAAAGGTTTCACCATCTCAAGGTAGTGGTAAATTATTTTTTCATTTAAATCTTTTGTATCTGTTTTTATTTTTATTGTTTTGCAGTATACAAAAGTTGTTTTAATTTTGGTATCAATATACTTCTTGTCTAGTAAAAAAGCTTGAAAGATCATCTCAAGCTACTGATGATCCAAAGCCCTTCAATAAATCAAGTATGGATTCAAGTATTCCTCCATCACCTCTAAGTTTACAGCCACAAATGACACAACATGGACAAACTTCAATATAGATTCTTAGGTATTAGAATATAAGTTGCACTACATTTATTCACTTCAATATAGATTCTTAGGTACTAAAACATATGTTGCACTACATTTATTTACTTGGTTGAAGAAATAATACAAGTGATAGTATTTATTCTTCTGCTAGAGGTAGCACTATTAGCAACTTTACTAACATGCAAGCTTTGGTCAATTCTGTGAATGTTAAAGGTATATGGTTTGTTGATTTTACTTACTCTAACATATTAACTTATAGTTATCATAATATCTTACTCCTATAGTTAATCTTTGATGCAAAGGAAGGAGCTTTGCATAAAAGTAAAGCTGATCCAATATGAAGTCCTATCAAGTTTAAACTTGGTAGACATTGAAAGCTTTTGGTGATATTATTATTGGTGCATATTTTGTAATTAGATTTTTTATTGTGGACTTGGATTTTTGTATTGGATTTATCTCTACTTTTGTGGTCCCTTTCTATGGTAATAGTTAAGATTAACAACATTTTTTGGGGCTGTTTTCCAGTGGTATGACTAGTTCTCTAGTTTGAACAATTTTTTATAAAGTTAGTTGTTGGTAATACCTCTGAAAAATTGACCAATATATGTATTACTGATCTTGTGCACAAGTTTAAGCTATTATTGGTTTATGTTATTTACTTTAAGATGAAGATTTGCAGTATATTGGTCTGAAATCTCCCTTAAGAGACCCTATCATACATAAAAGAGTTTCAGAAACTAGAGCAAAACTTTTGTTAGGTTTCAACAGGTGTTCAACTCATGTCTTAAATAATATAAATATTCAAACCATGTCCAGTTTTATTAATTTTGAACGTAAGCCCAATGAAAATCTTTTTTTTAAAGAGAAAATTGTTGCTGAAATTAAAAATGAAAAAAAAAACTTACCATTCTCGAGCAGTGATTTTAGGACCTTCCTGACCACAAGCAATTCAAAAAATGAAATGCAGTTTAACATAAGATTTTGGAAAACATTTTATGCCTAATATAAACTAATATTAAAAGAAAAATAGAAAATGTAATTAAGACGATTTTGGCAGTGGGTAAAAGCTTCAATTGTAGCTTTAACTTTGGTTCGATTGCAGAGAGAAAAAATGAATAATTATGGGTTTTGTCAAGTTTCAAATTGGAATTCGACTTTTGAGGACCCAAAATAACCTGGGTGCTTGATGGGTGGACGGAGGTTGTAGTGGTGGTGGGTGAAGGTTGGGACTGAGATTTAGGTTGTTGAGAGAGAAAAAGTGAAAAAGAACTTGAGAGTCATTGTGGGATAGATGTCCTATTTAACAATGGTTAACATAGTCAGTCATATAAAATAAGTGACAAAGTATTTAGTATTAAATAATTCAATATGGTGATGTGGAACATTTTCCACCTCTAGGTTTATGGGTGGGTCTGTAGACCAGGCTTATATGAGTATTTTCCTCAATAATTATTTTGGACTTCCTTCCAATTTTTTTTTTAAAATTCTGTCCATTTTCTTTCTTATTCGTCATAAGGAGGTTCTTGGACTAGGTACCCGGTCCATAGGATCATTACCTGATCCCACACAATTACTTCGAGTCGCTATATAAAAAGTGTTCTTATACACATCCATATGGATAGTGTACCCAGTAAAAGTGGGTTAGATAATCAGTACCCGACCCGGTCTAAAATTACAATTTTTAATGTCAAAATTATATATATATATATATATATGCATATATGTATATATGATTATACATATATCCTTATGAATGGGAAAGAAGAAGAGAAAAAATCCATTAATATTAGGCCATAATATGCAAATTTACAAAGCTATCCCTTTATATGGACTAACCGAGTCTTATACACATCTAGATTTGCCTTTATGGTTTGACTCAAGTTGAGTGACTGGGGTTATATTTTTAGAACTCCTTCCATGGTTAGATTACAAATTTTAAGATTATGAGTTAGGGTTTTGTCTTCCATATGTGACCTAGAGTGTTATGCTATGAATGCTTATGTCTATGCATATGACTAGTTTCTATGGAGCATTGACTTATCAAATGATGTTTTGAGAGACAGGTTTATGATATGTCCCTTTTACACATCAAATGTTCTATAAGCAATATTTTCAGCCTTTTTCTACCCTTAAAAAATCCAAATCTTCCCATCCCTCTCCCACACAACTCCACTTTCTCATCTCCCCATTGGCCCCACCCTAGCAGCCACTATCACCTTCTCTTCTCCCCATAGTAGCCACCACCACCTTTATAGTAACTCAACCATCTTATCCTCTCTCCACTCTATACACTACCCTAACAACTTGCACCTCCTCCTCTTCCCTACTCACGTCTTTTCCTCTACCACAACCTCACCCCATTCCTTCTCCAACCACCGGCCACTATGTATGCCTACCCCCAGTTCTAATCTGCTATCCTGCCACCTTTTCCTCTTTCCCACCTTCCCAGCTATAGGCCATCCCTATTCATTCTACCTTCCCATCCCCATCCCTACATCTAGTTCCTAATCTCCCACCCCACCACCACCTCCTCTTGTCCACCTCTACCTCCCTCCCAAGCCACCGACCGACCTGTACTTCGCAATCTCTCTACCCTGTCACTACGAGAAGTACATGAAATAGTGATGAAAATGAGCAACCAATTTTATCAGTTACTAATACCAACAGTACTGCCGAGAAAATTTAAGTTTTTAAAAAAACTACAAATTATAAATTCGTTGCTAAGTTTTAAAAAAATTAAAAAAACTATCTTAGCGATGGAAATATCCATTGCAAAATTAGGAAAAAAAATTTAATGCATGGCAGCCATGGATAAATACGTTGCCATCTTATTTTTTTAATATAGAATATATCTGGCACTTAGTAACAGAAATATTCATTGCTAAGTGCTAATTGATTATAGTCAAAAGCCGTGGGTTTGATTAAAAAAAAAAAAACACTAAACCGTGGAAAGAAAAAGAAAACCATAACATTTTTCCCTTCACCTTCGCTCTTGCACATCCTTCTCTATGTCAATTTGATTTTACTTGAATTTTGTGACTATCCATTTTTGTTAGATCGTGCGCCTCTTTGTCTTCTCCACGTATTTGCTGCAAAAAACAAGATCATATGCAATGAATCTCTTCCCCTTTTTTTCCCTGTTTTCCTATGTTAAATTTCTGCCAATGTATTGTAGATTTTGGTGCAAGAGTTGTAATAGATTGACACAAAGGTTGAAATTTCCAATAATTGAATATTTGCTGAACTTTTTTTGAATTTACAAAATTTAGCCTAGCTGAAAGGCCTTTAAGACAGAACAGAGCGGTGTTGTCTAACCTTAGCTGCCACCACCAGAGATGAATATGAGCCAAGCCATATTCTTTAATGTTTTGGTTTAAGAGCATAGCATAGTTGGTCTTTTTTGTCCCCTGAGAAAAGTAGTAAAGGTTTACCCTTGATGATTTTTTTATTGCATGTTGTAAGGTATTGAGAGCTTCTGTGAAGTACTACGAATTTTTCCACATATAATTCTTTGCGAGATTTTTGTAAATATTGCTAAAGGACCGGGAGTGTTCTAGTCCCTTTTATCTTTGTTGTAGTTTTTGTTCAAAACTTCCACACTAGCATCATAAATTTCTATTCAAATCGTAGATCAAAACACGATGTTTAAACAACTTCAAATTTAAATGGCTGAAAGGTTATATGTTTATTGAAACTTGTCCAAATCAAATCGTAATTTACCTTTCCTTTGCTTTTAAGCTAGATACTATAGGTCTTTGATCAATATTCTAAATGTGGCATTCTTTTTTGGTGCCTATGATCATGCATAAAGAGTCTTCTCTAGCTGTTGTTTTTATGATATCCTTGTTGATTTTTGTTCCAAAATATTATTCCAATTTTATGCTTATCAAATATAATTTTACTGAGTTTTCCTTGTGAGAGCGCAACCTGTTGGTGCTCTCTTTTTTCAAGTTTACATTTTGGGTTTAAATACGAAGAAGGCTTTGTCTTGTGCTTCAATAATGATGATAAGTAAAATGTTTCCTCCAAATGCTATATTTGATGTGTTTCTTGGTTTTATATAGATGGTAACTGAAATCTGTAGTTAGTTTTAGGGATTTATTATTTTCCAAATGAGCTGTTGTGACTTAAATCATCATACAAACACCTAAATACAGACGTAAGACATTACCCTTATTGCATATACATGTACCCATATTTTTGTACTGAAGTGGAAAACACATAAGAATAATAGACAATTTATGAGTTTTATGTAAATATAGATCTTGTTATAAATACAGGAAGAAGAATGAACAAAAATTATCATAATATATGATACTGGTATTTGATGATCAATATATTACAATAAGGGTAATTTATTCCGCTTTTATATTTCAAAGATATGATCTTATCAGTACAGCTACATTTGGAAAATAATAAATCCTGTCTCTTGGAAGTTGTCTGGTTGTGGTTTTCCACAAATTTAAAGGCATATAAATATATAAATAAATTTGTGTTATTTGATTTAGCCATTGACTTATCCAAATTCAAATTTCCTATTGTTGTGTTTGGTTTTTTAAGATCTATCGTTGTATGTTAGTGCTCTTACTGAAACAGATCAAATGATAAGTATTGGAGCTTATTGAACGAGATTGGTATCTTTCCTTCTAAATTGTGCTATTTGACCGTCTAATTTAACCTTTCACAGGTAAAAAAATGAGGTACACAATAGATGGAATTTTTTTAAAAAAAACAAGATGCACATAATTTGAGAGTTGGGGAAAGGGGTGCTAAGTGTCTGGATGGTGTGTTTTTTTTGATTTACATGATGCAACATCTTGGTCTTTCCAGATTTTACCACCTGGAGGATAAGAGAGCTATAGATAGACTTGGCAAATCAATATCACCTAGTACTAGGCCCTCCAATATCCGGTACCATACTACTAAGGGTCTCCAACACAAAAGCCATATTTGTTAGGTAAGTGTTAGGGTTTGTGTAGTTTATGTTATTTTTCAGATTTATTTACACGAATTTGTACAGAATTCTTTTAATTCTTTTCAGATTTATTTTGCTTCAATATCATGCACATTATTGTTTTTTACAATCAATTTTTAGTACCATAAAATTTTCTTATATTATACTCCATGACATTGTTTTTAATTCATTCTACTAGACTTGGACCTATTTGGTCCTAAAATTTGGTGTATTGATCATGTTTCAAGCAATTTTTTTGAATTTTTCTTTGTTTGTCAATTTTCTGATTTATGTTTCTATTTTATTAATGCATCACATTTTTTGGGAGTTTCAACTTTGTTTGGTCTTCCAACTTCATGCAAGGTTGAAAAAGCATGCCACACGCCTACCACTATGGTTTTTTATGTTAATTCTAATACTCGTAAACGTATTTTAAGAATTACGTTCAACAATGATACGTCATAGCTTCTTGTTCTTAATATGAATTTAACAAAGAAGATAAAAAAATCATAGTTTCTGATAATGTTTTTAGATACTATTTTGTTTAAAATTTTGTCTATGATATCAGTTTCTCTTACCACACCTTAATAGGAGTAGTAACATTATTTAAAATTTTGATTGTTATGCTAGATTCGCAATCCATAAAACATGGTACATAATGAGTACTAGTGTGATTTCACGTGGACCCTAGTAGAGAGATTGAAACATGGCCAAAATTCATTATCAACAAATACATTTTTTACACTAATGAATGGGTAGAAGGTAGAAAAATTATTAACAGTGGAGTCGTATCAAAACTGAAGGTTCAAGTGAGTTTTACAATAGACTTAAGGAGGTGGTTCATTTATAATATCTAGGTCAGAGAAGTACTGTCTCTTGTATGAGAGGTTTTTTCCAATTGTGACTAGTATGATTTCATGAACAGTCAGGGCATTAGAGTTCATAACTAACATGGAATTGTTGAAGTTAGAAAAGCAGGAAGGTATCCAAAATTTGATCCCTTTATACTTGCACAACATGCATATGAAGTGTGTTATGTTTCATATTCAAGACGAAATAGAGACAAATTGGATTGCCTGGTTGTGATAAAAATAAGGCCTGGATGCAAAATTGAAAAAGATCATACCACGAAAATCCTTGCTAGGATGAACATCATCCAGTTAGTATACAAGGATAATGATCTATAGGACTTCTAGTAGATAGTAATTAGGCATTCAAAAAAATTGATGATGATGATGATTTGGGTAGGTCTACAATGGTTGGAATGGAACAAGAAGAAGAAGAATGAGACAAGAAGGAGGAAAATGAATTTGAAGAAGGTGAATACAATGATGAATAGAAATTTAGGAATTTTTTAATCACATATGCATTGATGAATTTGTATTTTTTTTCTCCTTATCTATATTTCGTTTATGAATTTCTTTTTCCTTTTTTCGCCATGTTTTGGGTTTTGAAAGTTGCTCTTTTGAAGTTTCATTACAAGGATTTATTTTGGGCAAGATGATAATTATCTGGACTTTTAAATTTAGTCATTCTTAGAAACTCTACAGCTATTTGATTAGACTTTGTATGATTATCTGTCTACAATGGCATAGAATGGTATTGAAGATGTTATAGTATGAAAATTGGTTCATTTATTCCTTATCTTATATTATCATCTACTTTTGGTTCATCTTTGGATTTAGAGTTTATGATCGATTTTATCTTTTAATCATCAACCTTGTGCTTGCCTAGTATGCCTTTTACTATGCAATGACTGCCATGATTGTCTTAGTCTCCCAATCACTATTTTGCCGATATGGCAAGTCTTGGTAGCTCTCATGTCTTAGTGCCTCTAAATAATTCTTCTTGGCAGGATCAATCAACTGAAAATTCTACCAATGCAAACAATACGGTTCCCTTCAAAGTTCATCACTAATTAGCTGAATGAGTGCTCTTGCATCTGATTCATATGCCACAGTTTTCTTCTTTATTACATAAAAAGGTAAAAAAGCACAACTTGTTTCTTTTTCCCCCACATCTCAATAACTCTGTTGGTAGTCTTTGCAATTGATGAATCAGCTTAGGATCTCCTTCACTTAAGAGCCTTACAGTAATACCGTCATCTCCTTTTCCAAGAGCCAATTGTGCTCTTCGATGCCAATCTTCAGAGGCTATTCCAACCATTTTTTTGAAGGCAATACTTCTGATGTAACTTGTTGCATCTTTTTCAGCTAGTTATTCCAAAAAGTTTATGTAACATGCTCGTTAAATTGTCAAATTGTATTCCTTTAAGAGTTTATAGTTCTCCTTAAGGGTCCCATTATTATTTG
The DNA here is from genome assembly GCA_025175665.1 of Cinchona pubescens. Classification (NCBI taxonomy): domain Eukaryota; kingdom Viridiplantae; phylum Streptophyta; class Magnoliopsida; order Gentianales; family Rubiaceae; genus Cinchona; species Cinchona pubescens. The sequence goes on along the minus strand of JANKKI010000024.1, from coordinate 4,656,795 downwards.
AGTACATGTATGATTAACAAAAAACTTTATCGGTATTCTATTAATTCCTTTTGTTTAAGAAGTGCTTATACTAAATGCATATGATGAAATTATGATGCTAAAGGTAATCATTGAGTCAGGGAAACTTCGACATTTGTTTTGAGCCTAGTTTTACCATTATCTTGTTTGTTCCATCTGCAAATACCACACCCATCTTCACTTATCTCATGCATTTGGTCTTACTAGAATTAAATTTTTATAAATTGTTGACACCATTTCTTTTCTTTTCCGGGAAGAAGTATACATTTTGGTCCATTCAATAGTGTTTTCACTAGACCGATGTTGTATTACTTGATCATAGGTGAGTGATCTTATTAGCCAAATTGTCTTGCTAACCTTTTCAGGTATCTAATGGTACCATTATTGAGATGACACTCAAGTTATTTTATTTTATTTTTTTGGTTATAACATACACGAAAATAGAAGCCTCTACTCTTTGATTGAAAATCATCTTCACCTGATCATTCATGCCTCCTCGTATAAATAATATAGGACCACCACCTGCACCTATGCCTTTTAGTATGCCTCTACCTTCTACGAGTCAGTATAAGGTGCAGGTGCCACCTCCTAGGAGCTAGCTACCTACATCTATGCCTTGTAGCATGCCTTCTCCTATAAGCCACTAGAGGCACACTAAAAGGCATAGGTGCAGGCCTCCTCCTACGAGTCTGCCACCTAAATCTATGCCTCTTCCTACGAGCTAGCCGCCTTCGTTTATGCTTTTTACCATGCATCCTCCTACAAGCTAGCCACCTATCATGCTTCTTGTTACAAGCCAGCCTCCTCCACATGGCATGTAAGAACCCTTCAATTATTTGGTTCATGTGGAGGATCAAGCATTGAACGGTTGGGGTTGTAAACCTTTTACCATCATCGTCAGGTGCTTCAAATGGTGGTTCAATCAATGCTCAAAATGGAAGGAATATTACAAAGAAATTTATACAACCACGTTATCTTGAGTAATGAGTTTATATTATATTTTATTTAATTTCATTATTGATAATATGTAATGTTATGATTATTTTAGGTTCATATATTTATGAATCATATTATTCTTTGATTGGGTTTGAATTTCATCAGCACGAGTGCGCTTCGCATATTACACACCTCATAAAAAGTTATTTAAACGGTTCTTACTATACTTGGAAGAAAATACCAACAGAGCTGTGAGACTTGATGTTTAGAGAATTTAGAGTGAGCTACTTTTTTTGTTTGTTTATTTGTTCAATTTTACAGCTTTTTACTTATAATTTTAACATTATAATTTATTTGCATTGTTGTCTTGGTATGTAGAACTTTTTTCGTTGGCCTCCGTGGACAAAAAATAGAATCCGCAAGATATTTAAGCCTTGCAATGAAGAACATATGAAGAATTTAATGCACAACGTTTGTGAAGGTATTAGTAAAACTGAGTCTCGACTAGATTGGATTGGAGAGTCTATATGGCCTCAATTACTGCAAATATGGGTTGAAGATAAGTTCAACTCCTTAAGTAAATACAAGTAAGCAAAATCGCGTATCTACTAGCGATGGTAAAGGATTTCCTCTTCATACTAGTGGCAACAACCATTACTCATTTGACACAACGAGATAGATTGATATATATTTTTAAATTATGTTCTAATTTGGGTCATCTAGATAAATTGGTATATATATTATAACTTAGATTATATTTTTATTTGATTTTTGCTAATGCATTATCTTTCATATTTAAAAATTTCTAGATTAAAGAAAATGATGGTCGTGATCCTATTATCGCCGCTACTTTTTTACACACCCATACAAAGAAGGAAGACAAGGCAGGCCATGGCCATGGAAAAGCCAGCGAACACAAGATATACATGTAAGTATTATTTTTAGTTGTTCATGAATTTTTATAATTATTTTTATGAAAAATTCACCTATTTAACGATTGATTGATGCAAGATAGAAAAATTTCATTGCTAAGTACTTTGGGATTCAATTTAGTCAGATCTCTAATATTGTGGGTAATCCATCACAACAGTCCTTGCCTAGTGAAATTGAAATAGGGGAGGAAAGTGTTGTGGGATAACGAAAGAAAGGATGATTGGAGCGCTGGCAGGTTCTGGTTGATTTGATTATAGAGGTAGATCTTCTAACACATGTGAGATGCCTACCGAGTGGGAGATCACGGTTCAGGAACAAAACAAGCATATCCAAAATCTCCAAAGCATAATTATATTCTTACAAACAAGTAATAATGAACTTATAGATATAGTTGGCAGCTTAGAGTCTAAAATGGAGGTGTTTGAAAGAACGATGTACAAATCTAGATTGTATAAGAGAATATCCTAGTCATTGTAGACATATACATTTCCCACCGTATTATTTCATTTTTATTTTACTTTTGTTGTTGGGATTTGGTTTCATATCCAAGTTTTTATTAAAATTGTTGATTTGTGGTGGTTGTATATTGAATGCATATTTTGCATATTCAGTTGTTAGTAGGTTTCGAATTTGATAGTATTGATAATTTTGTTATTGTTGGTAGGTTAGGAATTTAATAGTACTATTTTTTATTTTTTTATAATTTTTAGATTAGAAACAAATTTTTTCGTCGCTACTATTTCCTTTTTTTTCAAATTTAATTAACAACTGATATTTTAGTTGCAAAAGATAACAGTAGCAACGAAATTTTCGGTCGCTAAATTCAACAATAGAATTTTTCGCTACTGTTATCTATAGAATGTATTTTTCTATTGTTGAATTTAGCGACCGAAATATTCATTTCTACTGTTATCCTTTGCAATGAATATTTTGGTCGCTAAATTCAACAACTGAAAAATCTGTTACTAGAATAGGTTCCTGGGTCAATTTTCTAATGGAAATATCCGTTGCTGAATCAAGAATTTCGTTAGCAAATTTGTTGCTATATTTTACCGATGAGATATTTTCTGACAGATGATTTTCGTTGAAAAATCCGTTGCTAAACCTTTTAGCAATCAATTTTTTGCCAAAATCGGTCGCTAAATGTATTGCTAAGTACTATTTTTCTAGTACGGCGTTCACGATTTCCCTTACCCCTACCTTGTTCACAATTTCTCTCCCTCTCCCACCCATCCCAGTTCCTGACCTCTCATTTCTCTCCATCCAGTTTGAGATACCCATTCCCATACTCCAAGTTACCGATCTCTCTCCCCAAAGTCATTGCGATTATGCTTGTGGCTGTTTCTGTGGTGTGTGGAAGTGGTGTAGCTGCAATGGCAACTAGGTTGTGTGGTGGCGATGTCTGGGGATGGGGGCTGATATGTGGTAGAGGTGGAGGTCTCTTATATGGAGGTAGATGTGTAGGAGGAGGGGGATGGGAAGGGGGTAAGGGTAAGGTTTTTTTTTTTTTTTTTTTTCCAATTTGATCCAAAATCATACTTTGGAACTTTCTTTTCATTTCAATTGACCACAAAACTTGTTAGATTCTTGAATTGGTTAAGGGTACATATCACATTTTACAAGTCGATATTAAATTTAATAGTTTCTGTTCATTTTTGTAAAAAAAAAAAAAAAATTGAATCACAAGGGGGTAAAGTGCACTTTTGATAACTACAAGGAGGTAAATTGCCTATTGGACATACCCTATGGGGTTTTTTGAATCTTATCCAAAAATTTTATTTATTACACGCTTTTAAAGTAAAGGGACAATAAAATAGAATGAATGGCAGGGTACCTTAACGAAATTATAAAAATTCGACAAGTTAAAAGTTGGTTAATAGTGCATTATATGATGATTTAATAGATTTATAAAATTTCCTGTAATCTAGAAATATGTTAATATTGTTGTAATTGCTATAACAACGAAAATGATTTGACTGCATTTGGTAACTATTATTCAAGATATTGTTTGAATAAGTATTATAATAATTTTTGGGATGTTACATTTTATGTGCTATGAATGAAAAAAATTGCAACTAAAAAACGTATTCAGAAATTATTGTAATATTTAAAAAGTAATAAATAAAGTATATTTACAAATGATTGTATGAATGCAATTTTTGATTATCAAATTCTATTTATAACACGCTTTCAAAGTAAAGAGACAACCAAATAGAACGATGGCAAGGTACCATAACCAAATATATGTATTTTTTTATTTCTTTAATTTGTGAAATAGTTTGTTATATGAAATTTGATTTCAAGGAAAATGGGGTTTATATATATTTACTTCAAAGAGGTAAAATATTTTATACTATTTATCATGCATCGGCAAAGATTAGACTTAGTTTACAGCTTGGTGTTACTCTCTTCCGGTGTAGCCTTTGTTAGTAGTTGATTTGAAAGAGTGAACTTATGATAGACAATGTAATCTTCAAGTTTTACCTTTGACCTCTGTTTCACTGAAAAAGTATACAATTATTTCTGTCGCCACGAAACAATAAATATTTTGAACAATTCATGGCCTTCCTGCTCACTGATTAGGGGGTCTACAAGGATCCTTGCATCGTGAAACTCCAAAACGCAAAACCCATGCACAAAATTGAATTAGGAATAAAATATTCTCCTCTAATAGTTGATGCAATAAAATGGGTTGGGTACCCAATCATTACAGTAGACAAAAGCATCAACTATCTCCATGCTGTATATATCTCTACTCTTTTGTCTAGTTCTTTCATCCGTTAAGATTTCAGGTCGATAGCACGTACATGATTCTCCATCGGAGATTGATACCAATATGTCATCTTGTAAATAAGATGTTTGTTTATACTGATTATCTTATTGGGGAACCTGTTCATTCATATCAATAAATATGGGCCACACATTTTGTGGTCTATGAATTGTGAAAATAATCTCGGGGTTTTATGTAAGTTGCAGTGCAAAAGTATATTTGGAAACAATTGCAGAAATTTAGTCTTTTATTTTATTGGTAAATTTTGTAATGTGAACTAAAACTTATCCCTGAATTTATTTAAAATTTTCGAATATTAACTGTATTGGATGGAAATGTGTAGCAACTCATCAAAATGCACAATCTTGAGGGAATTAATTTGGACATCATTTTATCGTTAATACATGTATATTCTAAACATACCGACTTGGAAAGAGAAGAGCATGAACGCAGAGAGTAGTACTCATTGGTGGAAGAGAAAGATGGAGAACAACGATCTACAAGGCCATCGAATTCGAGTGAAGGTTAAGTGTTTTATGAGTACTACGATGTAGTTACACATTCATTCAAAACTTTGATTAGGGTTATGTGCAGGGATGGAGACTGGAGTTAGATATTAAGGAGGCAAAGTTATTCTTTGGTGAGTCATTTTTATAATTTTTATAAAATTTAAAGAAAGTAAAGTCTAATTTTTATGAGATTGTTATTAAAAACACTAAAATAATCATGTCCAGTTTTATGTATTTTTAAAAATTTTAGGGGGTATAGTTTTAATTTTTGTAAAAGTATAAAAAAAATATTAAAATTTTTAACGGATAAAATAACATTTTTTTTCTTTTTTTTTTTTTTTGGGAGGGGGGATTTGGTTGGCTGCCCCTCCTTCTCACCCCCTTGTATATTCACCCACAATTACGAGCCTTCGAGCTTGGCATTTTTTCGGTTTAAACTCAACCCACGTTAAGAGAACCCTAACAAAACAAAATATAAGCCAAACTATTTAAACTTAATGCTTCTCTTCTTCTTCGAGGTAAATTTAAGTAATATGATGAGTAAACAGTCTAGACAGAGAAAGTAAAGAAAGAATGTTATTGTATTAATGTGAGTAAAAGTATAATTATGAGGTTAGATTCCCATATTTATAGATTTTGATAGGATGTTCGAATGAGTTTTTTTTGCCAAAACAATACTCTTTTCAAAAATCTATACTATATGATTTAGTGATTTTAGATTTTCTTTCCGAAATTATCCGTACTATAAAATTTAATTACTTTGTTATGTCACCTACCTTGAATGCCTTTTTATAATTATTTAGGTTATTTATGTAAATACTCTTCAAAGAGTAAAAGAGGAAATAAAATCTACTTTTAAGGTTTTATATTTGAAAATAAATTTGATTGAAGTAAATTTTCTTATGTAATAGAATATTAGGAATGAGTTTTAGAAATTAAAAAAGAGTAAAAAATAATTTTATTGGGATGGATTTTAGAAATCAATAATAATAAAAAATAAAATTTACTTGAAAAATAAATTTCCATATTTCATTTATATTTTTCAACCCTTAATGGGAAAAAATTCTAAAAAGAGCTTAGGAAAGAAAATTAAATTTTTTAGACTTATATTTAGAATTAAGTTTGATTGAAGAAATTTTTTTCATAGAATAGAATTTTGGGATAAATTTAAAAATAAAAGATGAATATTAAATAAAGTTATTACAAAATTAATTGAATGATATACTATAATAAATGAAGGAGTTTGATTTAATTTTACATTTCTTTTCCAAGTTACTCTCACTATAAATTTAATGACATTGTTAATGTTTCCAATTTGAATGCCTTTTTTCAGGTTATTTATATAAATAGTCCTCAAAGAGTAAAAGATTAAATAAATACTTTTAAGACTTCATATTAGGAAATAAATTTTCTTGAAATAAATTTCCTTATACAATAGAATATTAGGAATAGTTTTAGAAATTAAAGAAGAGTAGAATTTTTTTTTTGAGATGGATTTTAGAAATTAAGTATTAATAAAAATATTAAATTTACATGTTTCACCTATACTTTTGGACCCTTGAAGAGAAAAAGATCTGAAAAAGGCACACATGAAATAAAAACTAATTTCGTGAGATTTCATTTAGATTTAAATTTAATTAAACTAAATTTTCTCATAAAGTAGAATTTTAGGATAGATTTAGAAATTGAACATGAACATGAAATAAAATTATCAAAAAATGTGAATATTTAATGAGAAATAGAATTGTTATCATATGATTATTATCAATATATATAGGTTGTGGATGCAATTAAAGAAACTAGTAATTAATTAAAAACTATTAAAAGAAAAAGAAAAATTCGTTTGACAAATAAAGGAAAAGAAGATAAACAAGGTTATTTTAATTTCACAGAGTTAAATACCATTTTGGGCATTCAAACTAGACAAAAAATCTCTATATGATCTTTTAAATTGAAAAAGTCCTGATTTGACCCTCTAAATTGAAAAAATTCCACTATAGTCCTCCAAATTTAAAGAGTCTCAATTTGGTCCTCAAAACTAAAAGAAATGACCCAATGTGGCCCCAAAAAATGAAAAAAATATCAATTTGACCCTCCAAACTGAAAATTTGTCCTAATTTACCTTCCAAACTGTATTTCGATACAAAAAATATCATTCACTTTTTAAAAGCACACGGTTTTACAATATACTTTCAATTTTAATGAATACATTAGTATTAGAATGTTCCAAGATTTTTTTACAGAATAGAGAGTTCCATATTATATTCATTTTTCAAGGATAAATTTTAGAAATTATACAAGTATACAAATAAAAATTTATAGAATGAAGAATTAAGTTAAATAATAGTAGGAATTACTTTAAACAAAAAAAGTAGGACTTATTACGTATAAAAATTTTGGACTCTTTTAAGATAATAATTTTGAAATTTTTTTCTATTTTTGATCTAAGAAAGGAAAAAAAAAAAAAAACAGAACAAAAGAGAAATAAAATTACTTAAAAGCCTCAATGCTAGGGTTGTTCAAACCCAACCCAACCTTAAAACCAAGCCCAACCTAACCCAAATGAATTTGGGACTAAATGTGTTGGAGTATTGAGTTTAAAGTTACTTGGGTTGGGTTACTTGAAACATACTGGGTTGGATTTTATTTTCAAAATCCAACAAACCCAATAACTCGATAATCCTATATAAATTTAATTATAATTTTTTATTTTTAATTATTTTCCTAGCTGTTTCTGTTATAATTTATATTTTCTTTTCTTTTCGTTCTTCACCTAAAAATTCATTAAACATATTCTAAAATTCTTTCATTTTCATTCTTGAGTTAATCATTTAATTTTTGTCAAAACATAATTTGTAATAGATGATCTTATACTAATATTTTTTCAACCCAAGTAACCCGAAGACCCGAATAACCCGCCCGAGTAATACTTTGATTGGGTTTACAAGAGTATTGATATTTTCTGGGTTGAGTTGAGTTTTATTTTCTGAACACAAAAACTCAAAAACTCACAAACCCAATAACCCTAACCATGAATATCCCTACTCATGGCCAATTAAATTTGAATTAAAAAGGACATTATCCTTCATAGATATTGTTAACATTTTCACCTTCCTTCTACTAATGCCATTTATTTGTCTCTAACATTGGTATCTAGACTTTGTAATGATGAAAGATTCATTGTCCAGAATATGAAAAAAATATAGTTTCTATATGGTGTACTTAAAAATAAATATAATGTATGAACCTATTTTTTCAATTATTGTTAAACTAATTGAATGAGTAGGAAAGGGGGTGCAAAATGTGATTTACACCTATTTTATTTTTCTTAAAAGAACATAATTCTTACTTTGCTTTTAGTTCCATTTTCATATATTGAATAATTAGCACATATTTAATCTAAGTTATCTATAATAAAAAATTAGTTCTTAAATTATATTAGCTAAAATTCTTAATAGTTAATTATTGTCCTCCTACAAAATATTAGATAATATCTAATGTTGAATATTGAATATCAGTAACCGTATAAATGACACATTAAAAAATAGGAAGTATAGCAAGATTACAAGAAGAAAACTTTCTACTTATAAAGTTGGATGGCATGCCATATCCATATGCTAGTTTAAAGGGTTGTTCCTTATGGCCAAGAGACAGAGGCAGTACTTGCTTTGGTGGACCTTGCGGAGATCTCAAGTCTGTTGAACCCCAGTTATGTTAATCATGTTTTGATAATGACCAAATCATACTAATGGTTTGAAAACAAGTGTGCAGAAAAACAGGGAGGTTCGGACGCAAATGATCATCCGAACAAAAACAACCACACAGAGCTTCGGACGATGGTAATCGTCCGACACAAAGGAATTGAAGCAAGCCTCGGACGAAGAACAGCGTCCGTTCATATTCTTCTTAACTTTGCTTCGATCGGACGCATGTTTGGTTGCACCCTCGGACGTCTTATACGGATACCCTCAGAGAACTTCTAAGTTCTTTTTATACTATGGTACAGCTATTACAACACTTTGGAGCTGTCTCTTATAAGAGACAGATGTGTATTGTAATCAATTCCTTTAGTGGTCCAACGGCTAGTTTTCCAGTAGACAGAAAATAGCCGTTGGGAAGTTGTTGAAAGCAGATATTTGGCAACTATAAATTTCTACCCCTAGGTCTGAATTAAGTAAAAAGAGACTTCTACATTGATTACAAACAATTCTTGAGCTATTTGGAAGAAATAGTGGGTACAAGTGTTGTAATAGTGTAGGTAGTGAGAAAAGAACTTAGAAGTGTAAGAGTTCTTCAAGTGTAAGAGTGGAGAGATAACAATTGTAACAAAGGGAGGTTGTGAGTGTAAAACTCTTGGCTCAACTAAAGGAAATTAGTGTGAGCAAAAGTGATCCTCATTTGTGTACAAGAGGTTATTGTCTCACCTACTTTGAAGAGACTTTTAGGGGCTGAACTTCAAGTTGTGAACTTGGTAGTTGCCTTGTGAGAAGCTCTTTGTAATTGCAAGCTCCAAGCTTGAGAAGCTAGGGAGTTTGGTTTGATTCTCTTAATCTCAATATTCTTAATTGTTCTTTAAGCTTAAACTGTTGAATATCTATTGTATTCATTTGTGCTTAAGTTTTCATTTGGTGCACAAAGTTTGAAATTTCTATTAAGCACTTAAAAAAAAGGTTTGTCTTTAGAGATAACCTAATTCACCCCCCTCTTAGGTTGCTTTTGGGGCCAACAAAGTCTCGATGATTACAAAAAATTAGGAGAATCCATTGTTAATGCTCTTCAGGAGTGCATTCAGTTCCAAGGAACAAGACGGAATTCTATTGGTAGTCGCATAAAAGAAGAGGTCAAGGAGCTGCTCAGCTCCAAATAGAGATTAAACAAACAAACAAATCAATCCTTAATCTTACTAAGTAGGGTCGGCTGCATGAATCCAGTTACGTCATTGCGCTCTGTCATGGACCATATCCTCCTCAATTCCTAGATGGGCTATATCTTTCCTACAAGTTACCACCAAATCTTTTTCGGTCTTCCTCTACCCCTTTTATGTTGATTAATCTTCTTAAAATCTACTCGCTTGACAAGCGATTCTATTGGTCGTCTTAACACATGACCTAATCACCTTAACCGTGTTTCGCTCATCTTCTCATCAATAGATGCCATTCCAATGAAATCGGATTTCTCACAAATATGTTCATTCCATATCTTGTCCATCTTAGTGTACCCACACATCCATATTAACATTTGCATTTCTGCTACTCTCATCTTTTGCTCATGTGTGTGATTCACTGCCCAACACTCAGACACATAGAGCATCGCTGGCCTAATTACCGTTCTATAAAATTTACCTTTAAGTCATAAAGGAATTTTGCGGTCACATAATATTTCTGATACCATTCTTCATTTAGTCCATCCCGCTTGTATCCGATGTGTAACATCTCGATCTATACCACCATTATTCTGAATAACTGATCATAAATATTTAAAATTTTCACTTATGGGTATCTCTTGATATCCGATACTAATCCCTATTCCATTCTTACATGCACCCTTACTAAATTTAAATTCCATATATTCTGTTTTTGATTTATTACTTCTAAACTCTTTTGTCTCAAGTGTCCCTCTCCAAATCTCGAGTTTAGCATTAACCGCATGTTTTGTTTCATCTACTAACAGAATGCCATCTGCAAATAACATATACCATGGTATTTTCTCCTGTATGTGCTTTGTAAGTTTATCTATGACCAGATGTAAATAAGATAAGGATTTAGAGCTTAAAATGGGAAAAAAAAAATGCCAAAATAGTATCTTCATATTAAAAAGGCTGCAGCATTAATTGTTAAACTTGAAGGAAGTTCACTATTTTCTTCAGGAAATATTTCTGGGGCTGCATCAAAGTACTCAGAAGCGTTGGCTTTGTGCCCAATGAGATCCAGGAAAAGGAAAGTCGTCCTTTGCAGCAATCGAGTTCAGTGTCATCTTTTATTGCAACAACCCTTGGCTGCTATAAGTGATGCAACACGTGCACTCTGTCTCCATAACCCCGTGAATCGTCATGCGAAGAGTCTTTGGAGGTGAGCACAAGCCTATGACATGCTTGGGTTAGCTAAAGAAAGTTTGTTGGATGCTATTCTATTCATAAATGAGTGCTCTCATTCGATGGATCCTGATCTATTATTGAGGCATAGTTAAACAAGGTTCCTGACTACGCTGAGCGGTTAGTTAAGAAGCAGATGCATGCAGCTTGGTTATTCAGGCAGGCTGCTGTTAAACATGGAAGTGTCCATTGTGAGGGTGCTGATGGAGACCTAAATGGCCAACAGTCTGATGATTCTGAATGGGAGACAGCAAGTGAAAGTGACATAGGAAATGATGGAAGGGATGAAATGGGTGACAGTGAATTTGAATGGAAAAATGATTTTGCAAGGAAAGACAAGTATGATAAACATCCAGTTAACGGTACAGTAATTCAACACCCGCAATTATATGCACATTTGAACAAGTATACAATAGTCTTTCCACTTATGCTACTGTGAATCTTCTGTTTTTCCGAATATGCAACAATACGTAGTTGATCCATTATGTTTCTTCAACCACAAATGTTTTTCCGTTCTAAATTTACCTTTGCAACACAGAGCAGTTATTGGCTTTAAGTTTATTCAGTACATGCAACTTTTTTCTGCTTGCATCTAGCTGTCGTTCCTGAATTTATCCAGTCAGTCGATACTACTGTAATGATATTGCCGAATAACTAGGACAACACCATGCCATTTGTCTAAGAGTCCCCTTTTAGGTTGGCTAAGAAACAATGTAACTTGTACATTCATTTGCTTACACTTCAAACAGTTACTACTGCTTGATAAAGTTTCCCTTGTAATTTAGTTGGAGATTATACCTTACCATATTATAATCTAGATATTGTCTTAGCTTTATAGATTGAAAAGCCCTTGCACAATGAAGGTATATGTCTGTGGCATGCCTCTAAAGTTCATTAACAGGCACAAGATGAGAAATTAGCTTGATGTTAGTCTGCTTAATTCCAGGTGTACTGCAACTAATATAGAAATCCTCTATAACCCGGGCTAAAACGCGAAAGACGGGGCTTTGTTAGTAGTTCTTAACATTACTCCTGCCAAACTAAAGAACATAAATAACTAAAGAGAGATTTAATTTTTCCTTGTGGAAAGTACAGATGGACTTCTATGATAGCTCTTATGAGAAAATTTTATTGGTTATTTTTACTCTTACCCCTTGGGAGAAGAACTGGTTTTTTAGATATTTAGTGGCAGTTGTAAAATTATTGAACCAAAATTTTTATTCTTTAATAAAACTGGGGGAAGCTGGGTGGGGGGATTCCAACCTGGCATCTTTGGTATACATGCCAATGTCACTCTACTGAGATGCTGTTGCGCAAAAATATGTAAGATTTGTAAGTTTGATTGGCAAAAGTTTAAATAGGGTAGTCCGTTGTGAAACTGCACAAAGAAGGATTGTTTAATAGGAAGTGATTAAAAATACTACCGAATATTAGGCATTTGTTGGAAACGTCACATTTTATGATAATTCCTTTTGTATTTTTGAAACTAAATGATGTAATGACAACAGTGGTATTCCACATTTGATCTGTGACGAGACTTAAATATAGGGGTAAAGATCATAGAAATGGTCTTTCAGATTTCGTGTTTTTGACCCTCATTCTTTGATATACTCCTTTCATTATTGATAAGAGCCAATTCCTTTTATGCATGAGAGTAATCGTCTATATACAACAGAACTACAGGATGGCTGAGTATCAAAATTCTGTTGCATGCGCTCGAGGTATGCCCCTTAAATTTTGTAATCATTTACTTCCATCAATGAAAGCAGTATATAGCTTATCCAAACGAAAATGGTAAAATTACAAAAGAACCCTTGTCGTTTGGCTGATGTTCAAGTTACCCCCATGAATTTGTAAATCTATAATCTACCACTACCATAAGTGAAACTGTTAAATATTCTATTAAGTGACAGCTAGAAGGTTGAAAATTTTTTGTTAAAGGGTTCTTTCAGTCATTATCAAGGTTAGTTATGCATTTTAATATAAAATATAACCCTTCCTTTCTAGCGTGGGTGTTTCTGAATAGTGGAGGGTACTAGGTATAGGAATATTTGGACTTGTACAAATCTATTAAGTTTTTAATTTTTCTACATAAAATTAGCCCTATCACAAATGGGTTCCTTGTCATAGATTTGCAAACTATAGGAGGAAAACTTAAACATTAGCCCTGTCACAAGGGTTCCTTGTAATTACTTGACTTTAGCATCAAATTTTATATTTACAAACAAAAGAAGTATAGGACATCACTGGATTTGATTTTCTTTGTGCTTTGGCGCTTGTAACAATAACATAGTGCTTCCCTCTGAAAGAATTTATTCTCTTGCTATTATTTGATCTGTCAATTATTGTAATTTAAATTACTCTTTTATGCAATTCAGATTGAGGGCCACTAAAAGTATCTAATAAACAGAAACTGGCAACTAATATCCAATACCTACGTTAAGCTAGCATGGCTGTAAAACTGTCAATCACAAAATGTTGTATATTTATTGGAAGAAAGGTTTTCCATTGTTATGAGTTAATTAAATCTCAAATGTTTGTAGATCTTCTGGGGATATTACTGAATGTGCATTCATCCGAGCTTTGCTGTCTGATATCTTCATGTGTTTGTGTGTATGCATGTATATATATATATATATATATATACACATATACATGTATGTATGTATATGTATATGTATAATTTGCTCTTTGCATCTTATGGGTCCTCGGTAATTTCTGTTTGGCTGTGTAAGTTGAGTTTCTACTGGCAAATGCAATAACAAATCATGCATAACCTAAAAGGCTAAAACAAAGAATATTATTGTTATCTGCATTGTCGGTTGGGTACATTTATTTAACTCTTCAAGCTTACTTCTCCTTGAAACAAACGCATTCTTGCAATTTGTTTTGGTTTCGAATGATATTTCTTCTCCTTGTTTAACATAATTTAACTTTAAAGTCACATAGGCGTAAAGCATGGATACAATGTGCAGCTTACTGAAGACGAAGAGTAGTTATACTCTTTTGGTCTGCCTTCGCTGTAAAGCATGTATCAAGGTGGATACTTAAATAATGTAAAAATCCAAATGTGACAGTCACCAACTCTTCAAGGTTATAGCATCAAATGCATCTCATACGTGCAAAATTTCATCAGGAACTGGTGAAAAGTCATATTTTTGTTAGTTTTGTTTAGCAGTTAAACTTTTTGTTGTATAGGTTTTTATTTGATTTGTCCATTTTTCATCCATAAGTGTAAACATTTAAGAGTAGAGTGATGTGCCTCTTCTTTCATTTAATTGATTTGGATTGTAAAGTTTATTGTTAATTATTTTTCAAGAAGCACCTGTAAATGAAGTTGTCTCTTCTGGTTTTTGGTAAAACAAACAATCAACTCAGTCAGTGTCATTTTCTTTTCAGATTTGTTAACGATGACAACTACTTGGTGTAATTCATTAGCAGTTCCAATGTTGTTCTCTACTCTACATTGTTTATTTTATTTTAGATTATTTCGTACACCTCTTTTAGTTCTTGCACATGTTTTTTACAATAAAATATTTTCACTTTGAAGGGTGTGTAATGTACAAAATCTAAATTTTCCTTATTTATTTTTGCATTCTGTTGGAGAAGGAAGGCTTGTGAATTAACATCAAGTCCGAATGGTTAGAAGTGGAATGTGGTCTTAGTTTTTTTTTTTTTTTTTAAAACTGATTACTTAAACACTCAAGTTCACAATGTTAAGAGAAGACTAAGGCCCCGTTTGGTTCAAGGAATTCAATGAGGAAATGGAAAAGAATTCCTCAGAAATGGTTTCTCTCGTTTGGTTAGGAATGAAATTAAGAGGGGAAGAAAATCATAGAAAGTGGTAGAGAAATGGAGGACTAATTTTACTTAAAAATGGTTTCCTTAAAAAAAAAAAAAAAAAAAGTGAGGAAATTGTGGAAAATAGAAAAGGAACTGGGTCAACACAGATTTTTGTCGGGTAGAGAATCAAATTAAAATATTTTAGAAATTCATTTTCGTAGAGTGTGGCTTTAATTTGTTAATTTTCAAAATAAAAAAGAACAAAATGAAGATATTTTCTATTTTTATTTCCTTCTCAAAATCTATGAACCAAATATAAGAATCACTTTCTAAGAAACTTTTTTCCTTGTCCTTATTCCTTTCCATATTAACCAATCAAGGTAGGAAATTTAACATTTTCAAGGAATTTAATTTCCAGCGTCTTGCCTTTCCTTTAATCAAGAAATTCTTGGAACCAAACAGACCTTA
Organism: Cinchona pubescens; assembly: GCA_025175665.1. Taxonomy (NCBI): domain Eukaryota; kingdom Viridiplantae; phylum Streptophyta; class Magnoliopsida; order Gentianales; family Rubiaceae; genus Cinchona; species Cinchona pubescens. The sequence continues at coordinate 4,641,287 of JANKKI010000024.1, read as the reverse complement.
AAGATCGAGAAAATTTTCATAAAGCTTTAGTTCTTCGAACTTATTGTTACTAGGGCAAATGAAGCGCATGCAACGTTACAAGGCAAGACGCTACCAATCCTGGAACTTGTAATACACTTCGTATTTTCTTGGTCTTGACTTAGTATATACCAGAAAAAAGTACGTGCTTTACACATGTAACACTTTTAATTTGTTGAAAATTTTAATTTTTTTAAAATAAATAAATAAATATTCAGTGAATAATAACATAAAGTATCAAACATAAAAATTCTCTATGTTGATTTTTTGACACAAAAGTTATATATTTTCAGTAAATAATATCTTTACTATTTTATTTTTGATTATTTTCACCTTTATTTTTCTATTTTTTCATATTATTTGTTATTTGATATGTTACAACTATATATAATTTCATTTTTTTTCTCAAATGATTAAACAAACTTTATTTTTATTTTTTATGAGAACAACATATGATGTTTGCATATTACTTTTATTTCTTTTTTAGGTGCCAAGATTATAATTTTCTGTAGCAACACCATCAAAAAATAAAAAATACGCACTTTGCATGTGTATCACTCCTAATTTATAGGGAAATTTTATTCTCTAAAAGATAAATAAATAATCAGTAAATGGTAATATAGAGTATCAAGTATAAATATTTTATTTGTTGAGTTTTTTTTTTAATACAAGATTTATATATTTTAAATATATATTTAATATCTTTGTTCTTTTCATTTTAATTAAGATTAAAATATTTTTTTATAGTATTAAACTTTTTAAATATATCTCTATATTTTTTATTATTACTAAAAGATAAAATCATTATCAAGTATCATATATTATTTTATAGATGAATTACTTTGAAATTCTATAAGTAGCTAAAAAAATTTCGAAAAAATAAGAATTTAAAAATGAATCTAATTAAAATGTAAAGAAAAAATATATCAAAAAAAAATTATGTCTTATGTATACGAAATGAATGTTATCATAAGTTTAAAAAATATGAAAAAGTACCAATATATTCACTATAGACATGCACATTTTAGACAATATGTTAACAAAATTTAATTGTGATAGAAATTTATGTAAAATCTCACTCAAACTAATAATGTGTAATTTTGTATATCTTTGTAACTATATATCTTTTTATTAGCATTATTGTGTGCATTTTAGAATAAAATAAAGGACAATGCTTTGCACTATCTACTCATCTTGAATAGTATAAAATATGGTTAATTCTGATTCAAAATAGTTTATATTTCTCTTTTAGGTTCCTAGATTATATTGATCAATTAAAGATAAAGACTTTTCCATATATTGAACTTTTTAAATACATATACATACACTTTATTGTCTCTAAAAGTATAATCTTAATATGTAAGTATCAAACATCATTTTATAGATGAAGTTTCTTGTTTTACTCTAATGAAATTAGAAGGGTTACTCTAATAAAAAAATATATAGTTGTAAAGACATCCAAATTAACATGTAAGTTTTACATAATTTCTATCACAATTAACTTTTTTTTAACATGCCGTGTAAAATATAGATGCATCTTGAGAATATATTGGTATTTTTTTCATATTTCTTAAGTTTATGATAACATTCACGTTATGACTCATGGATGTTCAAAACTCTTCCATTCATCCTTAATAGCAACGAATGTGTTTAACTCTAAAATTGTATTTTGATATATTAATTTACTATGAAATTAAATTTACATGTATTAAGTATATATAAACAAAATTTAAGCTAATAAAAATGTATGAATTTATTTTTTTAAAATTTTTTGCCGTCTTGTCGATTAATTCCTTGTGTTTCTTACCAAGACCTTTGATCTACATCTTTCTTGATTATTAAATAGTGTAATAATTGTATTGTACTTTTCAAAGTTGACATGTAAAATCAATCTATATCTATAATCCGGTATTTCAGAGTATTTAATAGTGTGATTTTATTTGCATAATTTATGTTGTCTTTTAAATTATTTACCTATTTATTTTTTAATATTGTCATTTTTACAGTTATACATAGTATTTTTGGAGGTTACATTTTGATGTTACTGATTGAGAATCATATCTGTGGCTACTGCTGTTTTACCGGTTTGTCTGTCTCTAATAATAATTCTCACTGGTCCTTTCCTGTAAGAATCATTGAATCAATAGCAATAAGTCCAATTTGAAGAGGCTTGTATACAGAAGGGGCAGGAGATGAATGGAGATTCAGAAGTTGAAATTTCACCCCTACCATTAATAGGTTTAGCCAGGGCATTTATAACACGTCCCAAATAGGCCTCACTCACGGTAATTGAGCAATTCTTCTTGTTGTTTTTACAAAATTTCCTTCTTGTATCATCAAACCATCACCCATTAATACAACACCAACATTATTTGATTCCAAATTTAGAGCAATGCCTATTGTCCCCTCTTCAAATTCACAAAAATGAATGACCAATTCGCCTGCCATTACTTCATCAAGACCATGAATACGAGCAATGCCGTTGCCTACTTGAAGCACGGTACCGGTGTTTATAATCTTTACTTCTCTATTATATTGTTCAATCCGTTCACGAATAATATTACTAATTTCGTAAGCTTGAATGGTTACCATGAGTATTTCTCAAGTTTTTTGAAAGAGAAATAATAATAATGCCTACACTTAAAAGTCTAATCAGTTATTTCTTTCATCGACCCTAACATTCCAATATTGGCACTAATAGTACGTAAATGTAACTCGTTGTTCAAACAACTATTCAGAGTTCCTAGAGCTCCCTGTAAGACTTGTTGGAAAACCTGTTGGAAAACTTGATTAATCATCCTTTGCTATTCAAACTGAATAGTTTCATTTTTGTAATTTTCTAATTGTTCCAAAGTCTTATAAGTTGAATTAATTAAATTCAAATTTTTGCTCTATCTCAGAGTATACATTCACTCGAAACTAATCTGTTTCGCTTATTTCTACTTTCCATAAGCGATCCCAAGCTTTTTCCAACTGTTCAATGGCTTCCCTACGGAGTTCTTCTGAAATTTGAATAGTATTCAAGATCCTCTATTTTCGATTGTCTAATAAATCGGTTGATGAAAGTAGATTATCTTTCCATTCATTTTAAAGCTTCCATAATCCCTTCCTGAACTAAACATGAATCTTTCAATTCATTTGGCTATGCCCAACAATTACTTCGAATAAAGTCTCATATCCTTTTATAACTGTAATGATGAGCCTATCCATTCTTCTTTGTTCATATTCAAAAATATTATCAAAACCTAATGCCAGATGAAAATATTCAGAGGATTTTTTTGACAAAAAATATGTAATTGTCAGTAAAGTTTTTAGTTTGTTTTTTTATTCTTTCAAATCCCCAAAAAATTCTTCTTATTTATACATAACACAGAGGTTGTCGATTTAGTATTGGATATAAGGGGCGAAATGCCCATTTTTACAATAAGTGCTTCAAATCATTTTGTACACATCCAATAAGATTGTTCTTTATCGATAAAGTATTCATTTTGAACTATCTCTATGTTAACACAGTGGTAGAAAGAGTACCATGCTACATCTAGACTTCAAACAGTTTGCTTTAACCATGTTAATGGTCTTACATTATTAGTTGATAGAGGATCAAAGGAGGTTTTACCAATGAATCACGAAATGCTATAGTTCTTACATACAATTTCTTAATTTATTTTGAAGTAATTCATGAGATCATGCACCCTTCTTTTTTTTCCTAGTTATAACGAAAAAAAGTATAGCTAGTTGGATCTAGCCTATTCTTGAAATGAACAACTTGCACACTCTCCCTTTCCAAAAAAGATCATGTACATACAAGCACCACCTCCCAATAGCGGACCTGTTCTAAGATGGAATAAGTGCTTTGGGGAATCGATAAAGCTTAGATTTTTGTACTTAAGAGCCAAACTTCAAAGCAATGTCTTTTAACTATTTAGATTTATAGTTGCTTGCATGTCAATTGTATCAGAAGAAGTTTTTGGCTCGCAAAGAGTCCTATTCGAAATAAGAAATTCAGTCACTTCATCTTTAGATTTATTAGATTTGTTGATAAAATATCGGTGTTAAACCCGAGACTCCCGGCAGATGGCCAGTGGCCCAAAGAAACAAGAGAATCAATTACATTTTTCATAGGATCGCCTCTTATAGTATAGATAGGCTAAAAAATTGAATAGAGTTCTTTTTGTACCACTTCGCCCCTCTTTTGTTTTTATCATTTTCCTTTTCCATATTTTGAAAAGTATTCGGGTTATGTGAACTACACCTCTGTTGCAATACTTAGTTTTCCTTGGACTCTGAACGAGAAGGATGCAAGTGAGTCGATATAACAATTCTTCATTCACAAATCAGTCCCTCCTATGGATTATTTTGTCAACGAATAAGTAATTGTAGAGGTGAGATCTTGCTAGAATTTGAAAAAGCAAACAAAAAGTCCAAGGAAATAAGTGTAATATGTATTGTTCATATTTCTAAGATTAAACTACAAAAGGATTTGCAAACAAAAAAGCTAATGCTACAACCAATCCATAAATTTTTAAAGCTTCCATAATAGCTAGACTAAGAAATAGAGTACCTCATATTTTTCCTCTGCCTCAGGTTGTCTCTCGATACCCTCTACAGCTTGACCAGCAGCAATTCCCTGACCAATTCCCGGTCCAATAAAAGCAAGCCCTATAGCCAATCCAGCAACAATAACGGAAGTGCAAAAATCAGTGGATTCATGATAAGTTCCCTGTACCATATAAAGAAATGGTTAATGATTCAATAAACCTATGAATTATGACTGAATTATTCTGTTGCTTGGATTTATCCAGTCGAAGTACTACAAACTTCGAGTTGAAGTAATAGCATTATTGAATCGTCTGAACTACTTCAATAGCTCTTTTTTAATATCTATCCACAAAGTCTTTGCGAATTCATACAACTTTCCTTTTTCCATTTCTTGGTTCTGATTTGTGAATTGAATTCTTCCGTGTTTTTTTTTAATTTAGAGCATCTGTTTATTCATTCAATTCATAGTCACAAAGAGACAGAAAAGGAAGGATGTCTATTGAAACCCCCACCCAAATTCATAAAAGTAGGGCAAATGCAATATAACTTTAGTTCATATATAACTAGTCAATATCTAATATCACATATACAAGTCTTTCTTCCATAATGTGGACCAACAATTCATCTTAGATTCAATCGAATTCAAGAATCCATTATCAAAACATCTATAGGAATTTACTTATTTATATCCATTCAATTACATATACCTACCCTTAACCCATTTTTTATTAATTCCATTTTTTGTAAATTATTTTCCCTTCCTCTTTCTTTATCATTATTCCACCGGATCCAATTGAAATGGACAAATTACTTAGTCCAAATCATTGCATAGAAATATTATTATTGGATTGATCTAAGTTCATGCAATTTGTTATTTATTATATTACTATTTTCATTTGGTCAATTGTTGAATAAAATCAATTGAAATGGGAATCCTTTAGCCCCTGCGTTTTTATTTTATTATTTTTAATATTGAATAATGGGATAGAAATCGATATTCATTGAGGGGAGGTATGATATTAACTAAATGAAAGGGAGCTTTAGGAAAAAGATTGAAAAGATCTCTTTCCTTTTTTTACAACTCTCTACTATCGTAATTTTTTCCATTACTATATATAACAATATGGTGTAGTAGGATATTCTCTAAGTAAATTATCTTTAGCTGCAGTTGAGGTTTGAGAAAAAAGACTAGTTCATTGATGGTCCTCCGTGGATTCACCTATATTAGCCGTGGCTAAATTTGCAAAAATAAAAGCACGAGTATCATTTGTGGCATAATCCAAGGAACATGACAGGTATAGGAACCATGAAGGTACTAAAGAAACAAGAACAACAATGACTAATTCATCTATTTTACTTCAAAAATAAGAAAGTTTAAAGTATCATCAAACTGGAGCACAATGTATGGCGGAAAATATATTAGAGTTTATTATTATATCCATTTTGTAAGTTTAGTAATCAAAGATGGTTGGGCAATCTTGAAAAATATTGACAATTTATAAAGTTCATTGAAACTTTTTATTCTCTTCAATTATTCAATTTCTATCCTAATAGTGATTTGATTATTCTTGAATCCCTATATCTCTCTTGGAACTAACTTGGTGAAGGAACTATTCGTGTATAAATACTAAATAGCAATTTAAAAATTAGGAAATAAAATCTCTTTTGAATATAGTTTGCACGACTATAGTAATAATGTATTGAAAATAGAAAAGAAAAAGTGAAAATTAGTTTGCCACCATTTAGCAATTTTCCTTGGAATAACGAAATTTTACCATTCGACCATGTTCGTATTTTTTCGTTATTGATACATAATGTCTACACAATATTAAATATATATACCATGATGTTTTCCAAACCTTATTTTGATGATGACATAAACACTTAACTCTGTAAACAAGTTTTTCCAGGTATGTTATTTGTTTAGCTAGAGACAGGCTTCCGGTGTGTATAAGAGATCAGAATTGTGTCAAGCTTCTCGGACGCATTTCACAGTCCGAACGAACAGGCAGAAAGAAGAATCCTACTGCTTCTCCAAACAGACGAACATGAGCGTCCGAAGCCTCTATCGGACGATGGCATAGATGCATGCACGAACGAAGTTCTTCACCAACTGCATGAAGATCGGACTGATCGGACGCATCCCATCTATCTCGGACGTCTGAAACCCCAACGGCTACTTTTTGTGCATTTATTATTTTGCCGTTTGGAAGTAGTAGCAACTACCATTTATTGAGACATGTATAAATAGCAGCTACTACTTCCTACTTTGTAAAGATCATTAGCTCACCAAGTCTGTGAAGCATTCTAGTATTTCAATACTTCAAGCTTGTTAGCTTGAAAGTATTGGCTGTTTTATTCCATCTCCTTTTTACTTTACTATTTCATTTTATCATATCAATTATTATTGAAAAATATTGATAAGATCAATATTTCTAAAAGTATTTTTAGAAACCTAATTCACCCCCCCTCTTAGGTTGCTTTGGGACCAACATACCAAGATCATTTTTGTGCGGTGTGGGACTAGAGACTCTTTTCAGGACAATTCCAATTGTTTTAGTAATTATTAAATTAATTTTACTTTTTATCACTCAAGAAGTTTGCAAGAAGTTTGATCCCCCCTCTAATTTTTTTTTGTTTTATTTATTTGCATTTTCTTTGGGGGACTTATGTTAAATTTGAATTTTAATGTGTTTCACAACCAAGAAAAATTTAGGGGGTCATTCGGGTTTTGGATCTGAAATGAATAGGTTCAAGAGATGAGAGAATTGTAAGGAAACCCACTAGAAAGACTAGCCCAATCCATAATGATGTGCCAGAAAATATAAAATTTTTGTTACTTGACCAACCATCAGGAGAAGCAAATACAATGGGCACTCTAATCAATAAGATTGATGAAGTAGCAATTAGTGCAAAACAACCAATTGGAAAGCAAGAGTCACGCTTTTAATCCTCCAATCTACCAACAAATGAATTATACCATTTGATCCCTCTATCAAAAAATTGTAATAAAATATATCAAGGGATTTTACTTTACCATGACCCCATTGATTCTATATGACGTATTATTACTCCCCTTACCACTTTATTTGTACACAAGGTAGAGGGAATGGAATTTTTTTATTTCACAAACAGGCGTGCTGGATCATGCATACATATATATACATTGATTAGTCGATTCCATTCCCACCGAAGGTCTTTCTATAGATAGTGGTGGTATCCACCACTATGGTCATGTTCTATTCAGAGAAATAAAATAAAAATTGTCTTTTGGATGAGATAGCTAAGTGGTTGATAGCCCCTGTCTTGAAAATCGATATAGTTTTGAAAATCTCTCTCTCTCATTTTTTGTTCATTGAATCAATTTGTTTCTTTATTAGTTTTTCTTGGATTGGTATCATAAACAAGGGAGGAATGGCTCGGCTATCCCATTGAGCCAGGACGAAAAAATAGATTATATAAATAAGTTGAAATACTTTTTAAATACGAACCGATCCCAAGATGTATGCTGGAATGAAAGATATTCCTATTTCAAGCATTGGATCTCCTGTATTATCTCAATTAAGAGGAGTCATGGAAAGGACAAGTTCAAAATCATTATCAATTCCTTTTTCAAATCTTGCTGTAGCCACACGAGGCATTCCCGCGTGCCACAAATGACCTACGAAGAAGAAGAATCCTGGAGCAAAATGAGAGATAGTCAACAACTTCTAGGAAAGACATAATTAGCTGCATTGATCTCGATACCTAAGCCACCCATGGAATTAAAAGAACATAATAGGGAGCATGAGTCATATATTCTACAGAACACCGTTCTTTCCAATGTTGTATTTCTTTTTTCAGCCTACTCAAGTCCAACCCATGGGACCTCTTAGAGGTTCTAACCAGGGAACACACGGATCCAAAAAATGCGTTATTTCTCTCCCAAAAATGACTTCTGTAGTTGGGGAATGCATTAGATATTTACCTAAACTAGTAGGCCTTTAGTGGAGCCCACATTAGCCCCAAGATGTTAATCTCTAACTAGAAAGTAAATACTTGAGCTTGGGAATCTTATGGCCCAATGGATCAGCAAAACTCACTAGGACAAGCAGTATTATTGACCTAGACAAAACAACAAGCAATGAAACCAAAGACAGATAAAGCCCTAAACTATAAGATAAGTAATACTCTCCAGACCATAAAAGTGCGTGTTGAACCCACCCGAAGGGTTTCGTTAAGATATTCCAGATTCCACCAAGTATACAAATGGAACCTAGCCATACATGTCCTCCGATTATATCTTGTTCTAAATCGTCCACACTAAGAATCCACCCTATCCCTCCAAAGGGCTATTTTAGTAAATAACCAAATATGATACCCGGGCTAAGCGTGAAGTTGGTAATTTTTCTTCCATCTCCCCTTCCTGGAGCCCAAGTATCATACACGCCCTCAAAATACGTAGTCTTGAATACTAGAAGAAAAGTACCTATACCTAACAAGATTAAGTGAATACCTAAAATTGTCATTATTTTATATCTATCTTTCCATACATACCTGAAGAATGAAAAAGATTCTTCAAGCTTCTCAGGACCCAAAAGTGCATGATAGATACTGCCAAAGCCCAAAACCATAGAGAAAATTAAATGAAATACACCATATACAAAGTATGGAAAGGTGTCTATAACTCCCCTCAGACCTATATAACCTATAGTTGCTAGGTGGGAAAGTAAAATTAAACTTTAGCTTCAACTTATACACATCTAAGTATGTGTATTTCAGAGACAGACCTATTGGGACAAAATGCTCAACTTCTTCTACGATTAATACAAAGATAGGCTATATGGGCTCCAAGTAATTTGCTAGATAAATTGATAAGTTGGGCATTTCCAGCCCACCAAGAAAAACCGGTTGTTTCTTGGTCACGACCAGTTGAAGCTAAAGTTCCATTAAAGAGTGTTTACATGTGGCAGAACCTACTCAGGGAATATAAGGTTTTTACGAGGCTAATCTTGAGCTTCCATCCAGGCACGAATACCTTTGTTTAAGAGAATATTTTTGTTGTGGAAAGTTTCAAATTTTGGATCATCCACTGCGTGAATTTCTTGAATAACAAAGTAATAGGCATGTAGATTTGGGCTAAATTGACTGCTCCAAGAGAACTCATCCATAAACTGATTACCGGTACAAATAATATAAAGAAATGTAATCAACGTTTATTGGAAAAAGCAACCCCAAAGATTTGGGACCAAAAGCGTTTTGCCGTGACCATTGAATAAGTTTCTTTAGTATTAGTTGGGTTAAAAGCACAGAATGTATTTGCACCAAGTCATCTTCAAATAAAGTATTTTCTACAGCAGCACCATGAATAGCATGTAGAAAAGCAGCACCCAATACACTTCAATGTCCAATTATGAAACCCTTGAAAAAAGAGTATGAATCAAAATATAGCTGCTACACCAAAACTGGGCGCAAAGAACCAACCACATTGACCTAGGGGATAAATTAGGAATACAGAAACAAAAATGGCAATTGGACTGGAGAATGCGATTGCATTATAAGGTCACAATTGAACAAATCGAGCAAGTTCGAATTGACGTAACATGGAACCTATTAATCCGAAAGTTCCATGGTGAGCAACAAAAGTCAATAGACTGCCCAATTGACACCATTGCGTAAAATCTCCTCGTGCTTTAGGACCCCATAGTAACAACAAAGAATGTGCTAATCTATTAGCAGGAGTAGAAACTACGACAGTTAAGAAATTACAGCCTTCCAAATAGGAACCGACCAATCCGTGGGTATACCATGAAGTTATAAAGGTTGTACCCATATGAACCAACTCTCTAAAGCAAAATAGGCACATGGAAAAAGAAATAGACTGGACTAGTCTACAAAAATGAAACAATCCTTATGTAGCTAGTCATCCATAATATCAAATAAATCATTTTCATCTTCGGTAAATTTACCAAGGGCTATAGTCATAATGATACTCCAATTCAACTACTTTGGCCATTTCTGAGCACCTCATGGCATTTTTGGGGCGTCCAAATATTCGATCATTTCTGAATGATTTCTCTTGCGCTGCCCCATTCCAATGCAATTGGTTTCGAAGATAAAAATCCCTTATTGGCCTATAAACTCACCTAGATAACTTAATTTTATTATTCGTACTTGGTAAGTATATTAACCGCGAGTTGTCTTCTTATGAATCTTCAATCACATAGATGAGTAACTTTTCAAAGAACTATTCAAGAAACATCAACCCTCTCTCTCAATCCCAATCGATCCTCAGACGTAACTCCACTCTTGTTCCATTAATTAATGTTGATTATTAGATGTCTCTTGTTCATGATATTGAGAAAAAGAAAGATATTTATAAATTCTTTTAATAAATTAAAGTATTTTATTAATTTATTTTTTCATTTTCTTTCACTTTAGTGTTTTCTTTATTAGTTTTATCTTCTTTTCCTTTAGATAAATCTAAAACTCTGAAGGAGAGAATACACATTTTTTTCTTATACTCAACAAAATAAATTGGAGACTGAACAGGAAAGTCTCTTTTTATGCATCAAAATCCTATTTTCAAAAGTCATGTGCATTTTACTCTTTCTCTTTCTTTATTGATTGTACATAAAAGCCTTTATGTCCACATCCCAATCGCCCTCCCAGAGGAATATGTGCATCTAAAAGATCTTTCATATTGTGTCTAATCATAAAATTAGTTCTATACATATGACCAGTAACAAGAAAAATAAAGGTAACAACCAAATGATGACAGGCAATATCAGTCAACCATAAACTTTGTGTTTGTGGATAAAATCCCCCAAGAAGAGTTAGAATGGCAGTTAGTTTCTCCTTGAGAAGTCCTAAATAAATGACTGCCTAAATTAGGGTTTTGAGCATAAAAATTCCACTGACCTGTAAAAAGTGGACCTAACCCTTGGGAATGTTGTAATGCATCTAAGAAATTATTCCATTGAATGTATTCCCTTCTAGATCAAGGAATTGCAACATGGACTAAATGCCCTATCCAAGCCAAGGAACTTATGTCGAAGAGTCCTAACATATGGTGATGTAGATGAGATTTGGCATTTTTTAACCATGAAATGCTCGGTTTCCATTTCGGTTATAGGTGTGACCAACCGGCTATTAATAATATGGAAGAAATAAATAATAGGAAAAGAACTCCAGTATAAAGGTCTTCATTAGTGCATAAACCAATTCTATACCACCAGTGATAAACACTAGAATAGCCGATATTTGTTGGGCCAAGAGCACATCCTCAAGTAAAAGCTTCCAGAGCTGGTTGACCAAAATGAGGATTCCAAATTGCATGACCAATAGGTCTTACGTGAGTGTCATATATCTTAGACGTTGCTCAGTAATATCATCATGACTCTTGAAGTCATGTGCGGTAGCAATACCAAACCAAATACGACGAGTAGTAGGGTCCTAAGCTAAGCCTTGGCTATACCTTGGAAATCTTAATATACATAATGGCTTTCAAGTCCTCTTCCAAGAGGGCGTGTATATTATTAAGAAGAATGCCCATGTTGTGGCAATTCCACCTAGGAAGTAATGGGTTACTCTTACAGCACGTCCTTGTACAATGCTCAAGGCTCTCGGTTGAGTAGAAGAAGCAAATTTTAATTTATTATGAGCGCAAATGATAAATTCAGTAAGTTCTTGCCATAAATCAATAAAACAATAAACCTATTTGAAGTAGCTCATTTCATACTAGATGTGTATAAGAGACAGCACCTAGGTGCCTATGCCCGTAAGAAATCACGTGGTTCCTATTTGGAAGGCTTTCTTATAGACCTCTAATGTGTCTCTTCCTCCTATGGTAACTTTATACTACCCAAAGATCACTTATGGTGCCCCAAACATCTGACTGCATTTTCCAACTGAAATGGAATATTAACATGTGTACTTATACAATCTAGTCCTACGAAGACATGATCCAGAAGCCGATACTTGTCTTCTAGAGGGTATATTCCAGGTCTATCACAAGGAGAACAAAAACCAAAATTTTCTTTATCCGGTATCAAACGGGAGTTATGAGCAAATAGAACACCTTTCAAGAGTATCAATACCATCACATGAATCGTAAATGCATGAATGTGATTGACTAAAAATATTTGGGTTTCCTAATGGAATAGGAACAAAGCCACTTTGCCAACCACCACTACTAAATCACCACCCCCAAGTTACAATTCCCTCTACTCCTGTCTCTTATACACATCTAGATGTGTATAAGAGACAGCAATAATACCATGAGCACTTTAGGGCATCCTCGAGATATGCCCTAAAGTGCTCATGGTATTATTGTGAATATAGAAACCAAAATTGTGAAAGCCTAGAAATATACATGCCCAGTTGAGATATGATATGATTGCATCACGATGTCTAAGGACATGATCTAATAGATCATTGTATTGAGTAGTTAGATCATAGTCTCATTTTGTAAAAATGGTTGCATGCACAACCGTACCAACTTTGAGAAATCCGCCAATCCACATGTGATGCGTGAACAACGACAGTTGTGTACCATAGTCAATAGCTAGATATTGATAAGGGCAACATGACATAATGGTAGCTACAACAATGGTTAAAGAACCTAACATGGCTGGGTTAAGAGATTATTGAGGATGCCATGACATTATTAGGATCTCATATAGTCCTTTATGGCCCCGGCCGATCTATTGATGGACCTTTGTGAGCTTCTAAAATATCTTTTAGGCCATGTCCAATACCCGAGTTGGTCCTATACATATTACCCACTATCAGGAAAATAATTGCAATAGCAAAATGATGGTGTGCAATATCGGTCAGCCATAGACCCCCAATTACTGGATCTAATCCTCCATGAAAAGTAAGAAATTTCGTATATTTTGACCAATTCAAGGTGAAAAATGGGGTTGCACCCTTGAATTAAACATGGGTTAAAGTTGAGCCAGATATCCCAATTTTCAAGATAATTTCATCAGGAAGTCTATCTCTTTAGGAGTACTCCAACATTTAGAAATTGGTTAATTAGTAAAGATACATGTGCTTGATGTCCCGCCCAAGAGAAAAACCCAAGTCTTAGTATTCCTTTTGAATGGTAATTCAACAGATATTGTACGTCTTGAAACCAAGCCAGTTTTGGACTTGCTTTAAGATAATGAACCAAACATCTAAAAGCATTAACGCTCTAAAGATCAATCGGACCAATTGCAATACAATAGAGTTGTAATTCACGAGTTATTCCAGATGCTCTCCAAATCTGAAAAAAAAATAGAGACTATTTGTATTTTTCGGAAACCTCCGCCCACATCACCGTTCAATATTTGTTGGCCTACTGTTGGCCAAACCAACTGGGTTTAGGCCCAATGTGAGTTGGATCACTTGGCCACGCTTCATAATTGGAAAAATGAGCACGTGGAAATACATGCTACTCAACCGAAATAAGATGATGAAGAGTTGGCTAAAATGGTCACTAAACACTTTTCAGGAAATCTCTTCCACATCATTGGTATGGCTATAGAAATTGTGAGCCTCGGCTTGAAGATTCCAGATCCAAGTGGTATTATCAGGTTATTGTTCTTGAGAAATAACCTAGTTTGGCCCATTCTTTGAAAGAAAGGAATTATGCCTATCCCTGTCTACCTAAATTTTTAGCTCTAGACAGTGACAAATGAATCATAATTAAGTCCTCATCTTTAAAGATAGACGCATAGCAATGACACTTGTCATCAGTCAAATAATTAGTGAAAGATATTCCACTAATTAGTTTATTTCTCTTCTATTTTTCTGTCTTCCATCTATATAGTTTCTTTAGTTATTCACTAGAGCAATTATGATCTGGAAGTTGATCCGGGGCAAGTATTTAGATCTATTACGACATAGGCATGAGGCGCTCAACAGACCTTTTAATCTTATAAAAAAAACCATTTTTAGACTTTGGATTGATGCAAAATTGGCTTTTTGCTTTGTGTAACCTAGTATATTCATATCTCAATTAGAAGTTCTTAGATGGATCATTAATCACAGGTAGATAGTGATATAAATTATTCTATTTTAATTTCAAATGGGGTCGCTAATAGATCATTATTAAGAGATATTCTGCTATATATATTTAGTCTCTTGAAAGTTAAGTTTCTTTGATTAGTTTTTTATTTTTCTAATAAAAAAAGAAAGAGGTATATTTTGTACTCCATTATCATATCCGTTTTATTTGTACTATGCCTATGAAATACAAGATAAAATAGAGCAACTTAAACTTAGAAGGGATATAATGAAATTCTTTAATTGGTTCTTCCCAAAAGAATGGTCCATTTTTTTATTTGACTAATGAGGCCAACCAACAATTCATTTTATAAAAAATGAGATATAATTATATACATAGCTAACTAATCTAAATATTAAATTAAATTAAAGAATAAAAATAAATTGCATCTTATTTTTGATTGTGAATTCCATTTGTGTATGTGTGCCTCTCCCCAAAAATATAGTACTGTATGGATCAGGAATAGTTGAAAAAGCAGACTTTGTATTTCTTGGAATATTTACTATAATGCTACCAGTAATAGCACTAATCTCACGTGCAGATTTGTTAAAGTTCCTACCTAAACAAAAGAAAATAAAAAGAAATAAAGAACCCTTTTTGGTTTGGGAATGAACTTCGCCCGCCCTTGACCCATTTTCATAGAAAGGAGAGAAGAATTGATTTCATGTGATGGTATTGCTGTCTGCTAGGACTAACGAGGCTTGAACCCGCAACTTCCGCCTTTATAGGGTGGTGCTCTAACCAATTGAACTACAATCCCAGTGAAATATGGGATCTAGCAGAGATTTTTATTCCTTTATATCTCTGTATCAAGTATTCTTGAAACAAGGGATGAGGCTTATACCCTAGAGAGACAGACTAAGTGTAGAGAATGTTGCGATTACGATCATACATGAATATATAGAATCGATTTCTCCATTCTATATATAAATAAATCTAGTATAGGAATCTATATAGTTGTTTGTCTAATATAAAAATAAAATAAAAAAGTAGAAATAGTACAAAAGATAGTATTTTGTCAGCAACTCAATGGTCCAAAAATGGGGTTAAGTTCTAATTCTTTCGCTTTCATTCTTCTATTCATTCATTGTTAAGGCGAGATATTCTTATCTTATACTAAAACATGATTTTTTTTTTGCTAAAACAGGAAATTAATAAACGATAAATTGAGTAATTTATACACAAATTTTCAAAAAATTTCAGACATTAGATTAGGAAACAAGACAAGTAAAACCTCTTCATCATATGATTGGATGAAATTTCTTGAAATTTATGTAGAATTGGTAGGTGTACATGTGAGTGAACTTTATTATGGTGAGAATCAATTCATTGAATAAAAGAACAAGCAATTAGGTTCGGTCTTGAAACAATTCATTGCATTTTAGTCTAGACTGCTAGAACAATAGAATCTATTGGGGTTGACACACTAATTAGCTTGTTATATTTATAGTAATTTGTGTGTCAGACACCAATGATACTATTGTTCTGTACCATTATGGAAGAAATATGTTATGTATAACTTATGTAATTAAACATCGGGTGAGGTACAAATTGATCTACTTTAATTTAGTATTTTGGCCTAAATTCCTTAACTCCTCAATATTCAATCAAATATTCCTTTTTGGCAATTAAATGCATTTCAATATTTCCATATTTAGTAATTCTGAACTCTTTCTTCTATATCGTGAATCATCGAAATAAGAAAGAATACTATTTCTATGAAAAATACCATTTTTGGGCATTTCAATCGAGATACCTAGGGTGGATATTAATTTGTTCTCGCATTGTTGAATCTATTGGAGTGGTATAATAAATCTGTTTCTTTTCCTCTTTGACAATAAATCAAAATTCTCGTGGAGAATATGTGCGGCCGGATATATGAGATTACAATGACCAGTACATATGATACGATTAAGGTCTAAATAATCAAGAATCCTACATCTATTTTTAACATAAAAATCCTAACTAAAGAATTTGTACCTCACCCGATCATTAGTTACTGAGAGGTTAGAAGTATTTCTTCGCTTGACAGAAAGAGAATGGGTGTTCATTTGATCTTGATCCTTATGAATCGAAAAGGAGATTAGACTTGATCTGCACGGCCTTCCTGATAATATCCATAATGCTTTTTTTGGTAATATATGCACATTACCATACGTTAATTTGGGTGCTTGATACACATAGTACTCTTGTACATTTCTCTGTTAGAGTTAGAATAAATATGTTTTCGAACCTTCTCTTTCAACTCAAAGTGGATGCTCCCACGTGAATCTTAGCAATCACTTGCTCTAATTCTACATATTGATTATTTTGAACTAAAAGAAAACTTTTTGGTGGAATATTCACGTTATGTATAATATTTTCACTCTCTTATGAATAGTTACATCCAAGTCTATAGAACATAGAAAGGCAGGATGTCAAAGACTTGTACATGTCGGATGAACTAAATCCTCATTGAATTTTAGTTTTCCATTTGAAGGAGCTCTCACATGTTCTGCAGTACCATACTCCACCGGTATGAAAAGTTCTTAATGTTAATGGAGTACTCAGTTCTTTGATCGATTGGCCTACAACAATACCTACAGCTTCTCAAAATTCAGCTAGGTCACCATGAGTAGGACTTTGGCCATAACATAATCGACAAATCCAAGATGTACTCCTATAGGTAAATAGGGTTCGAATCGATATTGTTTGGGCTCGAAAGGTTATGAATCGATTTACAAGTCCAATCCCAATGTCTTGAGTTCTAGTGGAAACACACAACGGGCCCATATATATATATGTCATCTGCTAATATATGACCAATTAATGTTTGAATAAAAACCTTTTCCAGCATCATGCCATTCCGAAGACTCACAAAAAAACACCGAGTAGTGCTACACAATTTGTTTGTCATACAACAATGTGTTGAACTACTTTAACAAATCTGCACGTGAGATATCTAGCATATGATGTTCATTTAGCAATATCCACAACCCCTTTACGAGCTTTGTAGCAAGAAATGATATATTCTGTGAAAGAGAGTCCTTCACGGAATTTTTTTTGAATGGGTAAATCAATCATTTGTCCTTGAGAATCTGATATTAATCCTCTCATATCGACTAATTGATGTACCTGAGATACATTTCCTCGAGTACTGAAAAACATTATATGAATTGGATTAAAATGGTCAATCATCCAAAAATTTGAATTCATTTCTTGTCGAAAATATTCACTTGTAGCATACCATATTTCAATGGATTGACGTAATTTTTCTACCGCGTGTACATTCCCATAATGGTGGTGTTTTTCCAAAATCAAACTTTGTTGTTCAGCATCTTGAACTAGCCATCCTTTTGAAGGTATTGTTAAAAGATCATCAATTCCAAATGAAATGGATGTACAGGCGGTAGCTTGTTGAAAACTCAGAGTTTTACTTGATCTAGGATGTAAGGGTGTTCATTCGACTAGTGTTTGACTTTTTGACTTGTTTGTCTTTTTGCTTGAAAATTTTAAAGTTAAAGTCAAGCCATATAAACCCAAAGTCGATTAAAGTTGAGTCGTTTAAATTCGACTTGTTGAACCATTGAGTTTAACAAGTCAAATAAGTTGAACTTTAATCTTCTTCCATTCCATATTTTAATTCCAAAATTTAATACATTATCCCACAAATTAATTTGAACCACTTACCAAAATCAATTCATATAGAAAAATCTTATTGAATCACCAACCCCTATTAAATTATATCTTATAAGTATATAGGAATTTATATAATTACATAACTCTATCTATACTAATGTAAGTTAGTAATGTATTTAATATACTTGTTGATAGTAAAATTGTTATACTAATAAGTTATGTAGTATAACTGTATAAATATATAAATTAGATGTTATGTAAAACATATATCTTTTATTATAATTATAGGTTATGTAAAATATTAATATATGAACGTAAGAACATGTATGCATAGATATATTATATATAGATATTTCAATAAATAGTTAAGTATATATAATTACTTAATTGTAGTATTTATGTGTATTAAAAGGAAATTAGTAATTCATTTAATTAGTTATTGAAATAAAAGTGTTACATTAATAATTCGTACACTTATATTAATGTTTAATTACATAAATTGTACATAACACCAACAATTATACCAAGAAAAGATATTTAAGTATTAAGAATATTATTGGTTATTAACATATTTAATTATTAAGAATTAAGAATTAAGAATATTATGTCCAAAATATTATGTACACAAATATATTAATATAATTGTAGATCCTCATATATATATATATATATATAGCTCTATTGTATTTGACCAGCAAAGTCGAACGACTTATTCGAACAATATATAAACTTATTATACTGGTCAATCTGTAGATCGATATCTGATCGGTAGTTTGACTTGAAAGTTAAAGTCAATCTCGAGTTGAGAAGTCGCTTAAGTAATTTGATTTCGAGTCAAAGTCGAGTTGAAAGTCAAACAAGTCAAGTTAAATTTTTTTTTGACTTGACTAGACTCGACAATTCGACTTGACTGACTTTTGAACACCCCAACTAATAAGTTCATAATTGTGCTACATTTTATGTGTAATTTACCATGCTTTTATGTGCTGTAAGCAAGATTTGAGTTATTATTGAGCTTAATTTGGTTATTCTTACTTTTTACAGGATTAAAGTGAAAAATAGCTGAAAAAGATGAAAAGGTGAAAGAAAATTCTAAGGGCGAAATGTGCACGAGTATGGAAACATTCTGGATGCTGTTTTGTATTTTAAGCATAACTTTCAAGTCTGAGCTTCGATCGAATTCATTGAAGATGCATTGGAAAGCTAAGAAGGAGAGTTACAACTTTCGTGTTTTACATTTTCCTAAATTCCAAGAGCATCAAGGTCAAAATTGAAGGTCGAAGGTGAAATGTAGTATGAAGGTCGGAGCACTTGCATTGGGTTGAGCAAGGCATGTCACCGTGTCCAGAGAGAAAAGTTCTAGAATTGATTGAGTGCGCACATGCGCCCGACATTGGAGTTACATGATTTTTATTTTCGGCAGATATCTTCATCTAGTTGGATTCTTTTTCAACTGATTTCACATTCTTATCCTAGGATAGGAATTGTAATCCTAATATTCATTATAAATACCCCATGTAGGGTGATTAGAAGGAAGTCAACACTTTTATTCCTCATTTTAGATAGGGTTTTCAGCAGAAAATTCTTGTTTATTCTTCCAGGGCATTTAGTGCCCAAACCGTTTTCTTGGTCGAGGAAATTGAAGCCATGGTTAAGTCTACTATGTTGTGAGACCTTTAGATCTCGAACTTATTCACTTTTGGATCAAGCATTGATTATTTTTCTGCGATTAATTTCATGATTCTTCTTTTTAACTTGCTACAGAATGTTAAGTTATTGGGATTAATCTACAGTTAGATTATTTTATCTGCGTGTGCTTAATTCATTCTATGAAGCAATTAAAATTGATAATTGCTCGATTAGCATTATTAAATTTAGGGAAAATAATTAATTAATTGGTATAAACGCGTGTGTTTATGTTAAATTAACGAAACTATTCTTGTTGATTTGAATGCTTCTATTAATTAATCTTTGGCGTGTGTCTGGGTTAGAATAATGGTTAGGGTTAATTGGATTGCATGTTAAAAATTAGCTGACTTTAGAAAGATACAAGAATCAACTTTGAATTGGAATTCGGGTAAAATTTTCAATTAGTGTTTTGTATAAAAATTGAATTATCCTTGGTGTCAAGGATCAACTAGTAAAATTTTCATGGTGGATATGAGTAGAGCCAAGATTCCTCTTAAACTGATTTCTCTTCAGTTCACTTTCTTGCCTTAGTTTTTAGATTAAAAGTATGCAAAACACCCTTTCTTTTGAGCAAAAGAATAGACTCCAGTTTCAAAATGATGACTTGGACTTATACCACTACTAATAAATATTGAGAATTTGTTTAAGTTTAGAACAACACAGCCAAATTGCTGGTGTCGTTGTCGGGGATTTGGATTTGATTTATTTTTGGTGCTATTTATTTCAGTTTTTCTTTTCTTTTATTTTGTTATTATTTCTTCCTAATTGTATGTGCTAGTGACACGATCTGCTAGACAAGTTGAATTACAATTTGGTCCTGAAATACAGAAAATATTATGCGAATTTGGGAAGGAATTAAGGGAAAGACAGCAATGGGCAAAAGTGCCAGTGCATCGTCGTCACCCGAGTCTTAACAGCCCAAGGGAGTTGGGGGGAGTGAAATTTTTAACTATAGCAGCCCAACAAAAGTGTGATATCGATATCTCCAAATGGGTTGTAATCGAAGAAAGGGGCATTCAAGTACCGTTAGCCGGAGTCCCTGATATTAAGTTAACATTCACAATCGTGGGTGGAATCACTTCATCTCGACACCTATAGATGTAGCCTGATACCAGTGGTACGAGAATTCTATGCAAATTTCGAACATTATAGTGATACCAGGGTCTATGTTCCAGACCAAGAAGTGAATGTCTCTACAAATGAAATTAATAGGATTTTAAAGGTCAATCGAGTATGTAATGATGAATGGCCAGACACCCGTGACACCAACATGGAGTTAAATGAGATTATAGGTGTTGTTTGTAATGGGGACGTTGAATAGAGCTACACAACTAATGGAAACATGGCCAAGCACTTCAATGCTATTATACATAAACCAGCTTGGTTTGTCTGGTTTAAGTTTCTTTGTGCTCGCCTACTCCTAGTCAACCATCTTGTGCATGTTACTTTAAAAAAAGCCAAGCTCCTATACTGTATTGCTACTATAAAATCCATCGATATCTGTCATCTTTTATGCCAGCAGATATGCTACTCAGCCACCATTAAGTAACATGGCTTATGGTTTTCCTATCTAATCACTACTCTGTGTTTGGAAAGCTATGTCGTGATGATCCAGATCCTTCAGAGAAAAAACTTCGATGTTTCCTACACCTTATTTTGATGATGACATATGCACTAAACTCTGAATTGAAGTTGTGCAGGTCTACTATCTTGTTTACCAGAAACAGGGTTTTCGGACACAGAACACTATCCGAACTATACTACATCTTTCGGACGAACAGGAACGATAGATACAAACTCCCACGGACGCAATTCACTATCCATAAGGACAGGCAGAAAGGAAACTTTTTCAAGTACCTGCAACGGACGCATAGGAGCGTCTGAGGAAATATCCTTCGGACGTATATTTCTATTCGATAGATGAGGTAGAATCAAATCTTCTAAGCTTCACAACGGATCCATACAACTGTCTGAACAAAGTCTGCTTCGGACGAACAGGACTGTCCGAAACTTAGCTCGGACGATGGAACGGACACATGCTCGGCCAATGGAACGGGCGCATGCTCGGCCGTCTGAACGGCATTCATCACACACTCTGTACTGAGATCGGACGCTTGGTCGGACGCACAACTAATATACATCGAACGTCCGAAACCCTTAACTGCTAGTTTTTGTGCATTTATTATTGATCCGGTGAGAAGTAGTTACAACCAGAATTCATTGCTCCTATAAATACCTGCTCTGTTGTGGTTGTAAATATATCTAACACATTGAATACAGGCTAGTAAAAAAGAATTTGAGTGCAAATTAGCTATTGAGCAATATTGTATTAGTGTGTACATTGAAGTGCAATTCAAAAATATTGAGTGGAGTGATAATCTTGTACTAAAGTGAGGTTAAGAGTAAAATCCTTGGATCTACTAACGTGAATTAGTGTGAGAATGGATTGTCCTACTTTGTGTACATTAGAAGATTATTGACTCGCCAATTTTGTGAAGCATTCTAGTGGATTAGCACTTCAAGCTTGGTAGCTTGGAAGTGTTGCTTGTTTAATTTCTCTCTGTACTTTTTTATATTTCCTAAGCTTTATTGTCTTTATATCCATTTGATAGTTAAAAAGATTTTATTGGTAATTATTTTGCTGCTAAATAATTTTTAAGAAACCTAATTCACCCATCCTCTTAGGATGCTTTGGGGCCAACAAACTTAAGCCTGGGAAATTGATTTCCATGGAAGGTACGAGAGCAGAAATTTGATGCACTCAGGCCATGCCTCTACATCCCAAGTAGATGAAGCAATTGATTTAGAGGATGAGCTTGTGCCTGCGCCACAGCATACTCAAGAAGTGCTTCTACAGCAAATCTTGGAGGGACAATAGTGGATGAGTCAATGATTAGACACATTTATCTAGTATGATGGAGGCTCGTTAGTTGGTGAGGAAGTCTAGAGAGTACCCATCGACATTTCCGTGTTTTCCTCCATTCCCGCAGAATTTGGGACCGAATGCTCCTTGAGCTTTTATATGTTTAATGCCCCATGTTTAGGGCCATTTTATTAAACTTTTAATTTTGCAAGTTGATTTCTTGAACATTTTAGTTGTTTTTATTGATTAGACATTTTAGGTTTTATTTTCGTCATAATGTTTCCATGCTTAGAAAACAGAATTAACACATGTAGATGTGTAAGGGAGTAAGTTTTTTCCTGATTATTGTAGGATCCTTTTCTACAGTATTCTTAAAAATAACCATTGTCTCAATACAATTATAAAAGACATAAAATGTAACACAGAACACACATCTAGATGTGTATAAGAGACAGATATTAAAGTACATAATGCTCCAAACACGAATTCAATCCAGAGAAGTTTTTCTTTTTCCCATTTTATGCTTTTATTTTTGTATTAAGGACAATGGTTATTTTTAAGTGTGCTGTGGGGGAGTTATTTGGATTTTTTAAAGTTGTTTGGTGTATTTTGCTCAATTTTGCTACAATATTTTGATTTTCTTTTGATATGAGAGCTTGTCAAAATTTTTGGAATTTTTTTTTTTGGTGGACTAATTGATTGCATAATAAATCTTTAGTCGAACCATGCATGAATGAGTAGTCAGTGTTAATATTTTTCATTCATGATTTTCAATATTTTTGAGCACTAAGCCATACATTAATTTTTGGCTGATTTGTGACATTTAGAGAAATTTATGTAGACTCAATTATGTTATGTCCCAAAAACTTATTTTATTACATTTTTGAAGCAAATTTTTAGACGACCTGATTTAGTTTAAAGATAAGGGTAGTGCCTTCTTTGTTTGTTGAGTCTTTCTAGCCAACCATTTTAACAATTTATTTCTAACATTCACCCTCTTTCATTTAAACTCGGTTTACCTACTCTTATTGAGCCTAATATTTCTTTTAATTATTTTATCCTAAGTTTTCCCTTTAATTGCTTTATGGTGCACATTATATGTTAAGGGGATATAAGGGTAGAAGATTGTGATAAGTAGGTGGCGTACATGTATGCAGTAAAATGGGGTATTGAAAACAAAAATTTGTTGAAGAATAAAAATAATAATAATAATGAGAGTTTTTGATGCATACAGGTAGTGCCTATCTCTCGTATCGTATGCACTGATGTGTATAAGAGACACATATACATGTCATTATTAGAGCACATGTAGTTTGTGCCTTATACACACAGCAGATGTGTACTAGATAAAAACTAAAATAATAATGTGATGTATATATGTTCGAAGGGAGGTTGGCATGTTTGGCCAATTCGAGAAAGAGGGACTTATATGCTTATCTATTGTTCAGAATTTTTCACGTGTGTTTGTTACTCAAGTGTAGGGTTGTGGATATATAATGTTTCGCATGTGAAGAGA
Source organism: Cinchona pubescens (assembly GCA_025175665.1). Lineage (NCBI taxonomy): Eukaryota > Viridiplantae > Streptophyta > Magnoliopsida > Gentianales > Rubiaceae > Cinchona > Cinchona pubescens. The sequence goes on along the minus strand of JANKKI010000024.1, from coordinate 4,617,011 downwards.
AGTTTTATTGTAATGTGTGGCCACTATTACGATAAAGCTCTTGTATGTATTTGTTATATCCTTTCCCTTCTTTGGCTAAACTAATATCCGAAACTATATTTCGAACCTAAAAAAAAAGTCCTACATAATTTAAATTGAATCGGTTGTCCAGATTGGTAAAAGGGTGTAAGATTAGTGAGCTATGGGTGTTTAGAAAAATTTTGAGGGTTTTTATGATTTAATTTAAATATTTCCAATTCTAAGTTTTTGAATGGCTATGCACACGTACACAAGAATTTCATGTTTTGGTTTCTATTAGCATTTGAGAGACTCTTGGGCTCTTAGACTACTCCGATTGGTGGATTGATTATTGATTATTTATGTGGATATTCGGGGGAATGTTTTGAGTGGATTTTGTTATGCTTAAGTTTTTTAATTTTATGTTTGCTCGAGGACGATCAAAGGCTAAGTGTGAGGTAATCTGATAAGTTCATAACTGTGCTATATTTTATGTGTCATTTACCATATTTTTATGTGTTGTAAGCAAAATTTGAGTTATGAGCTTAATTTGGTTATTCTTAGTTTTTGCAGGATTAAAGTGAAAAAGAGCTGAAAAAGATAGAAAAGGTGAAAGAAAATTCCAGGGGCGAAAAGTGCACGAGTATGGAGCCATTATGGATGCTATTTTGTATTTTAAGCATAACTTTCAAGTCCAACATCCAATAAATTTGATTCTAGATGTGTTGGAAAGCTAAGAAGGAGAGTTACAACTTTCATGTTTTACACTTTGCCAAATTCTAAGAGCATCAAGGTCAAAATCGAAGGTGAAGGTGATGTGTAAATGCAGTATGAAGGTCCTGCGCACATGGACTAGGGTTGAGCGGTGCACGTGCTCCGTGTCTTGAGAGTAAAGTTCCAAAATTGATTGGGCACACATATACATGAAGATCAGGGAGTGCACGTGTGCCTGACACAGTGGAGTAGCATGATTTTTTTATTTTTAGAGAATTCTTCGTCCAGCTGGATTTTTGTTAACTGATTTAAAATTTTTATCCTAGGATAGGAATTGTAATCCCAGTATTCATTTATAAATACCCCATGTAGGGTGATTAGAAGGAAGTCAACACTTTTATTCCTTGTTTTAGCAAGGTTTTTCAGTAGAAAATTCTTGCTTATTCTTCCATGGCACTTAGTGCCGAAGCCTTTTTCTTGGTCGAGGAAATTGAAGCCATGGTTAATTCTACTATGTTGTGCGACCTTTAGATCTTGAACTTATTCACTTTTATATCAAGTATTGATTAATTTTCTGCGATTAATTTCATGATTGTTCTTTTTAACTTGCTACACTAATGTTAAATTATTGGGATTAATCTATAGTTAGATTGTTTTAACCGCTTGTGCTTAATTCAATATGTGAAGCAACTAAGTTTGATAATGGATCAATTAGCATTATTAAATTTGGGGAAAACAATCAACTAATTGGCATAACCATGTGTGTTTTTGTTTAATTAGTCTAATTGTTCTTGTTGATTTTAATGCCTCTGTTAATTAATTTTTGGGGCTTGTCTAGGTTAAATTAATAGTTAGGGTTAATTGGATCGAGTGTTGAAAATTAGCCAACTTTAGAAAGAAATAAGAATCAACTTTGAATTGGAATTCGGGTTAATTTTTCAATTAGTGCTTGTTGTAAAAATTAAATTATCCTTAGTGTCAAGGATCAACTAGTAAAATTGTTATGGTGGATATGACCGTAACAAAGATTCTTCTTAAATTGAATTCTCTTCAATTTTCTTGCCTTAGTTTATAGATTAAAAGTATTCAATATTCTTTCGTGAGCAAGAATAGACTCTTATCCTGTGTTCTCTGTGGGATGACTTGGACTTACCACTACTACATAAATATTGAGAGTTTGTTTAATTTTGGGTGCCTGCTACAACATAGTCACCTACCAGGATGTGTGATGTATATGCCCTTCCTAAGTGATCTATTAATTTTTATAGTAAGTCATTGCATGACAATTTCATCTATTGCTTTAGTGTGATAGACTAGATGGCCCCGTTCTACCATAATTACTTCCATATTTTGCTGAGTAGGATTCGACAATGGGTTAGGGTTAGTGATTGAAAAACTTCTTTTTTGGATCTTGATTCGCATAGAAATTCCAAAACTATAATCCTAGCAGAACCAGGGAGACCTAAATTCCCACTGGTATCATAGAATTACTAGATACCATATGAATTGGCATGAGAAAACCCCAGTATAGCTTCTTCAATTTCTCAATAAAGAGAAATACGACCAACAGTGGTTCGAATGTATAGAAAAATAATTTTTTTATACATCTTACTATTAGATAGTGTCCATTAAATATTATGGGAAGTCTTATAATAAGTCCCTAAAGATTCATAGTGAATTTCGATATGAGTTTCTATTGAAGCAAGAACGCGTTAGTCTAGTTGCCACTAAAGCCACAAAGGACTATCAAAATTGATTTATTTCTGCCATTAAGCCCCAATTGCATAATAGGAATAAAAAAAGCAACGATAAGAATATTTTAGGCATGCATCTTATCATGAGTTGAAATTTATTTCTTTGTTAGTCTAAACCAATATTTCTTTGTTGCATTATCAAATACTATAACAACTTGCACTATAATTTCCAATGTTGAAGCAATACATTGATATTAAATTTTAAAATTTTAATTGGCATATGATTATTAATTTTGTGGATTTTAAATTGGAGTGAAACTTTAATATTAAAAAGATATGTTATTGAATTCAAACCAAATCAATTCAAACAGAATGCATAAAATTTATTAGATACATTTCATGTTCTTTAGTTTCTTTTCTGTGAAATGTTTAGTGGAGCTGAATTCTTTCGGCTAAAGTTATTATCACTAATATATGTAATAAATACATAGTTGTATTATAAAAATAAGTAGTCTTGTTATATTAAATAGGGAACATTTTAGATATGTCAATTATTCTACATTTTGGACATGTTAGCAATGAAATTATTTAATTATTGGTATATTAGGTATGACAAAGAAGAGAAAAATTAGTAAAGTATATCGAGTAGGATTAAATGAGCATTATTTTAGATAGGTCAATTATACTTCATTATGGACATGTTGGCATTAAATTATATAATTAAGGGTATATTAAACATGACAAATAAAAGGAGAATAAAGTAGTAGAATACCTATAGTTGGAATAAATGAGGAGTAATTTAATTATTGTCTCTTATTGGTAATTATATTTCACTAAGAACGGTATTTTACGCATCACAAAAAAAGAAGATACTGATTACAAACCAAAAAATATCTAATGAAGTAAATCTGACTTTTCTAAAATACTCAGTAACTAAGTATAGCTACAGTTTTAGGCATGAAACTATCAGATTAAGGGCATTTAGGCGTGACTAAATAAAGAGAAAGAGATAATAATTCATTTAGGATAGGATTGTAAGACTACAAAACAGATGGTAGTATCCTAAAAATAGTAGAATACAAGATGAGTAATTTAATTATATTTTCCTATTGGAAATTTGAAAATATGTTTCATTAAAGCTGAGTATTTTAGGTATCACAAAAAAGAAGAATACTTAAATATGTTTTCCTAATAAAAATTGAAAATTATATTTCATTAAGGGCGAGTATTTTAGACATTACAAAAAGGGAGAAACACTTAAATATGTTTTCTATTGGGAATTGAAATTATATTTCATTAAGAGTGGGTATTTTAGGTATCACAAAAAGGGGAGAAACAACTCACATATATATAATAGTACAGATTAGTATGCAACGCTGTTGAGTTCACTGCTTACTCCCATGCCTAAAGACACATTGAAGTCTTACCAAGTACATGTGATGCACTTGAGATTCGGCAAAACTTTATTATGCAAAGGTTTTATTAAATGTCAAGTGATGTTGGTATCCCTAAATCATTGAGATTTCTTTATTTTTAGTGATGGATCCAAATATCAAACAATTGTTAGAATCTCATTGATTTGGAGATACCACATTATATACTACCGGATAAGACATTTTCAGAATAAAGTTTCTCCCCAAATATGAACAAAATTGTTCCCATATTAGGAAAGTCCAACCACTTAAATTATTTAGGTTATTGCACTTACTGAGAAGCATATATGGATCTTACACCTTCCTCATATATGAATGGAAGTGTTTTCTAACCATAGGATCGAGGATTGTTTCCATGTCTTTTCTCCAAAATTAATCTTACCAGGTGATCGGTTAAACCGGTTGGGTTTCTAAGTTTATCACTTTTTTTTTCAAAATGAAAACTACTTCTGCATCAGGTCATAAAAAAATTTCTAATTTACCTGAACAACTGTCCAATATCAGATTGTACTAACTCTAATAGTTACAATGGGAAGATTAGCTTCCACACCCTATTTCTATCACTATCAAAATGATTTTAGCAATATGATGGCTAACAACATTGCCTAATTTACACAAAAAAGAAAAGAAACACTTAAAAAACCTGGAGCTGCAACATAGAATCTCATCCAACAAAAACTCAATTTCACTTTCCTTATTTTAACTAACGGCAAGATTTTCCATAATATTCTTGTGGCTAACTTGAATATCAATTCTGTTCCAAGCCTTCCACTTTGACTTTTTGGCCCGCGAACTTGATTCCTTTGACCTCCAAGATGTTGTTCGATCTGATGTTGTTCATCGTCTTTCCCTAAGGTACAAGTATAGAACCTGCATAATCCTTAGCCACAATGTCAATACTCCCTCTACTCTGATGAGCTTCTAACAGGGTTGAGATAGAAAGCCTGAGAATGCCAGTTCCTTGAATAACGTTTGCAAGTGTTTCCATTCTCAACTAACTTATTACTGCCGTAAAATTTTAGCTATTCTTATAGTACTTTTTGCATAATATATCTCTCCTCCAATTGAGTATATTCAAAAAAAACTTTTTATTTCTATTTTCCAAATCTACCCCAACAAATAAATAGTCAACTCTACTATTTCCTTACCTTCCACCCTTTAGTAGCCTCCCTAAGTATATCTATCCAGTCCCAAAGACAGCATCTAGCAGAACTAATCCTTTCACATTGTATGGGAGTTTTCTTCAAACTTCTTCGTATATATCACAATATACAGTACATGTTCCACTGTCTCTACCCCTTCACCAAAAAGCACTATATAATGCATCTCTTTTTTGAATTCTTTTGTTCAGAATTTCATTGACAGGCAAAATGTTCTTAAGACACTTTCACAAGAAATGTTTAATCTTGCATTCTATGTTTAAAACCCCAAATGAACTTCAACATTTTGTGCCTCTGAGCAACTCTACTTACCTCTTGCTATCCCTGATCTTCCTTTCTGCTAGTTAAAGTTTTTCTGAATGATTAGATCATAAGTAGAGTGTACAGTTAAGTCCCCAAACTTGGTGTTTCTCCAGATTGGCTTGTCCTTTGTTTGTTTTTTGTTGAGCAGAATTCTGGTGATACAACAACCTTTATCTTTGCTAGCAGTTTTTTAGATTAGATCCTCATATCATTGATCATCCTTCAAAAATTCCATCACCTTTTCTAGCACACGATTTTCTTGTTTTTTAGTTCTCACTCTACCTTCCTCTACTTTAGGTAACCATCTGCCAAGCCAAATATTCATATTTTTACCATTTCCCACTTTCTTAAATTCCCACTTTCCACCACTTTTCTAGCCCCCATAACACTTTGTGCAGGACCAACAAGCTATTTTAGGGACAACATCTGCAAAAATAGATTCGCTGTGGAAGTACTTTACTTTCAACACTAAGAGCACAATAGATATGGTTTGGTGATTAACCTCCAAATATGTTTAGCTAGAAGAGCACTATTGAAAGGTTGAATGTCCTTAAAACCCAAGACCCCTGTTGCCTTCTTTTTAGTAAGATTTTATCTACTTGATCCAATGAATTTTCTCTTTAGAATTGATTTCCCCCAACCAGTAATCGGGCGTCGAGAAGCAGATATCCTAACATTTTTGATAATTTAAAACAAGACATTGCATTGATAAGTTCATAATTGTGCTATATTTTGTGTATCATTTACCCCATTTTTATGGGTTGTTAGCAAGATTTGAGTTATTGTTAAGTTTAATTTGGTTATTCTTAGTTTTTGTAGAGTTAAAGTGAAAAAGGGCTAAAGACAAAAAATATAAAAGAAAATTCTAAAGGCGGAACATGCACGAGTATGAAGCCATTTTGAATGCTATGTTGTATTTCAAGTATAACTTTCAAGTTCAAGCTCCAATTGAGATGATTTTGGAAGATTTAGAAAGATATTGATGATTTCTAGAACTTTCATGTTGAGTTTTCCAGTATTGCTATAGGCATCTTGTTCAAAATGCAAAGTTGGAAAATATGCACCGGCGAGGAGCGATTCTGACATAGTTTGGTGGATTGAGCATAACTTTTTTATAACACTGTCTCTCCAATTGAGGTGATTTAGAGATGTTTTGGAAAGATAAGACATAGAGCTATAATTTTCATGCTGATTTTTTCCAAATTCTAAAAGCATCAAGGTCAAAATTAATGCTTAAGGTGAAGCCCAACGCATTTGCAGCGGGGTTGTGCAGCACATCTGCGCTGTGACCAGAAGATAAATTTCCAGCTTTGAACAAACATTGCATGTGCATCCGAAACAGTAGTGTTGCGTATTTTTGGATTTTTGGCATATTTTTTTGCTCGATTGGACTCTTTTTCAGCCGACTTTGCGTTCTTATCCTTAGACAATGATTGTAACCCTAGTATTCATCAAAAATACCCTAAGTAGGGTGATTAGAAGAGACTCAACACTTTATTTTCTAGTTTTAACCAGGGTTTTCAACAGAGAAAATTCTTCTGCAAGATTATTCTTTCAAGCCACTTGTGCCTAAACCCTTTTTCTTGGTAGAGAGATTTGAAGCCATGGTCAATTCTACTATGTTTTTAGACTTTTTGTTCTTGAATTTATTCAATTTCGTATCAAGTATTGATTATTTTTTTGTAATTAATTTCATGGTTGTTCTTTTTAACTTGTTACTGGTGCAGATATAATTTAGTTACTGGAATTAATCTACTGCCAGATTGTTTTAACCACGTGTGCCTAATTTAATCTGTGAAGCAACTAAGTTTGGTAATTGCTCGATTAGTGTAATTGAATTTAGGGAAAATAATCAACTAATTGGCATAATCGCGTCTGTTTATGTTTAATTAGCCTAATTGTTCTTGTTGAATTGAGTGCTTCTACTAATTAATCTTTGACGCGTGTCTGGATTAAATTAATAATTAGGGTTAATTAGATCGCATGTTGAAAATTAGCCAACTTTAGAAACAAATAAGAATCAACTGTGTATTGGAGATTCGGGTTAATTTTTCAATTAGTTCTTGGTATGGAAATATAATTATCTAATGTGTCAATGATAGACTAGTAAAATTTCCATTTTGGAAATTGGTAAACCAAGATAAAACAATGAATTCTCTATAGTTCTTTTATTGTTTTAGTTTTTAGTTCAAAAGTATTCAAAAAACCCCCAATTTTTTAGTTTAGCACAAGAATAAACTCTATTCTCTATGGGATGAATTTGATTCACCACTACTGTACTATTATTGAAAGTTGTTTAATTTTGGGTGCTTGTGACAGCATTTCAATTTAGCATTTCTACCAAAATTTTGGCGCCATTGTCGGGGAAAAGTTTAATTTATTTTTGTGCTTTAAATTTTTGTATTTAACTGTGTATACTTATTACTTTATCTCTTTTTGATCTCCATCATGGTTACCAATTCACATGAGTTTTATTGTTCTGATTTCATTATCGAGCAATTACCACCACAACCTTGGTATGACCCATACACGTATAAGTGCAATCAAGGATGGATAGCGATTATATTGAATTTGGTTATCTATCACAAGATTTTCACTATATAGAACCAGTTCCACCACAACAACCTTATCCCCAAACTAGTAAGTCTTTCGAAGAATTGATTAATTCTTTAGCTGCTAATACTTTGCAATTTCAAGAGGAGACAAGAGCCAGTCTACAAAGCTTAGAGCATCAACTAAGTCAACTAAATTCTTCCATATGTAGACTAGAATCTCAAGTGACTAATGTTGGAGTAGAGGAAGAAAAAGAGTAAGAACTAGTGACGGGATTAGTAGATGACAAGCCTATTGAGGGTGACTCTAGTCCTTTGCCTCTGATTTCAATGCCTCAAGACCTTCCAGAGCAAGAGCCAATCATGGTTTTAGACTTAGCTATGGAGGAAACACAAGATATTCTAACCACTCTGAAGGATTACCACTTGGCCCTTAATAGGGATTGTATTGTGGTGCCATTATACCGCACATTCTTTATGGATCGACCTTAAGAGTTGAAGATCAAAAGAGACAGGTATGGCTCATAAAGAGTTCGATATCCTCGAGTCTCTTAAGGGTCACCAGGATGAGGTTAAACTGGTTTACATAGATGACAATGGGCCAGGTTGAGTTTATAACCGATGGAGTCAAGAAGGAGATTAAGAATAGGTGTATGGCAAGCGATTTCAAGGAGAGAGCCTATGCACGACCATTAACAATTATTTAGCTCTCTTTCCTCTGGTATAGAAATGGTTATTCTGACCCATCTTGTTCAAAGTATTGCCAACAACAGTAAACAAAGGCTCTACATGGGAGGTAACCCATGTCTATTAAATTTTACTCTGTTCATATATTCTTGAAGTCTTATTTTTGTTTATTTTATTTTTGGGGTTAGCATAGTTTTATTGTTTTGTTAGTGTGGAAATTAACTTAATTGATAATTTAAACTGATAAAATTGTTCTTTGAAAGGGAACAGGGAGAGAACCCATCCACATTTTCACCTTTTCCTCCTTTCCCGCAGGATTTGGGGCCAAATGCTCTATCATGAGCTTTTATATGTTTAATGCCCTATGTTTAGGGCCATTTTGTTGATCTTTTAATTTTCCAGTTGATTTCTTGGACAGTTTAGTTGTTTTTACTAGTTAGACATTTTAGATTTCATTTTTGTCACGGTGTTTTTGTTTCTTTTTGTCACGTATTCTCTTAAAGGAGTAAGTTTTTTCCTGATTATAGTAGGATTATTTTCTACAATTTTCTAGTTTTTCTTATTGTCTCAAGGGAATTATTTGTTTTGTTTAGTGTTATTCTAGCTTTCATTCACAACAAGGGGATATTTATAGTGGATACTACAAATATGAATTAAATCCAACGAAACTTTTCTTTTTCCCATTTTATGCTTTTATTTTTGCATTAAGGACAGTGCTTAATTTTTAGTGCGGGGTGGGGGAGTTATTTGGATTTTTAAGTTGTTTGGTATATTTTGCTCAATTTTGCTGCAATATTTTAACTTTTCTTTTGATGTAAGAGCTTGTCGAAATTTTTAAAATTAATTAATTGACCATTTTTAAATTTTTTTGAAAGTTTTTGCTTAACATATTTCCCCATTTTTCTACCTAATGAATCATTAATTGAACCATGCATGAATGAGTAGTAGGTGTTAATATTTTCCATTCATGATTTTTAAGATTTTGAGCACTAAGCCATACATTAATTTTTGATTTGGAATATTTAGAGAAATTTATGTAGACTCAATTATGTTGTATACCAAAAAACTCACTTTATTACATTTTCCATGCGAATTCTTAGACATCCCGATTTAGTTTAAATATGAATGTAGTGCCTTCTTTGTTTGTTAAACCATGCTAGCCAACCATTTTAACAATTTATTTCTCAGTGCCTTGTTTGAACCTTAGTCTTGTGAAGAGAAACATCATTCACCTTTTTTCACTTAAACTCAATTTGCCTACCCTTATTGAGCTTAATGTTTCTTTTAATTGTTTGATCCTAAGTTATCCCTTTAAGAGCTTTATGGTGCACGTTATATGTTAAGGGGATATAAGGATGGAAGTTTGTGAGAACTGAGTGATGTACATTTTTGCAGCGAAATGGGGTATTGGAAAACAATTGTTGAAAAAGAAATGAAATGAATATGGAAGTTTTGTATTTGCAGGTAGTGGTCATCACTGGTACCTACGTATTTTTGATATTTACAGGTAGTACCTATCTCTGGTACCTATATTTGTAGGTAGTGCCTACCTCTAGTACCTAGATGTTTTGTATGCAGTAGGTAGTGCCTACCACTGGTACCCGTACTATGAGTGGACATAAAAAAATTAAAATAATGATGTGATGATATATGTTTGGAAAAATGTTGGCATGTTTGGCGAATTCAAGAAAGGGGGACTTATATGCTTGTTGGTTGTTCGGAATTTTTCATGGGTGTTTGTTACTCAGGTGTGGAGTTGTGGATACATGATATTTCGCCTTCGAAGAGAAGTTTTATTTTAATGCGTGGCCACTATTATTATAAAGTTCTTGTTGTTATTTGTTATATCTTCTCCCATCTTTGGCTAACTAATATCATAACTTATATTTCGAGCTGAAAGTCCTACCTAAATTTAAACTGAATCGATTGTCTAGATTAGTGGAGAGGTGTAAGAAGAGTGAACTGTGGGTGGTTAGAAAAGCTTTTGCGGGTCTTCATGATTTAATCCAGATATTTTCAAATATAAGTTTTTGAATGGCTATATACACATACACACGAATTTCATGTTTCGGTTTTTAGTAGCATTTGAGCTCTTGGATTCTTATATTACTATGATTGGTAAATTGATTATTGATTTTTTATGTGGATATTTGAAGAAATATGTTGAGTGGAATTTTGTTATGCATAAGTGTTTTAATTTTATGTTTGATCGAGGACGATCAAAGGCTAAGTGTGGTATAGCCATTGCCACTGAATTTAACAGCGCCTCCTTACTAGCCAAACTTAGAAGTTTCCCTTTCCAATTTTGAATTTGGCTCTACACTTTCTCTTAATGAATGCAAAGACTAGATTCTTAGATAGTCTGGTAATCACTATTGGGAGCCCTTGTTACTTGCCTTAGACACAAGCTTAATGCCTTCTAATGCTGATACACACTATTGATGCATGTTTTCTAAGTGCTTTAATTTGCTAATTCACACACCAATAAATGAAAACCTCTTAACACGCATAGACTACAATCCTACACCCGCTAGTATATGGGGAAGACATGTAGTAAGTGGTAAGGAGATTGTTCTCACGAGGATTGCAATAACTAATACTAGGATTCGAGGGACAATTGCACTATTTGGACGACTAATTTGAAGTGTATCCTAAAGTAAGAAAATAACACCAATAAGTGAACAAGAAAAATAATTAACTAAATTATCAACAAGAAGAAAATAGGGATCGGGCTATGAACATGTTCCTTCAACTAGGCGAATTATTCTAGTGGATGATCAATCAATGGGTTCAAATAAGGATTCCCTCGCAAAGTGAACCAATCCCTTGGTTCAGCTCATGGTTCTAATATAATTTTCATTGTAAGGAATTCTAGGAATCAGCTAGGAAAGATAATATCTTAGCTCGACTACTGACCATCCCAGACAAGTAGTAAACTATTCTAGGAATTAACATTCAACACTCGTTTGTTGTGTTAACTGCACAAAAATGGTTCAAAGGAGAATCCTTTCCCTCTTACCAAGCTAATTAACCATTTACTACTTCTCAAAATACCACCAGTTTAAAGTCATTCACTTTGAGTCGTCCATACTGTTGGCCCCAAAGCAACCTAAGAGGGGGGGGTTGAATTAGGTTGTCTCAAAAAACAAATCTTTTGAAGTGCTTAATGAAAATACAAACTTTGTGCAACAAATGAATACTTAAGCACAAATGATCAAAGATAAATATTTAGCAATCAAAGCTTAAAGAACAAATAAAAGATTGAGATAAAGAATATTAAACCAAATTCCCAAGCTTCTCAAGCTTGGAGTACATCCACTAGTAGTGCCTCTTCAAAGAAGGTGAGGCAATAACCTTCTTGTACACAAAGTTACAAGTGTATTAGGCTCACCCTTGCACCAACTAAGTTCCTCTAGTTGAGCCAAAGGGTTTTACACTACAACCTCACTTTTGTACACTTGTTATCCCTCCACTCTTACACTTGAAGATCACTCACTAGTCTACTCTTGCTCACACTAATTCCCACTAGTTGAGCCAAGAGAACTATACTACTCAAACCAATACAACCCACAATATTTTAGCCTATTTCTCCCCAAATAGCTCTTACAAGTGTTTGTATTGAATGTAGTTGTTCCTTGCATCATTTGGAAGTCCTTGGCCTATTTATAGATGAAAGATGTGCTGAAATTTGAGCTCTAGGACGCAACTAGCTGTTAAAAACTAGCCGTTAGGGGTTCGGACGGTGGGTTCGGACGTCCGTTCATGCATCCTACAGCTTGATGAACAGTGTCTCGGACGGTCATATGCATCCTACAGCTTGATGAACAGTGTCTCAGACGGTCATATGCATCCTACAGCTCTGACAGAAACTTACTTCATTTTGAGAGACTCCTTTTTTCGGACTCTCCCTTGCGTCCGATCTCCTTTCTTTCGAACCCTCTTCATCATCCAAAAGGTGTTGTTCAACTTTTGGTTGTTTTTCTTGATTGTTTTTGGATGATCATTTTCATCCGATCCTTCCTGATTTTCTAAACACTTGTTTGCAAACCATTAGTATGATTTGGTCATCATCAAACAGATGATTAACCTAACTGGGGTTTCAATATTCTATCCCTTTATTGATGGATGACAAATCAATTGGTGGAATATTTAATAACAACCATAAAATATGGGTACTATTTGGACAATTTGTCCATTATTTCTCCCCCTTTATAATCATCAAAACACAAGGGGGATAATGCAATTCAAGCTCCCCCCTAAGTTTATTCTCCCCCTTGAAAGATGAATATAATGAGTACACGGAGAAAGAGAGAATTTATGCAAAGAATTATGATCAATTCAATTTTCGCTCATTCTTTACCAAAAAGCATCATCAAAACAATGAAGCATGTGTGATGCAAGCTAAGCAGGAAATTTCTTGCTAAAAAAAATCCTTTTAAAAAAGAGAATGCTCCCCCTTTCTTTTGCAAGTAGTGACTTATTATAGACAAAATTTGGGGAAACAAATTTCCTAGCATTCTAAACAAATTCGAACATATAGATGAGTAATATTCAAGAGAACATACTTCAACTTGATAAATGAAAGCGCACAAAACTTTAGATGTTACCCATTTCAATATGATCTTAGCTCATATGCCTTGAGCACCCTTCATAGATAATCTATCTTGAATTCCTTGGTGCTCTCCAAGCATACCTACATACAAAGTTAAGCAACAACTTTTGGTACCCAAACTTTCTTGGGTCCAATTGGATTAGTAGCATGCTTAATCACCCAAATAGAATTTATTCCTAATTTTTCATTTCTTTTAACATAAAAATTTTTCTTTATATGGCCATGTTGATGACAATAATTACAAATAATGTTCTTATTGCCATAAAAGAAGATTTAGATTTAACAAAGCACAAATCAATTTTTCAAGGTGAGCAATAGTGAGTTTGTCTCTTAAACATATTTCTAGTTCTTTTGTTTTCAAAAACATTTTCTTTCTTCTTTTTCAAACTATCATCAAGATCATCTAATCTCTTCTTTAATGAAGCTTGTTCTTCCATGATCTTGGTTTTTCCAACAAATGTTTCTTTCAAAACGTCATTTTCTTTTGTCAAAGAATTATTTTTATGCACAAGTTTTGAGTTGGCACTCAATAAAGTATTAATTTTAATTTTCAACTCTTTGTTCTTAGCATATGATTCTTTCAAACATTCATGCATTTTAAAAATAAATGATTCAACATCATCATTATCATTATCACATGAATCATCACAAGAATCAAAACTAGAGGATACCTCATTATTGCCAAGTGCCATAAAAGCCATTTGAGCCTCCTCATATTCTTCTTCAACCTCTCCATCTGAATTGCAATCATCTCAAGTGATTTGGAAGTTGTTGAAGTGAGGCTTCCTTGAGTCTTTTCTCCTTTTTGAGTGAAGCTTTAAATGCTATGCTTCTTTTTCCCTTTGCCTTCTCATCTTGTAGCTTGTATTTCAACTTCAATTCAAAGGAGGTTAGAGAATTGATCAATGAATCAATAGGCATAGAATTTAAAGTTTTAGACTCTTCTATGGCAATGGATTTAGGTTCCCATTCCTTAGGTAAAGCATTCAAAATTTTTCTATTCTTTTCACCCAAGGAATATTCTTTACCCAAACCTTCCAAATCCTTTACCATATCATTGAACCTATAACACATCTTGTCAATGTTCTCATGAGGTTCCATTTTGAAGGATTCATATTTAGCCACAAGAAGTGACTTCTTTAGCTCTCTAATATCTTCACTTCCTTCATGGATTTCTTTCAATTTGTCCCATATCTCCTTGGCCGATATGCAACCTTTTACTTTAGAAAACTCATCTGCATCCAAAGCATTATACAAAATATTAATGGCTTTAGCATTTAAAGATAAATTTATTTTATCTTGTGCATTTCTGAACTCATATCTAGTCTTAGGCCTTAATCTATGAGTATTTTCATCAAAAATATTAGCTTCTAAAGGACCTTCACAAATAATATACCATAAATCAATATCATTAGATTGAACAAAAATTTTCATTCTATCCCTCCAAAAAACAAAATTAATGCCATTAAACATGGGAGGTCTAGTGATAGAATGCCCCTCTAAAAACAAAGCATTATTGGTTGCCATGATCTTTACTCTAATGCAATTTAAGCAAAATAAAGAGACCAATGCTCTGATACCAATTGTTGGCCCCAAAGCAACCTAAGAGGGGGGGTGAATTAGGTTGTCTCAAAAAACAAACCTTTTGAAGTGCTTAATGAAAATACAAACTTTGTGCAACAAATGAATACTTAAGCACAAATGATCAAAGATAAATATTTAGCAATCAAAGCTTAAAGAACAAATAAAAGATTGAGATAAAGAATATTAAACCAAACTCCCAAGCTTCTCAAGCGTAGAGTACATCCACTAGTATTATTGTATGGCCTCTTCAAAGAAGGTGAGGCAATAACCTTCTTGTACACAAAGTAGGCTCACCCTTGCACCAACTAAGTTCTTCTAGTTGAGCCAAAGGGTTTTACAATACAACCTCACTTTTGTACACTTTTTATCCCTCCACTCTTACACTTGAAGATCACTCACTAGTCTACTCTTGCTCACACTAATTCCCACTAGTTGAGCCAAGAGAACTATACTACTCAAACCAATACAACCCACAATATTTTAGCCTATTTCTCCCCAAATAGCTCTTACAAGTGTTTGTATAAAATGTAGTAGTTCCTTGCATCATTTGGAAGTCCTTGGGCTATTTATAGATGAAAGATGTGCTGAAATTTGAGCTCTAACGGTCAAAAAACTAGCTGTTAAAAACTAGCCGTTAGGGGTTCGGACGGTAGGTTCGGACGTCCGTTCATGAGTCCTACAGCTAGATGAACAGTGTCTCGGACGGTCATATGCGTCCTATAGCTTGATGAATAGTGTCTCAGACGGACATATGCGTCCTACTGCTCTGACAGAAAATTACTTCATTTTGAGCTCTTTTTTTGGACGCCCTTGCGTCCGCTCTCATTTCTTTCGGACGCTCTTCATCATCCGAAAGGTGTTGTTCAACTTTTGGTTGTTTGTCTTGATTGTGTTTGGATGATCATTTTCATCCGATCCTTCCTGATTTTCTGAACACTTGTTTGCACACCATTAGTATGATTTGGTCATCATCAAAACATGATTAACATAACTGGGGTTCAACACATACAAATATAGAAGTTATATATCCCTAGCCCAATCACTTAGAGATTTAGCTACTTATCCTTAATAAGATAAATGACAAGGAAATATAAAGCATGACATGAATAAAAATACAAGAAGAGCCAAGAATAATATGAACATAGATATAAAAGCAAGACATGAATAAAAATACAAGAAGAGCCAAGAATAATATGAACATAGCACCAGTGGTCATTTTGCATGAAAAGTCCTATTTGTCCTTGGTTTGGCTAGTTAATTTATACTAGTGAGTATTGTCTGTGAATTTTTTACAACTCGGATGTCACGTGCTAAGCTTTTGGATAATATAGGTTTTTATATGATTGGTAAGATGAGTGATATCTACTCTTGTTCCATCTTTATGAGTGGATATATTAGCACTTTCATGATGATTTTGGATTAATGTCAAAATTTTCGTATATAAATGTTTGTTCATTTTTCTTATGTGTGTAATGCTTATTTGGTACGATTATTGATACATTGAAAGAAGTTAATGTGTTTTTCTTACTGTTTGTTTTGGTTTGCTCAGGATGAGTCTAAAATACCTGCCCTTAATGAAATGTATTTTTCAATTACACATCAAAAAATATATTTAAGTACAGATCTTTTCTATGATGCCTAAAATGCTCACTTTTAATGAAATATATTTTCTAATTCCCAATAAGAAAACATAATTAAAACACTCTAACTTGGTATTTTAGACTTATCCTGATACTACCATCTATTTTTAGTCGTTTGTACAATCCTATCGTAAATAAATTATTATCTTTTTCTCTTTATTTAGTCACGCCTAAATGTCCTTAATTACACAATTTCACGCCAAAAATATTTTTAATGAAGTACAACCGACTTATCTTATATACTGCTATTAGGATTTGAAAATTATATTTCATTAAAGATGGGTATTTTAGGCATCCCAAAAAAAGGGAGAGAAAAAAATTAGGAGAAACAACTTGCATATATATAATAGTATAGATTAGTACGCAACGCTGTTGGGACCCTTGCTTCCGTGCCTAAAGACACATTGAGGTCTTACCAAGTACATGTGATGTGCTTGAGATTGGGAGAAACTTTATGATGGAAAGGTTTTATTAAATGACAAGTGATGTTGGTATCCCCAAATCATTGAGATTTCTTTATTTTTTGTGATGGATACAAAATCGAACAATTGCCAAAATCTCATTGATTTTGGGATACCACATTATATATCACTTGATAAGAGCTTTTTAGAACAAAGTTTCTCTGCCTAAATATGAACAAAATTGTTCCCATATTAAGAAAGTCCAACCACTTAAATTATTTAGGTTATTGCACTTACTGAGAAGCATATATGGATCTTACACCTTTCTCATAAATCAATGGAAGTGTTTTCTAACCATAGGATCAAGGATTTTTTCCATGTTTTTTCTCCAAAATTCATCTTACCATGTGATCGATTAAACTAGTTGTTTTTCTAGGTTTATCACTTTTTTTCAGAATGGAAACCACTTTAATATCATCATCAAAAATTTGTAATTTAACTGAAAAACTGTTCCATATGAGATTGTACTAATTCTAATGGTTACTGTTGGTCCCAAAACAACCTAAGGAGGGGGTGAATTAGGTTTCTAAAAATACTTTTAGAAAGATTAAAGTTATTGAGATTCTTCAACTAAAAAATAATATAATGAAGATAGAATCAATAAAACTTAAGGAATGTGAAGAAAGTAAGAGAGAAAATTAAACAACTAACAATCCCAAGCTAACAATTGCTTGAAGTATTAATCCACTAGAATGCTTCACACACTTGGTGAGCCAATAATCCTTACAAAGTCGAGAAATTCGTGCTCCACTAAAACTCTTTTAGTTGAGCCAAGAATTTTACTCACAACCTCACTTTTGTACAAGATTATCATTCCACTCAAAATTTTGAATTGCACTCTAAGCTGCACACTAATACAATATAGCACTATAGCTAATTTGTACTAAAATTGCTCTTTTCTAAGGCTTGTATTCAATGTATTAGATAGATTTTACAGAACAATAGAGCATGTATTTATAGGGGCAATAAATGGTGGTTGTAACTACTTCCAAACGGTTCAATAATAAATGCACAAAAACTAGCCGTTAAGGTTTCGGACGTCCGAGATAAGGATGATGCGTCCGACACAGAGTCCGATCTCAGTGCAGTTGGTGAAGGATATCATTCGGACGGCCGTGCATGCTTCTATTTCATCGTCCGGACTGAGTTTCGGATGGTCATATATGTCCGAGATCTACAGAAAGCTTTGTTCGGACAGTTGTATGCGTCCGTAGAGGAGCATTAAGAAATTTGCTCTCTGCCTGTCTGTTCGGATGGTGAAATGCGTCCGAGTGAATCTGTATCAGACACTCTTGTTCCTCCGAGAAAAATGACATAGTTCGGATCAGTGCAGTTGGTGAAGGATATCGTTCGGATGGCTGTGCATGCGTCTATTTCATCATCCAGATTGTGTTTCGGATGGTCATATATGTCCGAAGAAAACTTTGTTTGGACAGTTGTATGCGTCCGTAGAGGAGCATTAAGAAATTTACTTTCTGCCTGTCTGTTCGGACGGTGAAATGTGTCTGAGTGAATATGTACCATACACTCTTGTTCGTCCCAGAAAAATGACATAGGTGGTATTGCGTCTGAACAACCTGTTTCCAGTAGAAAAGATAGCAGACCTGCACAGTTTGTTTTCAGAGTTTAGTGCTTATGTCATCATCAAAATAAGGTTTGGGATACATCAATCTCCCCTCTTTGATGATTTGGAAAACAGTCATAGAATAACCGACATGTAAAATCAACAGCTATGAGTAATAGCACAACCAACAATTTTGCATTAGCATCAACAGATAGCACAACCAATAATTTTGCATAATTTTTATTCCAACTCCCCCGTTTGACATCATCAAACAAAGCTCCCCCTGAGCAAGTGCATTCACATCACCAAAATACATATTAATGAATTAACAGAGAATCTAAGTCGAGTCAGTTTTATTCTTAGAGCGATTTTCGATCTTGCGCTGTTTGGAAGGGGCATCATCATTAATAGCTTCACTATCGTCATATCCGTCATCGGGTCATTCCATGATAAAATTGAATGTATCGTCAATATCCTCATCATCGCCTTCATCATCATCAGTAGCACCTGATTATCAATGTCCTCGTTATTGCCCTCACGATCCCCTTCTTTGGCATTGTCATCACTTTCGGTAGAAGAGTCGAGTGGATATTGTTATTGAATATTGGCAAATTGAACCTGAGCTGAAGCAGAGACATGCCTAAGCTGAATGCCTCTTGGAGGATCATCTGATGAGTTTCAAGTTGCTTTAACTTGCGATTAGTGTGACGTTGAAAGGCGCTCACCTGAGTGCTCAAAGAACTAAGAAGGATGCAAATTTGTGAAAGTAAAGGTTCGGAGGAAGAAGGACGAGATTCATGGACTGGTGGAGATGTTTGAGGAGGAGGGGAATGGGAAAGTGCCAGACCAAAGGTAGAGGCTTTCGATTTTAATCGTTCAATATCAAAGGTAGCTTTAGTTAACCATTGATCATTAAAATAACGGAAGCCTTTCTGCTAAATGTAGGTTTTGTTGAAGTAGGGAGGAAATTGTTTGTTTCCGCTGAAAGGTACTTCAAGAAAATCAAATACTTTGGTGAAAAATTTTCCCAAAGGAATGTTTTGGCGGGTATCAGTAAGAAAGAGTTCCCATAGGGAGCAAAAAAGATACCCAAAGTCAAGAGGAATCCCTTTGAAAACACAAGTCTTTATTGGGGTCCCAATTGCGATGCCCGTCTATTAGTAACAGCAAATTTGTGACAAGAGTGTATAGAATATTCATTTCAAGAGTGAGCAATGTAGTCTTGGCTTCCGAGGCCTGTTTGAAATTGATGTTAAAAATTGCTCCGACCTCGTCAATATCAAATCGAGTGTCAAGAGCGGGCCATTTATCTGAAGAAAAGAAATAATAAAATTCATTTGGGGATGAGACTTCACATTCAAAAATAGCATTGATGATGCTGGAGGAAATTTCAAGATTTGTACTGTTCACATGAGAAAGTAATGTGCGAATAGTAGGACCTTTCCTAAGATTGGCTGTGAATTATAGCACCATGTCATGATAAACGGGTAAGTCTGTGTGAAATAAGTGACCCCATTTTGTTTTCCAAAACAAGATTTGACATTGGGAAGATTAAATTCATTGAAAAGACTTTGAGAAGAAGGTCTTTGAACGATTATAGATTTGCTATGAAGAGATGTATACCGTTCGGATGATCCTTGGCATTGATGAATTTTGGTCCAGGTGGATTTGTTGAAGCTTGAGGATTAGCATATGATTCCTCATGCACTGGAATTTTTTCTTTTGATTTACGTCCACGAGTTGCTGTTGAAGAGCCTCCATGAGATCTAACCATTATGAATGGAAGGTATAAAAAAAATTTGATTTTTGGGAAGTTGGTGGAAATTTGATGAAATTTGATGGTAGATTGATGAAATTAAGTGCAATAATGGTAATGAACAATTTGGGAATGAAGATTCCCCAATCAATTTGTGGAGAGAAGGAAGAATTTGGAGGAATTTTGAGGGGAAAAATTTCACTAGACAAGGGTTCGGGGCTTAGGGTGAGTCCGGAAGAGGGAAAATGGACGGTTTTAATCGAGGAGAGGGACCGTTCAGACGTTCGAACGATTTGTGTGCATCCGAAAATTGATGAACGAACGGCCGAAATGAAGAGCTAGTGCATCCGATATTCTATCAGACGATGGGGAGCGTCCGGTAGGACAATGATATAATCTTCCAGTGGGAAAGTGAAGAACTTGAGGAAAATTCGAATGATCATAAGTATCCGAGGCAGAGAGGAGGTTTGCGGACGAGTGAGAGAGTCTGAGAGAGGGTGTTGTTTGAATGAGCATGTGCGTCTGAACTAAGAGACTATGCCGATGTGAACTTTAAAATCCCCAAATGATATCTGAGAGATTCAAAACGATCTAAGGCCAAGGGTTTAGTAAAAATGTCAGCAAGTTGATCTAAAGTAGACACAAATTCAACACATATTTCCTTTTCCAAACTCCTGGCTCTAATAAAATGGTGCTTAACATCAATGTCTTCGGTTCTAGAGTGCATTACAGGATTTTTTGTTAGATTAATTGCACTAGTGTTGTCACAACTTATAGGCACACAATCGAAGACAACACCAAAATCTTTTAAAGTATGTTTCATCCACAGAAGTTGGGCACAACAATTTCTAGCAGCAATGTATTTGGCTTCAGCTGTAGAAAAAGAAATAGAATTTTGGTTTTTGGGAGCTAAATCAAGACACAAGACAATTACCTAGGAAGTGACACATACCACTAGTACTTTTCTATCAATTTTACACCCAGCAAAGTTAGCGTCAGAATAACTAATAAAATCAAATGTAGATGATTTTGGATACCACAGACCAAAATCCATTGTGCCCTTTAAGTATCTAAAAATCCTTTTTATAGCCATTAAGTGCGATTCTTTAGGGCAGGATTGAAATCTAGCACATAAACAAACAACAAACATAATATCTGGTCTGCTAGCCGTTAAATACAGTATGCTTCTGATCATACCTCTATAGTTTTTTCATCAACACTATTACCTCCTTCATCTTTATCAAATTTTGTTGAGGTGCACATAGGCGGACCGACTTGTTTGCAATCTTTCATTCCGAATCGTTTGAGTAGCTCTTTTTTGTACTTGATTTGTGTAATAAACGTCCCTTCCTTTGTTTGGTGAACTTGTAGTCCAAGGAAGAATTGTAACTTTCCCATCATACTCATCTCAAAACTCTTTTTCAATCAAGTGTGAGAAATCTTTGCACAAGCTTTCATTAGTTGCTCCAAAAATAATATCATCAACGTAAATTTGAACAATTAGCAAACCATTGGAATTTGTTTTGGTAAAAAGAGTGGTGTCAACAACACCTCTTTTAAATCCATTTTCAATCTAAAAATCACTTAGTCTTTCATACCAGGCTCTTGGAGCTTGTTTCAAACCATATAAGGCTTTAGAGAGTTTGAAAACATGATTTGGAAAATTTTTATTTTCAAAACCGGGAGGTTGTTCAACGAAAAATTCTTGATCAATAAAACCATTCAAAAAGGCACTTTTGACATCCATTTGAAATAATTTGAAATCATTAAAACATGCATATGCGAGAAGTATGCGAATGGACTCTAATCTAGCAACGGGTGCAAAAGTTTCATCAAAGTCATTACCTTCTTCTTGAGCATAATCTTTTGCAAAATGTCTAGTTTTGTTTCTTATGATTTTGCCTTTATCATTTATACGTTTGTTTCTAAAAACCCATTCTGTTCCAATTACGGGATGAATTGATGGTCATTCAGCTAAATTATTTTTCTCAAACTGACTAAGTTCATCTTGCATGGAAATGACCCAAGATTCATCATTTAAAGCATCATCTACATGTTTAGGTTCAATGTGAGAAATTAATGCACAATTACTATTCAAGGGTTTATGAGATCAATTTTTTACCCCATCGGATGGATCACCTATGATCAAGTCTTGAGGGTGACTAGAGACAAATCTCTATGCTTTTGGAAGATCTTTTGGAATATCTTCATTCTGTTTATCTTCATCATCTACTTGATGGTTGTTGACATCATTGTTTGATGTGATCTCTTGATGATCTTCATGGATAGTGAGCTTCTCAAGCTCTTTTGAATACCTACATCTTCATCTACATCACCAATGCCGATTGATTTTCCTTTATTCTTATACCCAAATGTTACTTTTCCACTATTTTTGGATTTGAGGTTCGTGAAGAGAGAAGATGCATCACCCGTCGTGTGTCTTGAGCATCCACTATCTATGAATCACTTAGCACTGTTGGTGATGTTAAGTACCTACACAACAAATCAATTGATAACTTTTGGGACCCATATTTTCTTGGGTCCATTAGAGTTACTGAAATTGCTATTAATCTATACGGCTTTCATTCCAAGTTTCTCATTTTTCTTGACATAACACATATTCTTGACATGTCCATGTTGTTGGCAATATTTACAAATAATATTTTTATTTCCGTATAAAGAGGATTTTGATTTTACAAAACATAAGTCATCCCTTTTAAACATGATAAAATTTTTGTTGATTAATACATTTCTATTTCTTTTCAAATCAACAACATTTTCTCATTTTCTTGTCAAGAGAACATTCAAATCATCCAATCTTTTGAATAGTGATTCAATAGGCAGAGAATTTAAATTCTTGGCCTCCTCTATAGCGATTGTTTTGGCCTCCCATTCTTTGGATAGAGCATTCAAGATTTTTCTGTATTCTTTTCACCCAAAGAATACTCATTACCCAAGGCTTCAAGATCCTTAATGATGTCATTGAACCTACAATACATTTTGTCAATATTTTCATGTGGTTCCATCTTGAAGGACTCATACTTGGCAACAAGTAAGGATTTATTTTGCTCACGAATATCGTCGCTCCCTTCATGGATTTCCTTCAATTTATGCCAAATTTCTTTAGCGGAAATGCATCCCTTGACACGAGTTGATTCATTAGCATCCAAGGCATTATATAGCACATTTATGGCTTTTGCATTTAAAGTCAAGTTTGCCTTGTCTGGTGGAGTGAGCTCATCCCTTGTCTTTTCTCTTCTTCTATTTGTATGATCATCAATGACGGTAGCTTCATTTACAACATACCACAAGTCAATATCAATGGATTGCAAAAATATTTTCATTCTATCTCTCCAACTAATAAAATTTGCCCCATTGAACATAGGGAGCCTAGTAATGGATTGACCCTCAAAAAATAGAGCATTGATGCTTGGTTGCCATAATAGTTCTTTTCTCAAAAGCAATTTAACCAATAAAATGAGACAGGCTCTGATACCAATTGTTGGTCCCAAAGTAACCTAAGAGGGGGGTGAATTAGGTTTCTAAAAATACTTTTAGAAAGATTAAACTTATTGAGATTTTTCAACTAACTAATAATATAATCAAGACAGAATCAATGAAACTTAAGGAATGTGAAGAAAGTAAGAGAAGCATTTAAACAACCAATACTCCCAAGCTAACAAGCTTGAAGTATTAATCCACTAGAATGCTTCACACACTTGGTGAGCCAATAATCTTTACAAAGTAGGGAAATTCTTGCTCACACTAAAACTCTTTTAGTTGAGCCAAGAATTTTACTCACAACCTCATTTTTGTATAAGATTATCACTCCAATCAAAATTTTGAATTGCACTCTAAGCTGCACACTAATACAACATAGCACTATAGCCAATTTGTACTAAAATTGCTCTTTTCTAAGGCTTGTATTCAATGTGCTTATTAGATAGATTTTATAGAAAAATAGAGCAGGTATTTATTGGGGCAATAAATGGTGGTTGTAACTACTTGCAAACAGCCCAATAATAAATGTACAAAAACTAGTTGTTAAGGTTTCGGACGTCCGAGATAAGGATGATGCGTCCGACACAGTGTCCGATCTCAGTGCAGTTGGTAAAGGATATCATTCGGATGATCATGCATGCATCTGTTTCATCGTCCGGACTGAGTTTCAGATGGCCGTATACGTTTCAAAGGAAGCTTTGTTCGGACAGTTGTATGCGTCCGTAAAGGTGCATTAAGAAATTTGCTTTCTGCCTGTCTGTTCGGACTGTGAAATGCTTCCGAGTGAATCTGTATCGGACACTCCTGTTCGTTCGAGAAAAATGTCAAAGTTCGGACGGTGTACTGCGTCCGAACAACCTATTTCCAGCAGAAAAGATAGCAGACCTGCACATCTTGTCTTCAGAGTTTAGTGCTTATGTCATCATCAAAATAAGGTTTGGAAAAATGATTAGTTACAAGGGGAAGATATGCTTCCACACCCTATTTCTATCACCGTCAATAACAATTTTAACAATATGATGGCTAACAAAATTGCCTGATTTACACAGAAAAGAAAAGATACACTTAAAAAACCTAGAGCTACAACTTAGAATCTCATCTAACAAAAACTCAATTTCACTTTCCTTATTTTTATGTTGTTCGACACTTATTTCTGTTCGAAAAACTGACAAGTTTTTTGAACTAACCTTATGTAAGAGATCGGATGGTTTTCTTCATCTGATAGGTACAAACGATCACCTAACCCTTCCGGCCGTCCGATCATCCAAATCGGATGCTCATTCAAATGCTCACTTCTCGTTCGTCCGTCCAAACGACCCTCTTTTGCTAATAAATGCTTCTTTGTCTTCATTTCGGACACTCACTCTCATCCGAACTCCTCTCTAGCAAAAACAAAGGATTCTTAACCCCCTTTATTTTTTAAAAAATCTCTAACATTTAAACATATTTTTTTGTACATCTTTTTTAAATCAAGATTAAACCCCTTCGCAAGTAATTTAAACAGTTTACAACCAATCCAAAATCTCATTTCACCGATTGAACAAGGGTAACAAAACTCTTTGCTCCATTCCAACATGGTTCATTCTCACAATGAATCCATTTCTGGTAACAAGGGAAAGAACACCAAGGGCAAAACACCATCCAAGGGGAAAACATCCAAAACAGGCACACAATCTCAAGACCCAGCTCGTCAACAATCTGAATCATCTACCTCTATGCCAAAATTCTTTGATGAAAAATCTTTGGATAGGTACACCACTCTCCTAAGTAAAGCCATTATACCTCAAAAACCTGTAACTAGAGGCCTATTTGATGAACTGAACTTGAATTTTGTTAAAGAATGTTTGAAAAACAAAATTGGGGCAAATTGATCTATCTTGACTTGCCTGTATATCATGATATGGTTTTTCCAATTTGCTGCTAATCTTAGAAAAACACTTATACAAATTGCTTGATTTCACGAGAGACATCTATTGTACATGATTAATCATAAGGACATCGGACCTAATGCTGTTGTGGTCAATAGCATTTTTGAATGAAAAGTGAATGAGCCTAATGATTTCTTGTACTTCTTTCCTCTTGATAAATGACCTAGTTTTGACACACATTTTGACATTGAAGAAGTCAAACAAATTTTCAAACTTGATTTCACATAGGCTTCGAAAGACAAAACTCCTTTGCTTAGTTTAGAGTTGAACAATTTGTATAACTTGGCCACCAATTTATTGCTTACCACTGATGGACATGGGACTAAACTGGAAAATTCTAATTGTACATCTTTTATTGTGTTTTCAAGGGGGATTAAATTAGATTTTGGTTATTTATTTTGTTCCTTATGGGAATTGCTACTTATGGGAATTGCTACTTACTGATACTAGGAAAAGCATCCTATTTAGAAATTTTTTGAGTAAATTTTTTTATCATTTTTCAATTTCTATTTCTAGAAAGCAACAATTTCTCCCTACTTTACCAAAGTATATATTGAAGCAGAAAAGGTTGAAATTTTATAAACAACACTGGTTTACTAAAAACAAGCATTTGACTGAAAAAGCAAAGGATGATGTCACTAGTTTTGTTCAACAACCACCTTTACCTCACACTATTCGTATTTCTTCCACTCAACCCATTTGCCCTCTATTCCTTTCTTCTAAATTTCCATCATTATCCCAAGTGGTGGATCTCATTCACACCGTTAGTGCTCAAATGACCAAGTTCCAAGGAACCATAAAGAAACTTAAGCATTTGAAAACCAAATAAGACCTCCTTCAAAAAGCCCTGGCCTTGGGAATAACTGTCTGAGCTCAAGTTCAAATTGTTAATACAAAATCTCAATATACCCTTGTGTCATCTTCTAAGAATGAGAATGATGAGGATGAGGCTCTTGATCCCGAATAAACATATCAAGCTTCCGATCATGAGGAGCATGGAGCATAATGTGATAATGTTCAACAACATGAGGACCCTGCCCAAGCCACTCAAGAGGATATTACACTTGACAAGCTATTGAAGGTCAAGAAGTTCAAGATGTTGGTCATGGAGATGACGATAATGATGATGATGACGAGATTGATGCAACCTCTGACTATATTACGCAATAAAGAGAACCCATCCTTGCATCTCAAGAGAGCCAACTACATCATGACCAAGAGGAGATTGGTCATGATAGTGGTGAAACAAAAGATAATGTTCCTTTGATCCGAAAGGTTCAATCCAACAAACGAAAAAGAGAATGTAGATCAAAAAAGAAGAACGACTTGTCTAGCCAACCTCAGGATTTAGTTACTAACTCTTTTGGTTTTTGTGATCATTTGTAGTCACTTTGACTGGTTATGGATTTTATGTCGCCTTGTATTTGTTTGGTTGCCTATTTATGCAATTTGACTGAAATTGCTTAGTTGACTATTGTTCTTGGATAGCTGTCATGGTGTACTTTCTTGTTGTGCTTGGTTAAGCTTAAAGTTGTTGAGTTGAGAGGGAGCAAAACTTCATGGGGAGCTTTCATTTTGTTTTAATGATACCAAAATGAGGAGAAATAATGTACAGTTAGTTATGTAAATGCAAAAATGACTTTTTGGTCATCATCAAAAGAGGGGGATTGTT
This sequence comes from Cinchona pubescens, assembly GCA_025175665.1. NCBI lineage: Eukaryota > Viridiplantae > Streptophyta > Magnoliopsida > Gentianales > Rubiaceae > Cinchona > Cinchona pubescens. Next base: position 4,589,753 of record JANKKI010000024.1, on the reverse strand, counting down.
GAATCATAATCTTCATTTTGATGATGACCAAATAAGTCTAATGGTTGAATTCTACTGTGCAAGAAGTTTTCAATATATCAGGATTAATGAACACTATTGATCGTCTAAAAGTAAAAAATTTGAGCGTTGGGGAGAGACCGGAATAAGAGCAGTAGGCATTAGAACCGACACACCTATTTCAGACGTAGTTTACTATCTGAAAGAAAGAGTTGGATGAAGATGATCATCTGAGTAAAAGAATTCAAAATCCAAAATGAGGAGTAGCATCAGAGAACGAATGCAAAACAACGTCCAAAGGAGCACAAGTATTTTTAATGGCATTTTTCTTCGGACAAAGAATAACATCTGATTAGTCATGTTGCAAAATCCAGAAGCCACTGACCTTTTACCGGATGTAGGATCGGACAATGGAGACAAAGCAGGACTCCTTCGAGGAATCGGACGGACTATCAGACACAAAAGTTATGCATCAGTCGGCTGAATAGTCTAACAACTAGTTTTTTTTGCATTTAATGGATAGCCAATGAAGGGTAGTTGGAGGCCAATCCTGAGCACCTATCAATACCCCTTAGTCTGAAATAAAAGGAGATAACTTGCACATCTAATTCAAGCATTTGCTCAAGCTATTTTAGTGAAAATAGGCTATCTACTATGTTGTATTAGTGGAAACAAAAGTGATAAAGTGAGTGGCCTTCAAGTGTTAGACTGGAGAGATAACAATTGTACAAAAGTGAGGTTGTGTGTAGAACTCTTGGCTCAACTAGAGGTACTTAGTGTGAGCAAGAGTGATTCTACTTGGTGTACAAGAAGATTATTATCTCAACTACATTGAAAATGCACAAGTGGATTTGCACTCCAACCTTGTGAAACTTGGGAGTTTGGTTTGATTTTGTCAATCCTTATCTTAACTTTCTGTTCTATTTAATTATCCTTTTGTATTTATTGCCTTGATCTTTAAATTACTTCATTTATTACTTGTTCCTTATCCAAGTTTTTATTGTGCAAAGTTTCAAATTATTTTATACAACTTAATTCACCCCCCCTCTTAAATTGTTTTGGGCCAACACGAACTTTGTCACACACGTATACATAGCGCTTTTGCAATTGAGTAGTTTAATGAACTAGCAGCTCGTAGTTATTGTAGGCAATGAAAATTTAATCTTTTTTTTCTATTCTTTTGTTTTGAGTAAATAGCCAATTTGGTCACTAAACTATGTTGCGGTTGTCAATTTAGTCACCAAATTATTTTGGTGGCCAAAAAGGTCACTCAACTTCTAAAAAAGTGCCTATGGTATTACACTATTTATTTGAGCAGCTAAGTGCTCTGTTAACTTATTTTTGTGAATGTCACATGACTTTTGGCGGGGTTTAAATTGTCGAATTACTCTTTATCACACTTTACCTTCAAAAATTATCAAAATAATTGTAAATCGTAGTTTCAATTTAAAATAAGTCAAAACGATGTAGTTTGAAAGAAGTTCCAACGAAAATAAAAGGGTAAGGAGAGGAGGCCAAATCGGTGGGAGGCAGGAAAGGAGGTAGTGAGGGCTGGGTGGGTATGGGAGGGGGGTCGGGTTCAGGCAAGGAAGGGGGGAAAGGATTAGATCAAGAGAAGGAAGGGAGGAGGTAACAAGGTCAGGGATAAGGGATGGAGAGGTTTGGCTTGGTGGGGTTGCGGAAGATTGGAAAGAGGTGGCCAGATCCGGGAATGGAGAGGGGGTCAGATTTGGGAATGGAAAGGGGGAGAAGGAGTGTCATCCTAAGTTGTTGGGATCAAAGAAGTCATGGCAACTAAGTGAAACTATTTTTAGCAATTGATTAGCTCTATTGATTTCTACCATAGTCGCGGGGTTTCCCACAGGGACTCGAAACTAGAAAATTTACTTCTAGATGAACTTGAGAATATAAAAATTTCTAACTTCAAGTTCTTTGCCTTGCCTTACGAACACTTCCAGAATGATGGCCTTTTGCATACTCAATGCATGACACCGACTTACAAGTAGTTCCTTAGCTATTAAGAAAAAAAATATGATAGTGCAAAAGCTAATATTTTGTCATGTAGGGTTATTTTGTATGTTTTGCCAGCTAGGTTTTTGCCATTTCAAGATGGAAATGTGATGAAGATGTATAGGAAGGTGGTTGGCTGGTCAAGAGAGTGGTGGAAGAGGAGAGGTGGATGGTGGTGGGCTGGCTAGTGAAAGGGATAATTAGGGGCTTCAAATTTAATTTCTAATAATAATTTTTTCATATAAGTAATGTTGATTCAATGTAGTTGGACAATTTGAACCCTCAACAAACTAATTTTTGTTAACACTAATGTCTAAAATAGACGGAATGACCCCTTAGGTGCTTTTTTAGAAGTTTATGACCTTTTCAGCCACTCAATGAGTTTAGTGACTAAAATAACAACCGGAGCATAGTTTAGTGCCTCTTTTGTTTTTTTCCTTTACTCCTTGGTATTGTTATCATATGAGGTGCAACATATACGTTCACCGCCCTTAATGCTTCAAGGGTGTTATATATGTATTTTCTAGTTGAGTTTAGAGGTATTTTGTGCCCTTTGCAATGCTAATAGCGATACTCATCTAATGACACCTATAGATGTAGACTTAATCTAGATTTAGAATTTCATTTGGCAATTTAGGTCCAAGGAAGACCTGTTAATGTATCTGTTAGAATTAGTATATAGTATTGTATAGTGTATTACACAGTAATTGTACTATGTAGTTGTTCTAAGACCCAAGGCCCATATCATCTTGTTTATATAGTTTAGTTTTTCCTAAAGGTGTTTCTCTCTTACTCTCTAACTTATCATGGTATAAGATTAGGGAAAGAAAACCCTAGCCAAGCAAACCCTAGATGCTGTCACCGTGCCTTCATTGAATAGATGATGGATGTTTCTCTCCCGCCTTTCCTTAATTTTCTCTTCTCTTACTAGCACTTTATTGTTAGATATTTTCATACTTGATGCACTTGACTTGGGTTAAGCCCTTTGTCCAATTTTAAAAATATCTCGTTCCCCCTCCGTAGATTCTAATTTTTGATAAAAATCTTAGAAATCCCTATCCCTCGCTTCACTTACAGACTTTTTTGCCTCCTTTTTAGCAAGCTTATATTTCTCAATATTTTCGTCACTTCTACAACTATATAGATCCTTATGGTTTTCCCTCTTAAATTTAATTTTATCTTGTACACTTTCATCCCATCACCAAGATTCCTTGTTCATAGAGGTATAATCTCTTGACTCTCCAAGTATCGTCTTAGCCACTATTCTCACTCTAGTTTTCATGCCATTCCATAAAGTGCTAGATTTTCCTTGTAAGTCCCAAATATTTTGCCCTAACAATTATTCTTTAAAAATTTCTTCTTTTTCCTTCTTTAAATTCCTCCACTTAATTCTAGGTGATTTAGGTAGGTTCCTTCGCCTAATGTGATGTTTAAGTTTCAAGTTCACCACCAATTGGCAAAAGCCTATGTTGTGAAGTTAAACTTTCTCCAGGTATGATTTTAGAATCTCTGCAAACCCTTCTATCTCTGTTTCTTGTGAGGAGAAAGTCAATCTGTGCTTTGTTGAACACTTTTAAAGGTAACTAAATGCTTCTCATTCTTCTTGAAAAAAGTATTGATAATGCAAAGGTCGAATGCCGTTCCAAACTCCAAGATTGATTTTTCTTCTTCATTTCTTCCCCCATAACTGTATCCACCATGCACTTCTTCATAACCCTCATTATCTCTTCCCGCATAACTGTTAAGATCACCTCCTAACAAAATTTGCTAACCTTGGGGGACACTACCTATCACCTCATCTAAATCCTCCCAAAACTTGGCCTTAATGGACTCATCTAGACTTACTTGAGACGAATAGGTACTAAAGATATTAATAGTCAACTAAGACCAAGGGCATCTTCGTAATCTTCGACGTTGATTCCATCCAAGATAAATATAAATCTTTATTCGTTGAATATTGACGTTAGGCAATTTATTGTGCAATCAAGTGATAAACTTAACCCTATTTCGTCTATCTAACACCCACACACTTGCAAGTGTACGAGGTAGGTTTATAGATAGTAGCAAGTGGGTGTCGTTCCTACGAGAATTGCTGTTTATCAATTACCGAGATTCACAAATCTTAGCATTGTTAGACGATTCAAATATGAATGGAGAAATTTACCCTACTAATAATCCAATTCTAAATGTGCAATTAAAATCTAAAATTAAAATAACCTATCGACTAAAGTAAGTAATGAAAGCAAGTAGATACTTTTAAATTCATAAAATTACTAAATTAAGGTAAGAATGAAAGAGCAACTAATTCTAATTTGATTAAAGAAAACAATAGGAAAGCATGAAAAATAAATAAAGTCCATTTTTTACTAATTTAAACTAAGGAATTTTTGAAGGAAAACTAAATTAAACCTTGATATTTTTGAATTTTTGATTTAATAAACGAAAGTCCAAAAGAAATTAACTAAGAAATTAAGACAAATAAGTAGAAATTGAAAATTAGAAATCACTAAATTACCAAGAAACTTAAGAAAAGTTGAAATAAAAGCAACTAGATTTTAATGATATTTAACTGGAAAGTAAGTAAAAGCTATATCTTCTTGTAGTTAAAGATTAACGAACTAAGATTATTTTATCAAAATTAAAACTTGCAAGAAATTAATAAAAAAAATCTAAGAAAAAATAGAAGAGAATTTGTATTAAACTAAAAACATGAAGTTTATGCTACCTATGAAAATTTACTAACTGTTCTTGTCTAATCTATACAACCTAATGTTTGTACTACACACCTACAAAATCTGTATATATAGAGTGCTTTACAAGTTAACCAATTGAAAATCTGGTAGCCAACAATTACAAGTATGCTATTACAACTATTGTTGAATGTGCATTGATGTTACGACATGGAATTCGGTGTCCCGACGTCAAGTCAAAATATAAAATTCAAATCTCGCCTCGATGTCGCGACAGATGTGTCTTATTGAACAAGATATATAAGATTTTGGTCGACTCTATTTTAGCAACAGTCTTTAATTCTTCTTTAATTGCTCTTCGGCCCTCAATGCTTGCTGACTTTGACTTCCATTTTCCAATTATTAACCTGTAAAAATATTATATTAAATAAGTAACTAAATTGATTAAAATTTAAATAAAACTCATAATAATCACTAAAAAAAATAAAAATGCATCCACATAACGTAAAAATTAGGTAAAACACTCAACAAATATTAGAATTCAGAATTTAAACTAACAAAATACTATGATTTAGAAATAAAATAACTCTAGTTTACTAGAGTTAACACCCTCTCCCCAAAACTTGGTGTTTTACGAGTTCCGAGCAAAACAAGAATTAAAAATAATGTTACTAACAAACAAACAAAACAATGCCACCAAAATTGACAAAACATTTGATGAACAATGGATGTACTTAGAACAACTAAGAAACCTCTCAAGAGTCCTCCAATACTATGTGATACTCGAACTATTTCAATTAGTCATTTCAAATTTTCTGGGTAATTTTTTCGAGAAAAATATATTCATTTACTATACAAAACTTCAAATTAAGCATGCAAAAGGATTCATTGGAGTTATATTCATTCAAAATATTAATTTTTCGCAAATCACAAATATTACAAAATTGTTCAATCATCTCGACAAGGTCGCATAAAAATAGAAGTTCAATAGGAATCTGTCTAAATGCCTATGTTACACAGTTTGGGAATGTTAATCTAATAAGGACTAAGTAGTATGATATCAATAATAAGTATTACAAACATTTCCTTCTCAACTTGTTGGTATACTAAAACGTTATCTCTATTGGCTTAATTCAGAGAAACAACATAGATACATGTTGAAATCCAGCACTTGCCTTATTACTATGCCAGTGGCTTAATTCAGAGAAACAACATGGGTACATACTAGAATCCCGTACTCGGTTTATTACTAGTAGCAAATTATAAACATATATATATATATATATGTCTCTACCCTAATCCATGGAAGAAAAGTAAAACCGTACTTAAAATAAATTTCAAATACCAATTATTCACAAATTAGAATAACATTCGCTATGCAAACACACAAAATGTCCTACTTTCCTTCTACTCCATTTAACCTATCTTTTTCATAAGATAAGTCGACTAACAAAGTAATATTGGTGATTTGATTAAAAACAATATTTCAAGTAAATTTTTCCCAAGATATTAGTACCTTTTTTTGAAAAATGGTAATGCTAAGTTTTTGAAATCCTTATGTTGCAAAAGAACCACTCACACACACACTTAAATTCATTAAATAACCAATTCAAATATTTCAATCATATAATATTGTAAGTAAAGTTTCATCATTGAGTACTCAATTGATTAATTTTCCATCCAATAGTCGTCAAATCACACAAATAAATATCAAATATCCATTCCCAAAACAAGAAATAAACACCCCCAAACTTGACTCTTTTATTTCAATTGATGAGTAAACTCATCCTACCATTCACCTAAAATTCAAACAAAATGAATGAATCTAACAAAATTAAAACAAAAATATCCTAAACCATAATGCTCTCTTAACAAAAATAACTACAAAAAGTGAAATCACCAAGAACACATCAAGCTATGCCCTATGGGCAAGCTCATTTTTATCATTTCTAACTTTTAAGCATCAATAAAAATTCATATGGCGTCAGCTTATGGTCTTTAACTATAATCACTACTCAAACACATAAACCAACTAAGAGGACACTAGGCATCAAACCAAATTTTCAACCATGAAGTTCAAATAAATAAAATTTAAATCAAATACCAATGAAAGTAAAGTGGCATCAGCCTAAGGCCGTTAACCAATAAAAGCAAATTATCCATAAAATATGATAAATTATTAAAGTACTATGAAATAAAAATAGGAATATTTGAAAATGTCTCAAAAATTCTGTAAAAGAAAATATTTCTCTTCTTGATGTCTCATCAGCTGTCATCCATGCCCTCTTGGTTATCCTGATCTCCACCTTGTTAACTCATCTCAAAGTCCTCTAATTTAGTCTTGGGCTCCAGCAAGTTCACCGGTCTATTAAGCTCCTTCTTGATGTACAAGAATCACTTGTGGTTGTGTAGTACTGCCACGAGGTAGTCCACAGTGCTACTGTGGAGGTTGTGCTGGTTAAATCCATGTGCTAAGTGAGGTGATCCAGAGCGCATTTCCTATTGTTGTCAGATTGTTGTGCATCACCAGTTGACTGTACATCCAATAGCCTTGTAACTCATTTCACTCATCTTGTGTGATTGGTGCATTGAATACATATCCAGGTGGCAAAGGAATAGATGATGTTCTTGGGAGCGGTGTTAGAGGTATTTGACCTTCTGCACGATGATGTTGCTGATAAACTAAAATCATTTTATACACATAATTTTTATTAAATCTATTTCTTTGATGAGTTATGGGTTCATCAACAGAATAAGGATACCCTGCAGTGATACATAATTAGATTAGGAGCATTAAAGATAAGCTTGCCAGACCTCCTAGTATGAAGAAATCCTTGTCTAATCACAATTTACCCACCAATGGGTAATTACATAATTAGAATGGGTAATTAGACTGGGAGCATAAAAGATAGCCTTGCCAGACCTCCTAGTATCAAGAAATCCTTGTCTAATCAACCCACCAATGTTCACTGGCATCCCTATCATGATAGGATAGACCAAAAACACTTTATCTTTTTGAATGTAACTTAATGAATTAGATCTCCAAATACGACAACTTATGAAGTAAAACCATAGTTTTGCTGCAAGGAATAAACCACGGTGAGGAAATTTCAATTTGACTGTTTTTGTCGTATACATTACTCAAGCAACATCCACATCATAAATCATCCTTTTGATTTCATTTATATCCTTGTTCTTGTTATACAGCAGCTTGTTGTATTCATTAGAAGTTACAGAAGGTATATTGAAATAAGCATTTATCACATCAGCACTAAAGTCACATCAGCTTGCAATGAAACTCTATAACTAATTGGGTATAACTGGGCTCAACTATTCTATCAAACCCCTCTCAATGGAAAATGCCTTGCTCTAATTTGGGTTTCGATATCTTTTCTTGCCTCTTTATAAGCCCCCAATGCATAAACAGATCAAATCCACGCTCCCTTATAATCTCATATTTTTCATTCTTTCGAAATAACACTTGAGCTTGATCACTAGAAAATTAAGGCTCTACAATCTTTTCACTAGCCCTACTCAGTTCACAAATTCCTCCTTCACTACAAGTCCCCTCATCTGCTCTTCTTTTTCTAACTCTCGTCTTAGTAGTTTCATAGACTTCCCTTGTCCCTTTTATCAGTCAAAAACAATCAAACAATTACTAACAATTGCTCAATTATTAATCAATTAAATAGTCCCAAAACAATAAAAATCTCAAAGAATTACCACACAATTTCCGACACAAATTATCTTCAATTAAACTACAAGTAGATTAACAAGAAATTCACACCAAATTCTACCACCAATTGTTCAAAAATATCCAATAATTAACAATATCAATTACCCAAATAATCACCAACAAATATGAACCAAACTTTTGTAATTTCAATCCTCACGACCGTATCACATAAAAATTGAAATGTATTACCCGTGCTGTGAAGAAAAATCCTTGAATTGTTGACGAAATTCCTCTGTTTGAACTTCGGTAAATCCATAAAAAAATCCACAATTTGTGAGTAATTGATGAAGAAAATGTATTGGGGAGATGAATTGAGAGTGTTGGAGGGTGAATTAATGGAAGAACTTGAGAAAGTTTGGAGTTGGGGAAGAGAGATGTACGATTAGGGTATGAAATTGGGAAAATAAGAGGAGGAGGAGAAGAAGAAGAAGTAGTGTTTTTGAATCCGCGCATATTCAATGTCGTGACATCAACTTTGGTGTCACAACATTGAACTGAATTTAAAATTCAAGTCAGCGCTTTGATGTTGCGACACGAAATGTGTCATGTCCCCTGCTCGTGCCTCGGTGTCACGATATCAAATCTGATGTCGCGACATCAACTCGGGGTTCAGTTTTTTGCCTTTGTAGAATAGTTTGAGGTTAATGTCGCGACATCAAGTCAAACTTCTGCAAAGTTTAATTTCAACACTTAGCCAATTTTTTCCAACTTCTTTCCTACTTCAATCCTCATCTTCTCGACACCTGAAAACATTAAAAACACAAATATTAGAGACAAATTCCATCCTTTTATTAGCTTCAATTATCAAAATTAAAAACTAAACTTTTAAAACCTAATTTAGGCTAATTTGAACTTAATCACACTAAATTGAAATTAAACACAATTTCACACCAAAATTAAACAAAAACATGAAATTAAAACTTGGGTTGCCTCCTAAGAAGCCCTCTTTTATAGTCATTAGTTTGACTATGGTAATGATTGACCTTAAAGGTGGTTGGCCACCCTTTTCCCTTGGGTTTCCATGGAAAAAGTTTGGCTTCATTCTTCTTCATTTTCATTACTTTATTTTTGACTCAAACTTCAACTTGTCCTTTTTTCCATACTTTTGCCAATGCTAGTGTTCTGATGGTCACACCCTCAATTGATTTTTGAACCACTTTCTCTTCTTTTTGTGACTTTTCAACTTTTTTGCCAAAAGAAATTTCTCGATCCTTTTCACAATTAGTTTGATCCTGCATAACTAAACATCCATTGTCAGGTGTTTCTTCCTTCATTTCAAATTTCAAATTTTCTTTTACTTCATGCACTTCTTTGATTGACTTGCTTTTAGTGACCTTGAGATGCTTTTCAATTGACCTATCACAAAGAGAATTAAGATAGCAATTAGCACTTTTTTCATAAAAAATTGGGACATTATCATTATAATTAAAAACATCAATTTCAACAAAATCATTTTCAACTTGTAAAATTAACTTCCCTTTATTGACATCAATTAATGCATGAGCAGTTGACAAAAATGACCTCCCCAATATCAATGGTACCTCACTTCCTTTACTGGTATCTAACACTGAGAATCTACTGGAAAAACCAACCTATCAACTTGAACAAGCACGTCCTCCAACTAGCCATAAGGTTCATCTTAGACAAGTATTGAATTAACCAATTAGAGGGTGATTATAGTTGATTTAGCATTAGAAATCCCAATTTGTGATAAATAGCTTTCGGTATAATATTAATGCTTGCCCCCAAATCACAAAATGACTGATGCAACGTTTTACCACCAATGTTCACTGGCATAAAAAAACTACAGGGATCTTTGAGTTTAGGGGAGTCTTCTTTGGAAAATAGCACTACATTTGGCATCAAGACGTACTTTCTCATTATTGTCCCATTTCCATTTTCTAACAAAAATATCTTTCATGAAATGAGCATAGTTGGGCATTTTAGTGAGGACATCAATTAAAGACATGTTTACGTTAATCTTTTTTAACATATCCAAGAAATGGTTCAATTGCTTCTTTCTTTCCTCCTTGGATGAATGAGCCTTTGAGGGAATGACATTTTTACTGATGAACCAAACTTCAAAGGTTCTTCCACTTGCTTCTTCTTGGATACCTTGATCTCATCCTTTTGTTTTTTTATTTGTCTTCATCATCAACAATCTTCCATTTCATTCTCAATTATCTTAGATTTTTGTTTCTCATCTTCTTTATTCACTTTTTCTTTATCATTAGGCACCATCAGCACTTTTCCATTCCTTAAAGCTATAGCATGGCATTTGGTGTGCATAAAATGATGCTGCTGTTGAGTTGCAATGCCGTCGTAAGCACTCAAAATTAACAACTTTAATGTAGTCGTGGTGAGCTGAGTTCGTCCCACAGAGAACGGGGTTTGTTTTCATGCTAATGGAACAAGGGGGGTTTTGAATGCTTTTTAACTAAAATTAAAATAATAAAATAATTGAAGATAATTCAATTAAGAAAGATCTTGGTTTTTTTCATATCCACCATGGCAATTTCACTAGTCGATCATTGACACACAAGATAATTCAATTTATATCAAGCACTAATTGAAGAATTAACCCGAACGAATACCAATTAAAAGTTGATTCTTATTTCTTTCTAAAGTTGGTTAATTTTCAACACGCGATCCAATTAACCCTAACAATATTAATTTAACCCAGACACGTGCCAAAAATCATTTAATAAAAGCTTTAAGATCAACAAGAACAATTAGACTAATTAAACATAAACACACGCGGTTATGCCAATTAGATGATCAATTTCCCTCAATTCAATAACACAAATCCAGTAATTATCAAATTTAGTTGCTTCATAGATTGAATTAAGCACACGCGGTTAAAATAATCTAGCAGTAGATTAATTCTAATAACTTAATATTCTGCAGCAATAATAAGCTAAAAAGAACAATCATAAAATTAATCACAGAAAAATAATCAATATTTGAGATAAAAGTGAATAATTCAAGCACAAGAAGTCTCACAACTTTGTAGAATTGACCATGGCTTCAAATCCCTCTACCAAGAAAAGAGTTTAGGCACAAAGTGCCATGAAAGAATAAAGAGGAATTTCTATTGCTAAAAACCCTAGCCAACAAGAAAATAAAAGTGTCGATCGATTTTTGTCACCCAACTTGGGGTATTTATATCAACTAGTGAGTATTTTGGGTTACAAATAATGCCTATAGGTAATAACGTGAATTCGGGTGAAAAAGAGTCCAACTGACCGAAGAAATCTATCAAAAAACTCAAAAATACGCTTCTGCTGCTCTCCGCGCACATGCGCAGAGACCCTAGCGTGCATGTGCGCATGAGCTGCTTCTGGAATTTAAGCTTCTAGACGCAGCGCACATGCACTGCACAACTCCAGCGCATGTGCGCTGGCTTCCTCCACTGTGCTCCGCCTTCGGCTTTGATATTCACCTTCATGCTTCTCTTATTTGAGAAAGTGTAAAACACAAAAGTTGTAGATCTATACCTGAGCTTCCCAATGCATCTTAATTCACCTCAAGCAAAGCTCAGGATCAAAAGTTATGCTTGAAATACAAAAAAGTGTCTGGAATAACTTCGTATTCGTGCATGTCCCGTACTAAGCATTTTCTTTCATCATTTTGCATCTTTTTCAAAGCTTTTTCACTGCAACCCTACAAAAACTAAGAATAAATTTTAAAGGTCTTATTCCAAATTAAGCTCAATAATAACTCAAATCTTGCTTACAACACATAAAAGCGTGGTAATTGTTACATAAAATATATCACACTTATGAACTTATCAAATTACCCCACACTTAGCCTTTGATCGTCCTCGATCAAACATAAAATTAGAACACTTAAGCACAAAAAACTTCTACTCAATATATTTCTTTCAAATATCCACATAAATAATCAATAATGAATCCAACAATCAGAGTAGTCTATGAACCCAAGAGCTCAAATGCTAATAAAAAAGCCATTCAAAAATTTAGATTTGAAAATATTTAGATTAAATCATGACCCTCAATAGTTTTCTAAACACCCTATAGCTCACTCTTCTTACACCCCTAGACCAATCTAAACAACCGATTCAATTCAAATTTAGGTAGGACTTTCAGTTCAAAAAATAGGTTAGGATATTTGTTAGCCAATGAAATGAGAGGATATAGCAAATAAGAGCAAGAGCTTTATAGTAATGGTGGCCACACATTTCAAGATCCGAAAATAAAACTTCTCTTAACATGCGAAGTATCATACATCCACACCCCACACTTGAGTAACAACCATCCATGTAGAATTTTGAACAACCAAACATGCCAACCTCTCTCGGACATATATACATTATGTAGTGATTTTAGTTTTATGTCTGCTCACAGTGCGGGTACCAGTGGTAGGCACTACCTGCAACAAATAAACACGCAGGTACCAGTGATAGGCACTACCTATAAATATCAAGAATATGCAAGTACCAGTGATGGGCACTACCTGCATATTCAGAAACCTCCATAATCATTTTTTTTCAACAAATTTTTTTCCAATACCCCATTTTGCTACAAAAATGTACATCACTCACTTCCCAGAAACTTCCACCCTTATATCCCCTTAACATATAATGTGCACCATAAGCTCTAAAAGGAAAATTTTAGCAAAAAACAATAGCAATATTAAGCTCAATAAGGGTAGGTAAATGAGTTTATGTGAAAGAAGGTGAATGATATTTCTTTTCACAATCTTCCGAATAAGGCTCAAATAAGGTACTTAGAAATAAATTGTTAAAATGGTTGGCTAGTAAGGCTTATCAAACAAAAAATCACTACCTTAATTTTAAATCTAAATCAAGTCGTCTAAGAATTAGCTTCAAAAATGTAATAAAGCAAGTTTTTGGGATGCAACATAATTGAGTCTACATAAATTTCTCTAAATATCCCAAATCAAAAATTAAAGTATGGCTTAGTGCTCAAAAATCTTGAAAATCATGGATGGAAAATATTAACACCGACTACTCATTCATGCATGTTTCAACTAATGATTAATCATGCAAAAAAATGAAAAAAAAAATTTGTTAAGCAAAAATTTTTGAAAATTTCTAAAAATGGTCAATTTATCCACAAAAATTTTAAAAATTTTGACAAGCTCTAAGATCAAAGGAAAAGTTAAAATATTGCAGCAAAATTGAGTAAAATATACCAAACAACTTTAAAAAAATCCAAATAACTCTCCCACCCCACACTTAAAAATAAGCAGGTTGTCCTGAATGCAAAAAGAAAAGCATAAAATGGGAAAAAAGAAAGCTTCTCTGGATTTAATTCGCGTTTAGAGCAGCATCCGCTAAAAATAACCCCTTGTTGCGAATGAAAGCTGGAGAACACTAAACAAAACAAAATAAATAATCCCCTTAAGACAATAATAAAAACAAGAAAATTGTAGAATATAATCCTACAATAAACAAGAAAAACTTACTCCCTTAAGGGAATACACAACTAAAAATAAACGAAAACACCATTACGAAAATAAACCTAACTAAAAAGAAAGTAACCAACTAAAATGAAACCTAACCAACAAAAATGAATGTCTAACAAAATAACTACGCAGAATGTCTAGGAAATCAACTATGATAGATATCAAACAAAGAAAATGGCCCAACACATAGGGCATAAGAACTCAAGGAGCATGGGGCCCCAAATCCTGCAAAAAAGGTGGAAAGGGTGGAAATGTTGAAGGGTCCTCGTCCCGCTCTCTGGCCATCTTGATTAGACGGGCCTCCATTGTCTGTTGCCACGTAAACTGATAGTGCATAAATAAATCAAAATGTTGGCTCATCCGCTGTTGTTCAGCCAAGATATAATATAGAAGGTCCTCCTGAGACTGTGGATGAGCAGGTACTGGCTCGTCATCCGAATCATCGGCTTCCTCCACTTGTGGTGTAGAAGCCTGGGCTCTAGTACGTTTAACCGGAGCCCGTATACTTTCTATTGCAATCATCTGGCCTGGCCTCAATTTTTCATTAGAAGGCTCAATCGGCGCCCCACTTTCCAAACATAGTGTAGTAATCAGATGGGGAAACCACAATCCCGGTTGCCGACTAGTAGCGGAGTAGCAAATTTGTTGACGTATGAGTTGACCCACATCAATGGCTTTCCTGGTAGCAATACAATATAGCAATTTAGCCCATTCCATAGTGACATAAGTAAGATGGTTTGCCGGTAGAAGGCGGCCACAAATGAATTTAAACCAGACAAACCATGCTGGCTTAAGTTTATTCCAGGAAGTGAATTTTGCAAGGAAATGCAGAGCCGCCGTGCCATCCGCCGTAAAGGTCCAATCCACATCCCCGTCACATAGAACACTTGTGATCTGTTGAAGCTCTAGATTGGCATTACGGGTATCGCGCCATACATCATTGTGAACACGAGTGACCTTCAAAGTTCTATTGATTTCATTAGCAGAGATACGTACTTCCTTCCCCGTACATATACCCTGGTGGAGCTATAATGATCAAAGTTAGAATAAAACTCACGCACCACCGGAAGGAAGACATCTATGGGGGTTGAAGTGAGAAGCTCCCATCCAAGATTGTGAATAGTTAACTTTATTTCTGGCACCCCGGCCAACGGAACTTGAATGCCCCTTTCCTTTATTACAGCCCGTTTAGAGATATCATCATACTTTTGTTTGGCAGCCGCCGTTAAGAAACATAAACAGCCACCAACCCTTGATTGTGTAGCCCCAGATGATGAAGATTCTCCAGTGCCCTTGCCTGTGACAGTTTTCTTGGCTGTTCTACCCATTCCTATAAAACGTAAGCAAGCATCATAACTCCCAAACAACAAACAAACAAACACCCCACACTTACATAAAAGGCCATTTCCCCAATCATAAGCCTTAGATTATACATGAAAATTCAACAAAATAAGGCCTAAAACTAAGGCTTATATATAACGCATGAACATTCCTATGCATGAAAACCAATTAGACAAAATTCACATGGCATAATCAATAGACTAGGAATTAAATTCATGCATCAATGCCTTGCATTTGAACACTTTATTCATTGGGGCATAATATCGAACACATGGCATGTATAAAGAAAAAGGAAAATTGTGAGTATATTATGAACATGAAATCCATCCTCAATCAAAATCCCAACAAAAATCACACCAAATTTATGTTTTAAGATCAATCCCTATGAGATTTCATTAATTCAAAGCATAAAAAGATTCTAGATATTCTTCAAAATTAATTGAAACCCATAAAAAAAATTGTAGAAAGAAAGAGAAATTCATTGTACCTTGATTTGATTGTCTTTGAAAAAAGAAGAAATTTGGGTATAAAATTGATGGAATTGGGGTAGTTTTTGAAGAACTAAAAGTGGGGGATTTTGGGGTTTTGAGAGGAAGTTGAAATAGAAGAGGAATATGAAGAATGAGGGAATAAGGAACGGTTGCTCTCTTTTATCTCCTCGTGCGCACGTGCGCAGCTTCCTCAGAGACTCTGATGGATTATCAACTCTGTGCACATGCATGGATCTTTGAGCGTACGCGTGCGCGCGAGGCAAAGGGCCAATTTTAAAAAGGTGGTTCAGCGCACATGCGCAGAACCTTGAGCGCGCATGTGTGCTGAAGGCAGAATAAAAATTACACTTTTTTTTTTTGGACATTCCTAAGACCCTCATAAAACATAGACCCATCAAGGATCTATTTTATCATTTAAGCCTCTTAATGCAATTGATTTTCCAATTAACAACGAAACCAAAATCTGAATCCTTAAAATGAAAATAAGTAAAAATAAAGTTGCAAAAGACAATTAAATAACAGAATAAAATTGAAATGGACATGGGTTGCCTCCCAGCAGCACCTTTGTTTACTATTGTTGGCTCGACTTGATGTTCGCTCACCAATCAATCAAGTTACTCCCATGTGGAGATGTCCAAGAATCTTCCGCTTCACTATTCTCAAAAATGATGGATTCATTCTCCTTCGCTCCTGTAGGATCCGAACAAGTTGCCCTTCTTGCGACTTGCTAAGTTGACTTGAGATTATTATCCTCTCCTTATCCTTCAAAAATATGTACTTAAGATGACTAGGAAGGCGATTATAATCTGGAATGGTTCCCTGCATAACAGATAACTTCAATTTCTCGTTAGAAAGTGGAAAAGCGTTAGGACTTTCATTACTTGTTTGTTGCAACAAGTCTTTGTTCTTTTCCTTGAGACATTCCTCATGGTTAGTGTTCACCTCCTGATTATTCATATGTTCATGCATTTCCTGTATTAGAGGCTTACACACATCGATTACAGAAATAAGTTTTAGTATGGTCAGTTGGTTTAATATCATCATAAATGCTAAAATTAACACCTTTATCTCCAAATTCCATACTAAGAGTGCCTTTAAGAACATCTATCTTTGTCTGGGAAGTAGCTAGAAATGGTCTTCCTAACAAAATAGGAGTAGTAGAATCACTGTGTTCCATTTCTAACACATAAAAATCAGCAAAAAAACTAGACTTCCCACTTGAACTAGAATATCCTCTATGAATCCCTTAGGATAGGCCAAAAATATATCAGTGAACTGAATTACTATACCAATTTTATTCAATGGTCCAATTTTCAATGCATCATACACAGAATATGGCATTTCATTAATAGATGCACCTAAATCCAGTATGGCTTTTTCCAAGTGTGTATTGCCTATCTTGCAAGGTACAGAGAACATACCTGGGTCCTTATGCTTTTTGGGTAGGGATTTTTGAATTATTGACGAAACATTTCTCCCCACCTCTACCTTTCTAACTTTCTTCTCTTTTTGCTTTCTTTTTTACGTAACACAATTCCTTCAAAAACTTAGCATAGCGAGGTATTTGTTTAATAGCATCTAATAAGGAAATATTACCTCGCACTTGCAAAAAGTCTCATATAGCTCTTTGTCGGGATCCTCCTTTGAAAACTCTTTCAATGCCTCATGGAATGGGGGTTCGGGCTTATCTTCAGTCCATACAGGAACACTTTTATCTTCACTGCCGCTGCTTTTCTTCTCACATGGTTCAACCTCTTTACCACTCCTCAACGTAATTGCACTCACATTCTCCTTGGGGTTGATGAGAGTTTGAGACGGCAACGTCCCATAGCTTTGCGCTTCCAACCTACTAATCGCAGTAGCCATTTGTCCCATTTGATGTTGCAATTGTTGAATACTGGCCTTTGTATCCTGCTGAAATTGAATAGTATTATCGGTTAAAATACTCTATCGTTCCTCTATAGACTTACCAGATTGATTATTCAAATTTGCTTGTTGTCTTTGAGCGAATGGCGACCTATATGGTTGGAAGGTGCTTCTGCGAATTTTGTTGAGGCTGATTTTGGGCTTGGTTCCCGTATCTCAAGTTAGGATGATCCCTCTATCCAGGATTGTAAGTGTTTGAATAGGGATCATAACTTTGTCGTGGTTGCCCTGGGAATCCTCCGGCTGCATTTACTTGCTCTTGACCTTCATCTTGTAATGTGGGACACATATTTGTTAAGTGTCCCTTATTTGAGCAAATACCACATGGTTGTGCAGTCGGTGCGGTACCTGAAGCCAACTGTCGAACAAAAGACGTTAAACTAGCCATTTTTTGTTCTAATGAAGAAATATTTACCTCATTTACACGCTTGAGAGGTTGATCGCGTCATGTCCCAAACTTTTGAGAGTGAGCACCCATATTCGATATAAGCTCACGCGCAGCGTCAATGGTCAAATTGTCTAACGCCCCTCCATTTTCAACGTCGACCATGTTCCTTTCATTAGTCAACAACCCTTCATAAAAATATTGAATTAGTAAGGAGTCACTTATTTGACTCCATGTATGGTGCAGACAGCTTGCACACAATTTCTTAAAGCGTTCCCAATACTCATACAAGGATTCTTCATTGAACTACCTTATTCGACAAATTTCCTTGCGAATATTTACAGTCCGAGAAGCTGGGAAGTACTTAGCCAAGAATAGTCTATTCATTTGCTCCCAAGTTGTGATACTACCCGAAGGCAAATCGAATAGCCAATCCTTCGCCTCATCCTTGAGTGAGAACGAAAATGCTTTTAACTTGAAATGCTCCTCTAACACCCCAGTGGTCTCATACTTGTGCAAACCACAAGGAAATCCTTAAGATGCTTGTTTGGATCTTCACCTGGTAATCCGTGAAAAGAAGGAAATAAATGGATTAGTCCAAATTTCAATTCAAATGTGACATTAGCATCTAATTCTGGATAAGTAATGCATAAGGGTTGTTGGTTCAAAGTGGGCGCAGCTAATTCTCTCAAAGTATGTTGCGCCATGTTAGGCTCTTCCCGTTGTTCTTCCTATTCACCTACATTTGAATCAATTTAAGATATAATTAAACAAATTTTATTTCCCTAATTGTCGTTCTTGTATCTCTTTTCCCAATCTACGTAAAGTTCTCTGTATTTTTGGATCAAATTGGAATTCAACTTATCCAGCAGACCAGGTCACAGGCATACACAATTAGTGGTAGAATAATAATAAAAATAAAGAAAAAGAAAAACTAAAATAAATAGCACAAAAATAATTCAAACCGTTCCCCGGCAATGGTGCCAAAATTTTAGTATAGTGGTGAGTATTCCCGCCAGTCACGCGGGGGACCCGGGTTCGATCCCGGCAAAAGCACCAAATTTTTGGTGTGCACAAAATGATGCTGCTGTCAAGTTGCAACACCGTCGTAAGCAGCAAAAATTAGCAACTCTAATGTAGTCATGGTGAGTCGAGTTTGTCCTACAGAGAACAGGGTTTGTTTTCGTGCTAAATGAACAAGGGGAGTTTTGAATGCTTTCTAACTAAAATTAAAACAATAAAATAATTGAAGATAATTCAATTAGAGAAAGATATTGGCTTTGGTCATATCCACCATGGCAATTTCACTAGTCCATCATTGACACACAAGATAATTCAATTTATATCAAGCATTAATTGTAGAATTAACCTGAACGAATACCAATTCAAAGTTGATTCTTATTTCTTTCTAAAGTTGGTTAATTTTTAACACTCAATCCAATTAACCCTAACTATTAATTTAATCCAGACACGCACAAAAGATCAATTAATAGAAGCTTTAAGATCAACAAGAACAATTAGACTAATTAAACATACACACACGCGGTTATGCCAATTAGATGATTAATTTCCCTAAATTCAATAACACTAATCCAGTAATTATCAAATTCAGTTGCTTCATAGATTGAATTAAGCACACGCAGTTAAAACAATCTAGCGATAGATTAATTTATATAACTTAATATTCTGCAGCAATAATAAGCTAAAAAGAACAATCATAAAATTAATCGTAGAAAAATAATCAATACTTGAGATAAAAGTGAATAAGATTCAAGCACAAGAAGTCTCACAACTTTGTAGAATTGACCATGGCTTCAAATCCCTCTACCAAGAAAAGAGTTTAGGCACAAAGTGCCATGAAAGAATAAAGAGGAATTTCTATTGCTAAAAACCCTAGCCAACAAGAAAATAAAAGTGTCGATCGATTTTTGTCACCCCACTTGGGGTATTTATATTGAGTATTTAGGGTTACAAATAATGCCTATAGGTAATAACGTGAATTCGGGTGAAAAAGAGTCCAACTGACCGAAGAAATCTATCAAAAAACTCAAAAACACGCTTCTGCTGCTCTCCGCGCACATGCTCTGAGGTTTTTGCGCACATGTGTGTGTGAGGCAATAAGTTCTAGGAGGGTTTAGTCCTCCGTACACATGCACAGAGACCCTAGCACGCATGTGCGCGTGAGCTACTTCTAAAATTTAAGCTTCTGGTCGCAGCGCACATGCACTGCACAGCTCCAGCGCATGTGCGCTGGCTTTCTCCACTGTGCTCCGCCTTCAACTTCGAGAACCTTTTCACCTTGATGCTTCCGTTATTTGAGAAAGTTTAAAACACGAAAGTTGTAGATCTATCCCTTAACTTCCCAATTCATCTTAAATCACCTCAATCGGAGCTCAGGGATCAAAATTTATGGTTGAAATACAAAACAGTGTCTGGAATAACTTCATACTCGTGCATGTCCTGTACTAAGCATTTTCTTTCATCGTTTTGCATCTTTTTCAACTCTTTTTCACTGTAACCCTACAAAAACTAAGAATAACCAAATTAATCTCAATAATAACTCAAATATTTCTTACAACACATAAAAGCGTGGTAATTGATACATAAAATATAGCACACTTCTGAACTTATCAGCATTATTTCTTTAGATTTGAAATAGTGTCATTCGAAAGTACCTCTATAGGTCTTTCATTGTTCAATCTTTCTAATTGACCTATTTCTATCTCCAAATTCCTTGTTGATGCTCTTAAATTTTCATAATCTCTCATTTGTTCTTCTTTATCTCTTTTTTCTCATCAATTTCCAATTCTCTTCTCAAGTACTCCGACTCTCTTTTCCAACCATCTTCATATGCATTTTCTCTTGGAGAAAATTCGTCATTATATGTAGGTTAGAAAAAATTTGAAGATTAGAATGGAGGTCTTGATTGTTGTTGTTGAAATGAAGGGTTGGATGGAGTTTGAAATGAGTTGGCTTGGAGGTTTCTTTGGTGTGGGGGTTTGATAAGGTCTAGAAGAGGAACTTGGGGCTTGGTTTTGAAAGTTTTGAGAGGGAGGATTATGTTGGTATGGAGGATTTTGTTGATTGTTTGGGTTGGTACAAGAGAAATTGGGATGGTTTCTCCATAAAGGATTGTAACTATTTCCATAAACTCATTGTGAGTTCCTTGATGATGAATGGACTTGCTCAGTTCCACCCATAGGAACTTCACATTGTCCATTGGAGTGTCAAGCACCACAAAAGTCACAAATCAAATTTGATTGAAATGATGAGCCAACGACATTTACAGTGTTTAGCTTTCTATGTTAGTCAAAGTTCTCCAGCACTCTTGTAAAGTTGTTCATGACATTCATAAACATGCTTTTTTAGGCAAGGAAAGCATCATTAAGATTCAAATTCATCACGCCATCTTATTGAGTACTAGTTTGGCTGACTTCTTGTTGAATCACTAGTTACGTCATAGGCCCATAATAGTAATAATTTGAAGCCATTCTATTAAGCAACTCTTGAACTTTCTCCGGTATTTTGAACGAAATGGTACTATAGGTGGATGCATCAATAATAGACTTTGTTTCTTGAGCCAACCCATTAAAGAACGTTTGGATTTGCAGCCAAAGCTGAATGGCATGATGGGAACATTTTCTCAATAACTCCTTGAAGTGTTCCCATGCCTCACTTAAATTTTTACCAATATATTGTTTAAAAGAAGTGATCTCATTATGACGTTTGGCGGTCCTCAAAGGTGGAAATGCTTTGCCAAGAAGTCTTGTGCTTGTTGATTCCAAGTAGTGAAAGTGCCTAGAGCAACAGACTTAAAGCCACGCCTTTGTCCTATCCCTTGATGAGAAAGGAAAAACTCGCATTCTCACTCAATCTGGATGTACACCATTGAATTTGAATGTATCCAATACCTCTTCAAAGATCATCAAATGAGTGTAAGGATTTTCATGAGGCCCCCTCCAAACATTGCGTGTGATTCCAACATTTTAATCAAAGTGGGATTTGTCTCGAAATTATTTACTTGCACGAGAATCTTTGCACTACTTGGATTAGCCCTATTGAAATTTGGCATCGCATATTCTCTCAAGGGATGACCATTCATGTTCTCCCATTCCCATTTTCAAATCCATCAATTCCTAGATTTCTGACAACTTCTTCTTATTCATGATTCTCATTGTTCAAATTCCTTTGATTTGGTTGATGTTAGCCATTTCCACTCTTTTCAACTCTTGTTGAACTATTCTTAGCTTTCGGATGTCTCTAAGTTCCTTCTCTCTTTTGGAATCCAAACAAATCAATGGTTCTTTGTCCTTTCTCCATACCATGCACTATAAAGTGGAAATCAAAGTAATTAGTCACAAGTGCCAAATCAATTCACAAGACAAAATCACGAACATTAACAACTACTAATGAAGGACTAAAATTGATAACTATAGAAACAAAAGTGCCTAATCTATGAGACCTATAAAGTGCTCAATATTGCTAAAAACAAAGAACAATCTCCAGCAACAGCGCCAAATACTTGATGCCTTACATACCTAGTTATAATTTTAATAAACACCTAAATCCTAATACTAACTAGGTGGCATCCTGCAAGTATACGGTTGTCAACCAGTAGTAAAGGAAAGTAGGGATCGTACTCACAAGAATTGGTAGATAATTATTGATTATTTGGTTAGATTACAAGTTGAAGCGGTTGATTAAAAGAAGATATTTAACTAAAACTAGAACTAATGGAACTAAGAAAGTAATTTAAAGTAAAGATTAAACACTAAGAAAGTATTTTGTAAGAAAGCAATTAAATAAGAAGTATCTTTGGGTTAGTTAAAGCAATTAAAGGTAACAACCAAAATAAAAAGCATATTAAGAAAGCAATTAGTAATCTAAAATACTCATTATCACTAAGCAAACACAATTATAGAAAGCCGATAACGTATTCTGAGAAAACTTGTAAAAAGAAAGCACTTTTAAAAAGCAATTAATTAACCTAAACTACAAATTAGCACTAAGAAAACATGATTAATTGAAACCCTTGTACTAATCTACAAATTAAATTAAGAAAGCAAGTAAAGAAAGAAATTAAATGAAAATCC
Organism: Cinchona pubescens; assembly: GCA_025175665.1. Classification (NCBI taxonomy): domain Eukaryota; kingdom Viridiplantae; phylum Streptophyta; class Magnoliopsida; order Gentianales; family Rubiaceae; genus Cinchona; species Cinchona pubescens. The sequence continues at coordinate 4,566,633 of JANKKI010000024.1, read as the reverse complement.
CATAAACTAATCTACCCTAATTAACTAATCTTAACTCCCAATTACCAAAAAATAACGTAAATAGTGAAAACCCACTAACTAATCTATCAACTACACTAAGAAATCATGGAAGGGAGCAATTAGACTAATTATACAAAGGAAATATGAAATTAAAGATTAACTAAATGAGCTTTAATATAAACAAGGAACTTACCACTAAAAAGTTTCAATCATTAGTTGGGAAATTAAGATTACAATCTTGAAGAAAAAGAAATCTTAATCTACTCTAATCTAAGAAAACCCACCCCAAATGTGGAGGAAAAAGGGAAAAAATTACTCTATAAACTAGCTAAGTTATGCCTCAAATGAAGCTTAATATTATAGTGCTAGAATAGTGGAAAAATTGTACAAAATAATTAGCCCAGAACAAAGTCATTTTTGCTCCTATTGCCATGGTGTCACGACATCAAATTTGGTGTCGCGACATCAAACTGTAACTTCCATAGCACTTCACAATTTTGCTTCGCAAATCCTCGTCTGACATCCGATTGATGTGCCTTTTTTTTTCATGTGACCCTAATACATAGAAGAACACTATTAGCTATAATAAAAACTTAAAATAACAACTAAATATATAAATAAAATTCTCACAAAATAAGCCAAAAAATGAAAAACAAACAAAGACGAACGGAAACTTAACTCCCTACGAAGTAAGGTTAAAGATACGACACAACTCTAAACACAAGAACCTAATAAAAAATGCTAATTAGGGAGACCTAAAAAAGTACTTTATGCCTAATAAACACATACTAACACATCTAACACGTAAAAGGAAAATAGATAAAAACACACACGAAACCACCAAAAATGCTGAAAACTTGCATCAACACCATTAAGTTTAGGGTACATATAACTCTAGTTTCCTAAAGTTATCACACCCCCAAACCTTAAATTTTTCTCGTCCTGAACAAAATAAAAGACAAGAGGAAAGAACAACAAAAATGAACAACGCAAAACACAAGACACAACACAATAGATACCACCAAGATGACAATACAAAATGTTAATGATGGATGTATTTTGAATAAATACTTGATACCTTACACATCTAGTTATAAATTTATAAAATACCTAAATCCTATTACTAACTAGATGACATCCTGCAAGTGTATGGTTGTCAACCAATAATAAAGGAAAGTAGGGGTCGTACCCACAAGGATTCGTCAATAATTTTCGATTATTTGGTTAGATGACAAGTTGAAGCGGCTAATTAAAAGTAAGAGATTTAACTAAAACTAGAACTAATAAAACCAACGAAGCAATTTAAAATAAAGATCAAAAACTAATAAAGCATTTTGTAAGAAAACAATTAAAAAAGAAGTATCTTTAGAAAGCAATTAAAGGGCACAATTAAAATGAAAAGCACATTAAGCAAGAAATTATTTAATCTATTCTACTCATTATCACTAAGCAAGCACAATTATAGAAAACTCATAAGATCTTCTAAGAAAGCTTGTAAAAAGAAAGCATTTTTAAAAAGCAATTAACTGACCTAAACTGCAAATTAGCACTAAGAAAATATGATTAAAGAAGCCCATGTACTAACCTACCAATTAAACTAAGAAAGAAAGTAAATAAAGCAATTAAATGAAAGTCCCATAAACAAATCTACCTTAATTAAGTAATCTAAACTACCAATTACCACTGAAAAAGCATAATAAATGAAAACTCACCAGCTAATCTAATCAACTACACTAAGAAATCATGTAATGGAGCAATAATTAGATTAATTACACTAAGAAAACACAAAATTAAAGATTAACTAAAGGTGTTTTAACATAAACAAGGAACTTACCACCAAAAAATTTAATATTTTGTTGGAAAATTAAGATTACAATAAAGAGAAATCATAATGTACTCTAATCTAAGAAAACCCTTCTCAAATGGGGAGGAAAAAGGAAGAAAATTCTTCTTGATATAGCCCACTCCTATTTGCTAAGTTATGCCTCAAATGAGGTTTAAAAGAGGTATTTATCGTGCTAGCATAGTGGGAGAATTTTGAAGCAAAAATTAGTCCCGAACAAAGTCATTTTTACTCTTGCCACTTCAGTGTCGCGACATCAAATTTGGTGTCGCGACATCAAACTACAACTTCTGCAGCACTTCATAGTTTTGTTTCAAAAAATTTTGTCCAATGTCCTATTGATGCACCATTTTTTTCATGCAATGCTAACACATAGAAGAACATTATTAGATATAATAAATACATAAAATAACATTTAAATATATAAATAAAATTCTCACAAAATAGGGGAAAAAAAGAAAGACAAACGAAGACAAACGAAAACCTATGGAGAATGTCAATCAAAATCAAAGAAATTTGAACAATGGGAATGATGAAGAAGAAGTGGCCGGAAATCATGGAATGGGTAGTTATGGAAATGGGAATGGTATGAACATGAATGGTAGACCGTGGAAAGAATACGCATACCAAGCTTTGATGAGGCAAATTTTAGCATTGAACGCATGCCCATGCAAGCAAACAATTTTGAGATTAAGCCTGCTTTGATACATATGCTACAAGGTCACACAATATTCAGGGGAGGTCCTAATGAAGTTTCATACACACGTCAATGAACTTTGAGAAGGTTTTACACTTTTAAATTCAATGGTGTGCACCTAGATTGTGTGAGAATGAGAGTATTCCTTTTTTCTCTAAGGGATAGGGAAAAATCTTGGCTTCAATCTCATGCCCAAGGACGTTTACCACGTGGAACCAACTTTCTGAAGAATTGTATTTTTGGCAAAATATTTCCTTCCTTAAAGCGCCGCCAAATTGTGGAATGAGATTACCTCCTTTAAGCAAGATGTTAGTGAAAGCTTAGGAGAGGCTTGGGAGCAGTTTAAGGATTTGTTAAGGAAGTGCCCTCATCATGTGATTCCATTATGGTTTCAAATTCAAATCTTCTACAATGGATTGACACGAGAGGCAAAATTAATAGTAGATGCCTCCGCCGATGGTTCCATATCCTGTAATACACCAGAGGAAGTCAAGAATTGCTCAATTGGATGGCCTACAACTATTTTTATCACTGACCAATGACCCCACTAGTAGCTCGACACCAAGCCAATCAAGCTAATGCAGAAAATGGAGTATTGAATTTGAATATGCAAGATGCTCTATTGGCTCAACAAAGATGTTTATGAATTTAATGAACAATGTTGCAAAAGTGTTGGAGAACTTAGGGAAACTGAGTAGTGTGAATGTAATGTCCTCTTCTCCAACCCAACCAACCATGGTTCAAGGTGTGTGATTTTTGTGGGGGCGGACATGCAAATTGCCAATGTGAATTGCCTTATTGTTCCCAAGAGCAACTCAACTATATGTCTAATCAATCATCTTTTCCAAGGAACCTACCCAGAGTATATGGGAACACATATAATCTCTCTTAGAGGAATCATTCCAACCTTTCATGGAGCAATGCAAACAATCAATCCAACCCTCCCTATCAACCAAATCTCCCACCTCAAAACTTCCACAACCAAGCTTCAAATTTCTCATCTAAACCTTATCAAACTCCATACCAAACAAACTTCCAAGCCAACTCTTATCAATCTCCATCTAACCCTCCATTTCAAAATCAATAACCAAGGCCTCCATTCTAACGTGCAAATTCTTTCCAATCTATGTATCATGAAAAATTTGTTCCAAGAGAAAATGTATGAGAAGAGGGTTAGAAAAGAGATACATAGTATCTGAGGAAGGAGTTGGAAAGAGAAAGAAGGGATAAGGAAGAACATGGGAGAGAGTTTGAGAATTTGAAAGCCTCAACAAGAAATTTGAAAATTAAATTTTGTAAATTGGAAAAGTTAAATAATGAGAGACCTATAGGGGAATTACTAGTGATACTATTCCAAGTCTTAAGGAGCAATGCAAGGCCACCACCCTTAGAAGTTGTAAGGAGGTAGAAGAAAGGGTTAGGAGGCACTTATTGAAAGGAAAAGAGAAAGAAAATGTTGAAAATAAAGAGGAGGAAAAAGGGGAATATTCAATAGGACAAGGCAAAAAGATGAATGAGCCTACCATGCCCAAAGTGCAAAGCAATGAAGGCAAGGATTCTATTTATCAAGAGTTGAAGCAAATGAACATTCTGTTCCCTCAAAGATTGAGGGATGAAGAAAAGGTGAAGAAGTTCAAAAAGTTTTTTGAAACATTCAAGAAGCTTGAAATTAACATTCCTTTCATGCCATCATTTGAGAACATGCCCTCTTATTCTAAATTTATAAAACAAGTCCTTACCTCAAAAAGAAATTTCAATACTAATTGATAAGGATGAAATCTTATGTCTAACAGAGAATTGTAGTGCATTCCTCACAAAGAGGTTACCACCCAAGTTCAAGGACCCTAGGTCCTGTACCATACATTATGAGATTGGAGTTTTGCAATTTGGGAAAGATTTGTGTGATTTGGGAGGTTCAATAAACCTCGTGTTGGTCCCAAAGTAACTTAAGAGGGGGGTGTGAATTAGGTTTCTTAAAAATTATACTTTCAGAAATATTGAGATTTTCTAAATATAAACTGATATAATAAAATCAATGAAACAGTGAAGTAAAGAGAAAAAATTAAACAACCAATACTTCCAAGCTAGCAAGCTTGAAGTATTAAATCACTAGAATGCTTCACACACTTGGTGAGCCAATAATCTTTACAAAGTTGGAAACTTCTTGGTCACACTAAAGCTCTTTTAGTTGAGCCAAGAATTTTACTTACAGCCACACTTTTGTACAAGATTATCACTCCACTCAAAGTTGAATTTCACTCACAACGGACATGCACACTAATACAACCAAGCACTATAGCCAATTTGTACTTAAATTGCTTTTCTCTAAGGCTTGCATTCAATGTATTATATGATTTTTACTTGATATCAAAGCAGTTATTTATAAGAGCAATAAATGGTGGTTGCAACTACTTTCTAACGGCTAAATAATAAATGTACAAAAAGTAGCCGTTAGGGTTTCGGACGTCCGAGACAAATTGGAAGCGTCCGACACAGCGTCCGATCCTCATGCAGTTGCTGAAGAGCTTCGTTCGGACGTCCATGCATGCGTCCGATCCTTAGTCCGATAGAGGCCTCGGACGGTCATGTTCGTCCGTAAAGAGAGGCAGTAGGATCCTATTCCTTTCTGCCTGTTCATTCGGACAGTGCAATGCGTCCGAGAAATTTTGACCCAGTTCGGACGGTTTAGTGCCTCCGAAAGCCCTGTCTCCAGTAAAACAGATAACAGTCCTGCAAAAACTAGTTTATAGAGTTAAGTGTTTATGTCATCATCAAATAAGGTTTGAGAAAACATCAATCTCCCCCTTTTTCATGATGACAAACCTTCATGGAGTAATTATGCAAAAACAATTGGACAGACTAATCATTTTCCAATATAAAAGACATAGAAGACTACTCCCCCTTTTGACATCATCAAATAAAGCTCCCCCTGAGATCATGCAAGTATTTAACAGAAATTCATAAAAAAAAACTTCATATACATAATCTTACAAGATTAACAGTACTTAATTCAAGGAAATACATAAAAAAGGGTAAATCGATGGGAAGTCCTAAAAAATAAAGAAGTGCTAAAAAATGAAACACAGAGGTCAAAAGAACTAATGCGAATCATTTTTCTTCTTGGATCGCTTTTCAGTCTTTTGACGTTTTGAAGGAACGTCTTCATCAGTGGCTTCACTGTCTTCCTCTTCTCCGGTGCGTCGTTGCATGATGAAATCAAATGTGTCGTCAATATCCTCATTGTCATCCTCATCGTCATTGGCAGCTTCTTGAGTATTGGCAGCCTCTTCATCATCCAGATGTCACGAACATTTCCACCTTCATTTTCATCACTGTCGGAAGATGAGTCAAGTGGATATTGGGACTGAAGATTGGCAAATTGAACCTGAGCCCAAGCAGACATGCCAAGGCTAAGTGCCTCTTGGATAAGTATCTGACGAGTCTCAAGTCGCTTTAACTTTTGATAAGTGCGACGTTGAAAGGAACTGACTTGAGTACTCAAGGAGGTGAGAAGGCCACAGATGTGAGAAAGTGACGGTTCAGAGGTAGATGGATGAGGATCATGGAGTGGTGGAGGTGGTTGAGGAGGAGCATGGGGAAGACAGAAATCAGAGGTGGAGGCATGGGATTGTGAATGTGCCAAATCAAAGGCTGCCTTAGTTAACCATTGATCGTTAAAAAACCGGAGGCCTTTTCTTTCAATAAAAGATTTGTTAAAATAAGGAGGAAATTGTTTATTTCTGCTGAAAGGAACTTCGAAGAAATCAAAAATTTTGGTGAGGAATTTGCCAAAGGGAATGTTTCTTAAAATTTGAAGCGGGTATCAGTAAGAAAGAGTTCCCATAGGGAACAAAAGAGATATCCAAAGTCAAGAGGAATGCCCTTGAAAACACAAAAAAACAAGTAAAGCTGCATTTTACCGGGCTCAGTCCGATGCCCATCAGTTAGCAATAACAAATTTGTGACAAGAGTATATAGAATATTCAGTTCAGGAGTGAGTAATGTGGTTTTGGCTTCCGAGGCCTGTTTAAAATTAATGTTAAAAATGGCCCTAACTTCATCGATGTCAAATCGAGTATCAACAGCAGGCCATTTATCTAAGCAAAAGAAATAGGAAAAATCATTTGGGTTTGAGACTTCACATTCAAAAATAGTGTTAATGATGTTGGATGAAATCTGAAGGTTGGTGCTGCAACACGAGAAGTTAAGGTGCGAACAGTGGGGCCTTTCCGAAGATTGGCAGTGAATTGAAGCACCATATCATGATATACAGGTAAGTCAATATGCACTAGGTGACCCCAATTTTGTTTTTCAAAACAGGTTTTGACATCTACAATGGGAAGATTATACTCATCAGACAAACTTTGAGAAGCAGGTCGTTCAACAATTACAGATTTACTTAAAAGGGATGTATACCGTTCAAATGCCTTGGCATCGATGAATTTTGGTAGGATTGGATTTGTGGATACTTGGGGAGTAGCAGATGATTCTCCTCGGACTGGAGCTTTCTCCTTAGTTTTTCGTCCACGATTTCCGGTAGAAGAGCCTCCGCGAGATTTAACCATTGTGAAGGATGGGAAGGAAAAGGAGGAAAATTTTAATTTTTGAAAGATTGGTAAGAATTTGATGCAATGAGATGGTAGATGTGGAAAAATTGATATAATTGAGGCGAGAAATACGCTAGAGAGGATAATTTTCCAACCAATTTTGGGAAAGAGGGTAGGAATTTGATGGGGGTGTTGAAGGAACAATTTTCACCAAAGAGGGTATCGGGGGTTTGGGCAATTCTGAAATGAGGAAGATGGACGGTTTTAATGGAATAGGGAGACCGTTTGGATATCGCCGAAATTTTGGTGTGCGTCCGAAGAAGCGTCCGAAGGCTGATGAACGGACGGCCGATGGAAGATCCAGTGCGTCCGACGTTCTTTCGGACGATGATACGCGTTCGGAAGAATTCCAAAGAGTTTAGTGAATAAAATGAATATCGTTTAGACGATTATGAGCATCCAAGGAAGATAGGTAGTTTTCGAACAAAACACAGTGTCTGAAAGGTAGAGTCGTTCGGACGAATGAGTGCGTCCGAACCAAGAATCTATGCCAAGTTGATCTGTAAAATTCCCAAACATTTTCTGAGAGTTTCAAAGCGATCTAGAGCTACGGGTTTTGTAAAAATATCAGCCAGTTGATCTAAAGTTGGCACAAAATCAACACTAATTTCCTTTTTACAAACAAGATCTCGAATAAAATGATGCTTAACATCAATGTGTTTGGTTCTAGAGTGCATAACAGGATTTTTTGTGAGATTAATTGCACTAGTGTTGTCACGCTTTATAGGAACACAATAAAAAAAATTTGGACACCAAAGTCTTTCAGAGCATGTTTCATCCAAAGAAGTTGAGCACAACAATTTCCAGTAGCAATGTATTCGGCTTCAGCCGTAGAAAGGGAAATAGAATTTTGTTTTTGGCTAAACCAAGACACAAGACAATTTCCCAGAAAATGACACATACCACTGGTACTTTTTCTAAAATTTTACATCCAGCAAAGTCAGCATCAGAATAACTAATTAAATCAAATGTAGAGGACTTTGGACACCACAGACCAAAATTCATTGTACCCTTGAGATATCTAAAAATTCTTTTAACAACTATCAAATGTGATTCTTTAGGGCAAGATTGAAATCTAGCACATAAACAAACAGAAAACATGATATCTGGTCTACTGGCTGTTAAGTAAAGTGGACTTCCGATCATACCTCTATAGTGTTTTTCATCAACATTATTACCTTCTTCGTCTTTATCAAGTTTGGTTGAAGTGCATATTGGCGTACCAACTTGTTTGCAATCTTCCATTCCAAATCTGGATTCCGGTTTGAGTAGCTCCTTTGTGTACTTGATTTGCGTAATAAACGTTCCTTCCTTAGTTTGATGAATTTGAAGTCCGAAGAAAAATTGCAGCTTGCCCATCATACTCATCTCAAACTCTTTTTACATTAAATGTGAAAAGTCTTTGCACAAATTTTCATTAGTTGCTCCGAAAATAATATCATCAACATAAATTTGAACAATTAACAAACCATTTAAATTTGTTTTTGTAAAAAGAGTGGTGTCAACTACACCTCTTTTAAATCCATTTTCTAACAAGAAACCACTTAATCTTTCATACCAAGATCTTGGAGCTTGTTTCAAACCATATAAAGCTTTGGAGAGTTTGAAAACATAATTTGGAAAATTTTTATTTTCAAAGCCGGAAGGTTGTTCAAGAAAAACTTCTTGATCAACAAAACCATTTAAAAATGCACTTTTGACATCCATTTGAAATAATTTGAAATTATTGAAACATGCAAATGCGAGAAACATGCGAATGGATTCTTTCTTGGCTAATCTAGCCGCAAAGGTTTCATCAAAGTCAATACCTTCTTCTTGAGCATAACCTTTAGCAACAAGTCTAGCTTTGTTCCTTATGATTTCACCTTGGTCATTTAATTTGTTTCTAAAGACCCATTTAGTTCAAATAACGGGATGGGAAGATGGTCTTTTAACCAAGGTCCATACACTATTTTTCTCAAATGGACTAAGTTCATCTTGCATGGCATTAACCCAAAATTCATCACTCAAAGCAACATCTATATGTTTAGGTTCAATGTGAGAAAGTAAACCACAATTACTATTCAAAGGTTTATGAGAGCGAGTAGTTACCCCATCGGATAGATCACCTATGATTAAATCTTGAGGGTGACTAGAGACAAATCTCCAAGCTCTTGGAAGATCATTTGGAGTATCCTCATTCTTTTCATCATCTATTTGATGGTTGTTGACATCATTGCTTGATGTGATCTCTTGATGATCTTCATGAATAACAAGCTTTTCGAGCTCCTTTAGATTAATACCTACATCTTCATCTTCACATAAATTCTTTGAAATAACGTCATTAGTTTCATCAAATGTAACATGCACAACTTCTTCAATCAAGAGTGTTCTTCTATTGTAAACTCGATATGCTTTCTTGTCACTAGAATATCCTAGAAAAATTCCTTCATCCGATTTCTTGTCAAATTTTCCAAGATTTTCTTTGATTTTTAAAATAAAACATTTGCAACCAAAAACTTTAAAATAGCTCACAACGGGTTTTTTACAAAAGAGAAGTTCATAAGGTGTTTTGTTTAAATGGAATCTTAATAAAGCTCGGTTCATGACATAACAAGCCGTGTTAACCGCTTCGGCCCAAAAGTATTGAGGTAAGTCGCAATCGCTAATCATAGTTCTAGCGATTTCTTGAAGAGTCCTATTTTTCCTTTTGACAACACCATTTTGTTGAGGGACTCTAACAACCGAAAATTCATGAGAAATACCGTTGTGATCACAAAAGTCGGGAAAACCTCCAAATCTTAAAATCGGCACCATTGTCACTTCTTAAACGAATAATTTTTAAATTTAATAAATTATGAATTTTGGAAAACAATTTTACAAATTTTTCAAACGCCTCATTTTTGTGAACAAGAAATAATACCCAACTATACCTAGAATAGTCATCTACAATAACAAAAGCATATTTGCAACCACCAAGACTAACATATTGAGTAGGTCCAAATAAGTCTAAATGCAACAATTCTAAAGGTTCATGAGTAGAAACAAAATTCATTGGTTTAAAAGATACTTTGACTTTTTTACCAAATTGGCATGCATCACAAATTTTATTTTTCAAAAATTTTAGTTTTGGCAAACCTCTTACTAAATCTTTCTTAGCAAGTTTTTCAAACAAATCCATATTAAAATGACAAAGTCTTCTATGCCAAAGCCAAGGATCATCTATGGAAGTGGTAAGACATTTTACATTGCTATTGCTAATTTTATCAAGATGAATCACATAAACATCATTGTGCCTAGTGAAGCCCTTGAATAAAACAACATGATTTTTATCAAGAATAAGACATTCATGCTTGGTAAAAAATACATATAAATTTTTGTCACAAAGTTGACTAACACTTAACAAATTATAGTTCAAATTATCAACAAGAAGCACATTCTTAATCAAGGTTTCACCATTTTTACCTACATCACCAATGCCGATTGATTTTGCTTTATTGTTATCTCCAAAAGTGACTTTTCCACTATTTTTGGATGTGAGATTCGTGAAGAGAGAAGCATCACCCGTCATGTGCCTTGAACATCCACTATCTATAAACCACTTAGCATTGTTGGTGATGTTGAGTACCTACACATCAAATCAATTGATAACTTTTGGTACCCATCATTTCTTGGGTCCATTTGAGTTAGTGAAATTGCTAACAATCCATGCAACTTTCATTCCAAGCTTTTCGTTCTTCTTTACATAACACATATTCTTAACATGTCCATGTTGTTGGCAATATATACAAATAATATTTTTATTTCCATATAAAGATGATTTTGGTTTTACAACACATAAGTCATCCCTTCTAAACGTGACAAAATTTTTGTTGATTACTACATTTCGATTTCTTTTTAAATCAACAACATTTTCTTTCTTCTAGTCAAGAGAGCATTCAAGTCATCCATTATTTTCTTCAAGGAGGCTTGTTCTTCCTTGACCTTGGATCCCACATGCATTCTTTTCTTCAAATCACGATTTTCTTGTGATAGCCTATTATTTTCATTCACAAGTTTAGAGTTAGCATTTAATAAAGCTTTTGATATTTTAACTAACTCCTTATTTCTAGCATATGATTCCTTTAAGCTATCATGCAATTTCAAAATGAAAGCTTCAAGATCATCTTCATCATTTTCATCATTGGAATCATAGTTAGAATTTACCTCATCATCTCCAATAGCCATAAAGGCCATTTGTGCCAACTCCATTTCTTCTTCAACTTCTCCTTCGGAGTTGCAATCATCCCATTTGATTTGAAAGTTAAGAGCAAGATGAATCTAGGTTTTCTTCCTTCCTTCTTTTTCTCGGAAGGACACTCATTTGCATAGTGTCCGAGTTGACCGCATTCAAAACATTTTTCGTTTTGCTTCTTCTTTTCAAGCCTTGTCTTTCCTTTGAAATTATTTGAATTCGTAGCTCTGCCTCTTCTCATTCTTCGTTTGTTGATGTAGTGTTTAAGAAATCCTTTGGTGATGAGTGCAAGATCTCCTTCATCAAGATCTTCATCTTCTAGATTGATGGAGCTGTTTTCATCTTCTTCTTGAGAGGTCTTTAGAGCAATGCTCCTTCTTGGCCTTGCTTCTTCATCATCCACTACTTTAGCCTTTAACTTTAATTCATAAGAAGTAAGAGAATTGATTAGCGATTCAATAGGCATTAAATTTAAATTCTTGGCTTCCTCTATTGCAATAGTTTTGGCATCCCATTCTTTGGATAGAGCATTTAGGATTTTTCTATTTTTTTCACCCAAAGAGTACTCCTTACCCAAGGCTACTCACAATCAAGATCCTTTATAATGTCATTGAACCTACAGTACATTTTGTCAATGTTCTCATGTGGTTCCATCTTGAAGGACTCATACTTAGCAACAAGTAAGGATTTCTTTTGCTCACGAACATCGTCGCTCCCTTCATGGATTTCCTTCAATTTATCCCAGATTTCTTTAGCGGAAATGCATCCCTTCACGCTAGTTGATTCATTTGCATCCAAGGCATTATATAGCACATTCATGGCTTTTGCATTTAACGTCAAGTTTGCCTTGTCTTGTGGAGTGAGCTCATCCCTTGTCTTTTCTCTTCTTCTATTTGTGTGATCATCAATAATAGAAGCTTCAAAAGGACCTTCATTGACAACATACCACAAATCAATGTCAATAGATTGCAGAAATATTTTCATTCTATCTCTCCAACTAATAAAATTTGCCCCATTAAACATGGGAGGCCTAGTAACGGATTGACCCTCAAAGAATAAAGCATTGTTGGTTGCCATAATAATTCTTTTGTCTCAAAAGCAGTTTAAGCAATAAAATGAGACCAAGCTCTGATACCAATTGTTGGTCCCAAAGCAATTTAAGATGGGGGTGAATTAGGTTTCTTAAAAATTATACTTTCAGAAATATTGAGATTTTCTAAATATAAACTGATATAATAAAATCAATGAAACAGTGAAGTAAAGAGAGAAAATTAAACAACCAATACTTCCAAGCTAGCAAGCTTGAAGTATTAAATCACTAGAATGCTTCACACACTTGGTGAGCCAATAATATTTACAAAGTTGGAAACTTCTTGGTCACACTAAAACTCTTTTAGTTGAGCCAAGAATTTTACTTACAACCACACTTTTGTACAAGATTATCACTCCACTCAAAGTTGAATTTCACTCACAACTGCACACTAATACAACGAAGCACTATAGCCAATTTGTACTTAAATTGCTTTTCTCTAAGGCTTGTATTCAATGTATTAGATGATTTTTACTTGATATCAAAGCAGTTATTTATAAGAACAATAAATGGTGGTTGCAACTACTTTCTAACGGCTAAATAATAAATGCACAAAAAGTAGCCGTTGGGGTTTCGAACGTCCGAGACAAATTGGAAGCGTCCGACATTTCTGATATTCATGCAGTTGCTGAAGATCTTCGTTCGAACGTCCGTGCATGCTTCCGATCCTTCGTCCGATAGAGGCTTCAGACGGTCATGTTCGTCCGTAAAGAGATTCAATAGGATCCTATTTCTTTTTACCTGTTTGTTCAGACGGTGCAATGCATCCGAGAAGTTTTGACCCAGTTCGGACGGTTCATGTGCGTCCGAAAGCCCTGTCTCCAGCAAAACAGATAACAGTCCTGCAAAAACTAATTTACAGAGTTAAGTGTTTATGTCATCATCAAAATAAGGTTTGGAAAACATCACCTCGTGCTTTGCGGTATTCAAGAAATTAAATGGAGGACAATTGAAACCTACAATTGTCTCATTGCAACTTGTGGATCGTAGCATAAAATTTCCAAAGGGAATCTTTGAGTTAGATGTAATCATTAAAATTGACAGACTCTACCTTTTAAGCAATTTTATTGCACTAGACATGGAAGAGGATGAAGAGATATCGATCATACTTGGGAGCCCTTTCCTTGCCACCAGCGGTGCACTCATTGATGTTCAAAAAAGAAGATGGAATTTTGGATAAATGATGAAATTATTACATTTAGTATTTTTAGTTCACTAAAGTTTCCTTCAATTTATGAGGATGTCATGAATATACATGTAGTGGATGATTTAATTGATGATTGTTGTACGAATGAATTGGAGAATTCTTCATTGGAGGACAATATATTAGATTCAAATGCGGTAATCCAAGGATAAAGATGGAATGAAGAATGTGAATCACTTGGAGAATGATGCTTTATTACAAAAGGAAGAAGAAAAGAATAAAGAAAAAGGTAAAGGGGAGTCTCCGACCAACAAACCCCCCCAAGGTATAGCTTAAACCTCATCCTACTCATTTATTGTATGTATACGTTGGTGAAAATGAGACATTTGATACCCGGTAATTGTGAATGCATTGTTAATGAGTAAGCAACTTGAAAGATTGATTGCGGTGCTTAAAATACATAAAGATTCCATTGCTTGGTCTATTGATGATATTAAGTGAATTAGCCCTTCGATTTGTATGCATAAAATCTTATGAATGAAGGAAACAAACCGGTTCAAAGGAGATTGAATCCTACCTTAAATGAGGTTGTGAGAAGCGAAGATATCAAACATTTGAAAACCGGTATTATTTACCTTATTAGTGATAGCAAGTGTGTTAGTCCCACTCAAGTCGTTCCAAAGAACGGTGGTATTACCGTAATAATAAGTGAAACCAAAGAACTCTTCCCTTCTAGGTTGGTCACGGGTTGGCATATGTGTATTGATTTTCATAAATTGAATGAGGCCACCCGTAAGGATCATTTTTCTTTGCCTTTTATTAATCAAATGCTTGAGAGGCTGGCCAATTTTGCATATTATTGTTTCCTTGATGGTTGTTCTGATTATCTTATAAGAGACAGATCCAAATTGTCATTTGCTTAGAAGATCAAGATAAAATAACTTTTACATGCCCATTTGGTACTTTTACATACAAGAGAATGCCCTTGGGGCTTTGCCATGCTTGTAGCATATTTCAACGTTATATGTTTACTATTTTTCGTGATATGGTTGACAAGTGCATAGAGATCTTCGTTGATGATTTTAGTGTATTTGGTGTCTTATTTGATGATTGTCTTGTAAATTTATCCAATGTGTTGAAATGATGTGTTGAAACTAATTTGGTACTCAATTGGGAAAAATGTCATTTTATGGTGCAAGAAGGAATTATTTTAGGTCACAAGGTGTCATCAAGAGGAATTGAAGTTGATAGGGTAAAAGTTGAGGTGATTTAAAAGTTACCTCCTCCCATTAATGTTAAGGGGTTGACAAGTTTCTTAGGTCATGCGGGTTTCTATAGAAGATTCAATTGGAATTTCTCATATACAGCTTGACCTTCGTGCTCCTTACTTCTACTTTGATGATTTGCTTGTTTGAAAGCATTTAATGAGTTGAAACATGCTTCTATAATTGCACCTATCATTGTGGCACCAAATTGGTCTCTTCCATTTGAGCTTATGTGTGATGCTAGTGAGTATGCAATAGGTGTTGTTTTGTGTCAAAAAGTGGATAAAATGTTGCATGTCATTTACTATGCAAGAGGACCTTGAAAAAAGCACTACTTAATTATTCTACTACCGAAAAAGAACTACTTCCTATAGTCTTTGCATTTGACATGTTTCCGATCATGTTTGATTGGGTCTAAGGTAATTGTGCACACTGATTGCTCGATATTAAAGTAATTATTTTCTAAAGAAGATGGCCAACAACGTTTATTGAGATGGATACTTTTATTACATGAGTTTGATTGGGATGTAATGGACAAGAAGGCTGTTGAAAGCATGGTAACAGATCATTTATCAAGGATGGAACCATCTAGAGTTGTTAATCATAAAGAAAGAGCCTTCAATGAAGATCCACTGAGAAATTACATGATTTGAGGTGAAAGAAGAAAGCCTGTGGCATGCGAACATTTTGAACATCTTGTTGCAAGGATAGTACCAAAGATTCTCAACATCAATGAGAAAAAGGGAGTTCTTTACGGAACTCAAATTTTACTTTTGGGAAGAACTATATTTATTCTGAAGATGAAATGATCAAGTTCTAAGGATAAGTGTTCCGAAAAATGAAGTGACCGACAATTTGAGACGTTGTCATTCATCTGTCGTTGGAGGTCACCATGGAGTTCAACGAACAGCTTTTAAAGTCCTTCAATGTGGTTTATATTGGCCAACTTTTTCCAAGGTTTCTAGGGATTCTGTGCTCAAATGTGATGAATGCAAAATGGTAGGTAATATTTCAAGAAGACAAGAAATGCCCCCCCATGGTATTGTGGCGTTTGAAATATTTGATGCTTGGGCCATTGATTTTATGGGACCCTTTCCAACCTCATACTCCAACAAATTCATTTTGGTTGCAGTGGATTTTGTGTCAAAATAGGTATAGGTGAAAGTTCTTCCTGAAACAATAGCCATCCTGACCAATAATGCTAGAGTGGTTACCAAATTTCTCTGAAAGAATATTTTCTCTCTGTTCGGAGTGCCTAGAACTATTATTAGTGATACGATTACACACTCCAAGAATTCATGAGGTTTTAATGACCAAGTATGGGGTGAAGCACAAAATTGTCTTAGCCTATCATCCTCAAATATTAGGTCAAGTTGAGGTTTCAAATCAGGAATTGAAGAGAATTTTGGAGAAAATGCTGAATAGTGCAAGCAAGGATTTGGCAATGAAATTGGATGATGCATTATAGGCCTACCAGACAGCATTCAAGACTTCTATAGGCATGTCTCTGTACTGATTGTATATGGCAAATCATGTCACTTATCGGTAGAACATGATCATAGAGCATATTGGGCAATCAAGAGCTTGAATTTTGATTTGAATGAGACATGTGAAAAGAGACTTCATTTGAATGATTTGGATGAATTTCAGAGAGAAGCATTTTAAAATTCCTTGCATCTATAAGGAGAGGACTAAGGCATGGCATAACAAACTCATCTTAAGGAAGGAATTCAAAACTGGTGATTTGGTATTGCTATCCAATTCAAGGCTCAAACTATTCCTGGGAAAGCTCAAATCACGATGGAGTGGCCCCGTAGAAATGGTTCAAAATTTTTCCTCATGGAGCAGTAGAGATCAATGGAAAAGAAGGAACATTTAGGGTCAATGGTCACCAGCTGAAACCCAACTTCGGAGGAATTGTTGAAGAAGGGTGAGAAATCATCCAATTTATGCAAGAATGAGCATCCATGCCATAGTCAAGCGAGTAACTATAAAAAAGCACTTCCTGGGAGGCAACCCAAGTTTTCATTTAGTTGTTTGATTTTCTTTTGGTGTGAGTTTTAGTTAGATGGCATTTTTAGTAATTTGGTGGGGATTAGGTTAAGATTTTGGACGAAGAAGTTTTCTTTTTACTTGAATAAATAATGCTAGAATATGGGTGGAAACGCTCTTCTAATTAAGTGCTATTTTGATGTTTATGGGTGATGAATGGACTTGTAAGAACATGGTGAAGATTGGAAAAAAATTGGCTAAGTATTAGAAATATACCTTGAAAAAGATTGGGTTGATGTCGCGACACCAAATGCGAAATTCTGCAAGTTCTGAAAAAATTATCACGAGTTGATGTCACGACTTCAAATCCTCTGTGTCATGACATCGAGGGATGAGAGGGACACATGACATGTCCAAGTCGCAACATCAATTTTCTCGACATTGCGACATCGAGGTACGAACAGGTTAATAGATCAGGCGATGTCGTGACATTTAGAACAACGATGTTGCGATACCAAAATGAATAGAAGCAAAATTTAAAAGCCACCTTCTTCTTCTTCCCCATTTCTTCTTAACCACAAACACTAACTGTACAATCTTACCACCCCTATCAAAATTCTTTCTTTTTATCCAATATTTACCCCAAAAACACCATAATTCCCCATCATCCATCACCCCAACTTCTATTCTAATANGCATCAAGAATATTAGTTTAAGAGGAATTTAAAGCTTCTAAGGGGGAAAATTTCTGCAATTTTTGGCAGAAATTTTTGGCCAAAACAGGTAAAATCTTCCAACTTCTATGTGCCTAAACCCATGAATATGGTATTGAATGGTTGTTTGTGAATTAATTTTGAATTTTGGCCACATTTTGTCACAAATTGGGAAAAAATTTGCATTAGTTAAAAGTTGGATTGTTGCATAATTTTAGCGGAAGTTTATGTTTAATTAAGGAGTCAATTTTATTGGTGTTTAATTTGTTCAATTAAAGACTATTTTTTTTTTGGGATGATTGTGGTGAATTTCTGTTTTACTCTTGTTGGGCAGTTAGTTGAGTTGTTGAAGATAAAAAATGACAAGGGGTGTATATGGTAGTGGAATGAGGGCTCGGGCAACGGATAGAGGGGAAACCTCAAGAAAAGAAAGGTGGGGGAAAGAACCAGCCGAGATGTTGAGATGGGCAAGCCTAGTGGGGGTGATGAGCACAGTAGTGGATCCCCAGCATTCAAGTGAGCAGGTTAAAACACTGTTCACTAATAATGAAAAACATGAGGTCCTAAGAGAGAGAGGATTTGACTTATCCATGCATTGAGGGGATTATGAGGGAGTTAGGAAAGAGATATAAATTCAGATTAAAGCAAGGCATTGGGAAGGATTTGATTTTGTAGTTAATCCTGGGTACACACAATTGGTTAAAGAGTTCCATTGTAACATGTGTGACTTAATGGATGGGAAAGTCAGGGTAAGGGGTCTCTTAGCTAACTTTAGCTCAAATTTGATTAATGCTTACTTTAGAGTACCCCTGCTCCATCTACCCAATATATGGAATTTGTGCATGCTAAGAATAAGAACATGGAAGCGATTAAAAATTTCTTTTGTGAAGTTGATGTGGCTTGGAATCTTATGCCAGAAAATCAATTGAATTGAAGTTTCCTAGGCATGGATTATCACTTGTGGCAAAATTGTGGTTTTATTTTATTAGTTGTAGAATCTTTTATTCCTTCGGGCTCTAACTCAATGAGTTTCATTCAAAGGGACAAGGTGCTACTAGTCTATGCAATCATGACAAGGATACCCCTAAATGTGGGGAGTTTGATTAGAGATGGGTTATTAGAGAGTGGGCGGACCAGACGACCTATCTTTATACTCCTAATTTGATTACTCATCTTTGCACTATTGCAGGTGTTTTTATGGATCCTAGAGAGTCAATGACCCATCCCCGAGGTAGAATCAACAGAGATTATGTTTATAAGATGGTGAGAGAGCATGCCCGACATCATCAGGGAGTAGGTCAAATCCCTATGCTAGCCCTGAGTCCCTCTTTGATCCCCTTGCCACCAAGATATGCTTGCAATGGACTAATTACTGAAGAGGAAAGAAATGAGCTTCAAGGGTACTGGACCTTTAGTCAGTTAGTGTTACACGACAACATGACACTCATTGGTGAAGCACTAAGGGTCACAACATTGAGCACATGGAGTAAGCCACCATGCCTACCTATATTGTGTAAGGATGGCATTATGGTCCACCTAGAGGTCAGCATTACATACCATCTGTGTACGTGCATTAAGGAGATCAACACCACGGAGATGAGGCCAGAGGAGGTCAAGATGAAGAATTTGAGGAAAGCCAGTAAGGATATGGAGATGCTGAAGAAGAAATACCTGAAATCATTCCATAACAAGATTGAGAATGATCTATGGGAGAACATCTTTACTTTTTGAGATTCATCAGACATTGCCACCATATTTAACTATTTCAGTTTTTTTTAGGATTATACTTTAGTTTTATTGTTTTTAGATTCTGGTTTTTAGTTAATTTTTTTAAATGGTTTGATTAGATTTGTTAGTGGCCTTAAGCTGATGTCGAGTATACTCTTTTTATTGATTCATGGTTGTAATTATTTTGAGACTTCTTTGATGAAATCCTTGGTTGATGCCTAACAAAAGACAGTTGATTCAATTGATAAGTTGTGACAATGGCTAAGGGTCTTAAACTAATTCCACGTAGAATTTTATGTGGAATGATTTGATATTAATGTTGATTTTTGTGAGTATATTAATCAAATATATGGTATAGTTTTTATTTCCTTAGGTCATTATGTCATAAAAGTAGTTTTGAGTTTTACTTTAGTTTAATTTAGTTTTCGTATCTGTATTTTTTATGTTTTTGTTGATATTTTGGGTGAATGGAATGATGAGTTATTCATTAATTCGAATAAAAGAGTCAAGTTTGGGGTGTTTGCTTTTGTGTTTTAGGAGTGGTTATTTTATGTGTATTGTTGTGACTTGATGACTAGTGATGGAAAAGTGATCAATTGGGTGCTCGATAATGATATTTGATTTACAATATTATATGATTGAAGTATTTAATTGGGTCATTTCTTGGATTTAAGTGTGAGTGAGTAATTCTTTTGCAACGTAAAGATTTCAAAAAGTTGGTGTTACTATTTTTCAAAAAAGAGGTACCAAAATTTTGGGAAAATTTTATTTGAATATTTTTTTTGATCAAATCACCAATATTATTGACTTGTTAGTCAATTTATCTTTTGGAAAGAGTATGTTAAATGAAATAGAAGGAAATTGAGACATTTTATGTACTTGCATCGGGAATATTATTCTAATTTGGGAACTAATTGATATTTGATATTATTCTTAAGTACATTTTACTCCTCCTCCTTGTTTTTGGATCTCAAAAAAAAGAGAAAACTAAAAAAACAAATTGCATTTAGGAATAAGGCGAGTATGGGATTCCGGAATATACCCATGTTGTTTCTTCAAATTTAGCCATTAGAAACTACGTTTTGGGATACCAACAAGTTGATGAGGAAATATTTCTAATACTTGTCATTGACATCATACTACGTAATCCTTATTAGATTGATGTTCCCAAATTGTGTGGCATATGCATTTAGGTAGATTCTTAATGAACTTCTACTTCATTCGACCTTGTCGGGATAGTTGACTGACTTTATAATTTTTGTGATTCGAGAAGAAATGATGTTTTGAATGAATACAAGTCAATTTTTTTTGGGTGTACAATCTTTTTGAGAATAGCTAATGTTTAGTAATTTGAGATCTTGTGTAGTAAATGAGCATATTTATAAAAATAAAAAATAAAAAATTTGGATTGACTCATTGAAATATTTCAATTATTATATAGTATTAGCTTAGAGAGGTTTCTTGATTGATCTAAGTGCATCCACTAATCATCACTTCTTACATTAAAATTGGTGGTGTAGTTTGATTATTTGTCAAGTGAAGTTTTTTTTTTTTTTTTTTTAAATTGTTTTGCTCAGGATTAGCAAAACGCTAAGTTTGAGAGTGTGATAACTCTAGTAAATTAGAGTTATTTTACTTTCAAATGTGGCATTTCGTTAAGTTTAAATTTCGAATTTTGGTTATTAGTTGAATATTTCATTTAATGTTTATATTACGTGTTTACATTTTAACTATTATTAAATATGATGAGTTTTCATTCAAATTTTAGTTAAAGTAGAAGTATAATTAGTTTGATATTATGCAGGTTGTAAATTACAGGTTTGAAACTTGGAATGAACAAAGTGTGAGGGACAAAGTGCAAATGAAGAAGAATTCAAGACTCGCCAAATAATAGGGTCCACATCATGACATCATTTATTCCATGTCATGGCATGGAGGCAAAAATTAATATATATAGCTACGCATCCATGTTATGACATGCAGACGATTTCAACATACTAGTAATGGCAGTCTTGTAATTTTTCAGTAGCAAATTCCTAATATTGGTTTGTTTAATACTCTATTATTTAAGGTAGTAGAGACATGTGATAGTACACATAGTTTAGGGTATAGTTAGTAGTTTAGGTTAGATTAGAATAGAATAGAAAAACTTGACTCACAAGTTTCATTTTCCTAATACAAATCCTCTTTAACTCTTAACTAGATCTAGCATTCAATTTCTTGCAAGTTTAGATTTTGATTATATATTAGTAGTGGGTTAATCTTTAGCTTGAAGTAGATATAATTTTTACTTTCTTTCTAGTTTGAATTCATAGAATTCTCTTTACTTAGACCATTTCAAGTTTTCTTAGAGTAATTAGGGTTCTTATTAATTTTGTGCTTTTTTAAATTTTAATTTTTCAATTTCTTACTTTAATTTCTAGTTACACTTTAGTGGGTTTTCTTCATTATTCTTAAAAAAATCCAAAAATATTAGATTTCAATTATATTTCTTTACAAATTCTAGACTAGAAATGTCATCTTCTTGCTTTACAAGTTTTCTTAGTGTTCTCTTTAGTTAGGTTAGTCAATTGCTGTTTACTTTAATCGTAGTCTGTTTACTTTAAGTGTAGTCTAGTTGAATTAGAGTAGAATCGATTGCTCTTATTTACTTGCTTTCATTAGAATAGGTTAATTAGTTTCTTAATTTTGTAGTTACTTCATTTTAATTACTGGCTTTATTGTAGATGCAGTTTAATTTCAGTTTTAACTTGTTTAATTTTATTATGGCTTTGATTAGATTAGGATCTTTCTTTTCAATTTGAATAGTCTGTAAATCTTAGTAATTGCTTGCCAATCAATCTCTGCGGGAACGATAACCACTCATCCTATACTATTATCAACTTCGCATACTTTCGGAAGTGAGGTAGAGTGTAGCAATTTAGTGAGGTTTCATTATTACTTGTTTTCTTTGAATTGTCCTCTACCTAAAGGCTTGACAGCAAGAAAGGTCACTTACAGGGCATTTTAATCGCAGACTGCAAGATGAGCAGAAACACTCTCGCAGTCAATGAGAAAATCGAGAGGGAACAAATGCTAACTAC
This sequence comes from Cinchona pubescens, assembly GCA_025175665.1. Lineage (NCBI taxonomy): Eukaryota > Viridiplantae > Streptophyta > Magnoliopsida > Gentianales > Rubiaceae > Cinchona > Cinchona pubescens. Next base: position 4,544,258 of record JANKKI010000024.1, on the reverse strand, counting down.
GATCCAAACAAAAGGGATTTCATAGTCAGTGAATGAATCGAGGAGTACATTTTGCACACTATGCGACGGACAGAGGGTATTCATAGATAGCGAATAAAACTAATATGTGACTGGTCTAGACTAGCCAAAGAGGGTTTAAGAAACATCATTTTCAGCCTTCAAAACGTAAACCCTCTTCTCTTTTTCTTCTTCCCTTCTTATGATTAGAAACTCCTAAACCCTTTTCTCTTTTGTTCTTTTCAAATTTCCAAGACAAAAGTATACACACGCTCATCCCTCTTCTCTTTTTCTCCTTTTCATCTTGTTTTTCCTTCTTCTTTACTCTTTTCCAATATCACCAAATCTTAACACTATTCATTCACCTTCTTAACAAATTAAAAGGAAAATAACCACATATTCCAAATGGTTTGTCACTTTGGTAATTGTCACTTGTCAAATTTCATCAGGGTTTTGGCAAGCTATTTGGGGTTTTCTACAAAGTTATTCTCGGGAAAAGTTTTGGAATTGAGTAAGTTCATTTCTCTTTAATTTTGAGTAAATTTCTTGAAATTTGGAGCTTTACCTATGCTTGTAGTTGGTCCAATTTAGTGGTGTCAATTTTTATGGTTTATTGTGACTAAATTTGGTTTCTTGGGTGATTTGGTTAGCTATCATTGATGTTGATTTGCTTATTTGTGATTTGTTCTTGGATTGTTAATACATTCTAATCATTATAATGGGGAAGAATCGAAAGCAAGATGATGATAATGTGTTTTTTCTCTTGGAATTCATAAAAAATTACATGATAAACTTCAATCCCGCTTGAATCCTCTTTATGAATGAGTTTTTAGTTATGTCATGTTAGAATAGACAATAATGAGGAAGCAGATGAATTACGTCATAAAATTGGGAATAATATTCAAAAAAGGGGTGTGGAAATTTTTTGTCAGCCTTCTACTACTGTGGCAAATCAAAACATGGTCTTTGAATTCATTGGAATAGTCTTGACATATCAAGCCATGTAATTAAGGTTAGGGGAGTTCCAATCAGTTTTAGGACGGAAATAAGCAATGAGCTTTGTCACTTGTCTACTAATCCCAACAATCAATTTAACGCATTATTGGAGGGTAACATAGACTATGATAAGGTAGCTAATGTTTTGACCGACGGTTGGGGTAATTGGAAAATGGTAGATAACTAGAGGAAGTGGATTCAGTTTAAGTATTTGAATTTAGAGGCTTGGCATGGATGCAATTTATTTGTGCAAGGATGTTGCCTATTTCACATACTACTGAGGTATACTCCTGACAAAGCTTTATTGATTTTTTGCTATCAGGAGGGCTTTACTATTGATGTTGGATAGGAAATTCAGCAGGAAATCCTTTGGAACGAGAACCGTAAGCATAAAGGGCTAATTATTCCTAATTTTATTACTCAACTTTATCATATGGAAGACTTCGGATTGCAACAACCAAGAAGTGGGAGGCACAAAAGCTAATCGACAACAAATGTCTCTAGTCGACTATCACCGTGTACAAGTCCGCAAAGACAATAGTGATAGTCGAACTAAGTAGTGAGCAAGCTGCTGGTGAGGGTTAGAATCCTCAAGGGGATCAACCATGTAGACCTTAACTAGTGCAGCCACCACGGCCTGAGACTGACTTCGTTTTTTGTCTACTGCTCAACAGTGAAACCCAACAGCAACTCTGTTGGCCCAAAAGGAACTTAAGAGGAGCGGTGAATTAGGTTGTTTAAAAAACTAATTACAACTATTGAGTGATAAAAACTTAAATGAAATGGATGCAATTTCTATTATGATTAATGATCAAAGCAATAAATGTAGAAGTAAAAATGAGAGGCAAATAATGAGATTTAGAAAAATCAAACCAAACTCCCAAGCTTCACAAGCTTGGGATGCAATTGCACTACTTTGTGCCTCTTCAATGTAAGTGAGATAATAATGTTTTCATACACCAAGTAGGATCACTCTTGCTCACACTGATTATCTTTAGTTGAACCAAGAATTTTAAACAGAGCCTCACTTTTGTACAACAATTATCTCTCCACTCTTTACAATTGAAGATCACCCACATTAACACTTACTAATACAAGACATAGAAAGCCTATTTTTACTCAAATAGCTTTTGTAGATTCTTGCATTCAATGTGGAAGTTGTTTTTCATCAATTCAGATTGGTTGCCATTTATAGATGCAATAAAATAGTTTCCAACAACCTCCCAATAGCTAAGTAATAAATGTTGAGAAACTAGTCGTTATAGGTTTCGGACGTCCGAGGTCTTTTTGACAGTCCGATTTTCAAGCGTTCGATCAACGGTAACATGGAGGTTGAAATCTATGTTCGGATGACCAAGGTTGCCTCCGTTCCTACGTCCGAACCTGGTAGGTCGTTGAGTCAGGTCCTCAGACAGTGCAATGCGTCCGGAAGGTTTAATGCTATCCAAGTGTTGATCTGCCTTCGGATGGTCAGGTGTGTCCAATAGAATTTTCTTCGGATGATATTGAGCGTCCGTTGTCAACACCTTAAAATCCTTGCTCTCTACCTGACCTTTCGGACAGTGTATTGCGTCCGAGAAATTCTTGCTCGGACAAATTCTTGCGTCCAAAAAATTTAGTCCCGTTCGGACAATGTTGAGCGTTTGAAACTCTTCCATTCCGGACGATGTGTAGTATCCAAAAACCCTGTTGTGATAGATACAGCAAAATTCCTGCACAACTCATGTTCAAACTATTAGATTGTATTTGTCATCATAAAAACCAAGATTGTAGATCAAAAATCTCCCTTTTTTTGATGATGACAAATCACAGGACAAACAAGCAATCATAACCAACCATAGCTCAAACAATCAATCAAAGAACCACATTTCTCCTTCTTTTTGCATCATCAAACAAAACAAGTGAAAATCTCCCCCTAAGATGATCCCTCCCCTTACGCAAACCACGAAAAATAGGTGCAAGCAATAAATGATAAAACGCAATTAAAATGAACATCAAAGACAGAAGAAATCATAACAAGTTCATCAATGAGAAGAAATTACATCAACAACCAAGCTCGACTAACGAAGGTCAAACTAAACAAATATAACCTAAAATATATAAACTTGGAGGTGGAATCTAAACAATTTTTATTCTTTGATCGCTCCTCGCATTTTCTCTTTGTTGTGGGCAAATTATCATCCGTAGCCTCACTATCCTGCTCGCTGGTCTCTTGAGTATCACGACGCTGCATGATGTAATTAAATGTGTCATCAACATCTTCACCATCATCAGCATCGGCACTTCGAACAGTTGAACCCTTGCAAAGATTTCCATTAAACTGTACCAAAACCATGTCGTGATACACAAGTAAGTAAATACAAATTAAATTCCCCCATTTTCATTTCTCAACATATTCCTTAGCAAAAGTTAAATTTAATACATCAAACATGTCTTTGGAAACAAGACGTTGCACAATAATAGATTTACTAAGCAAGGATGTATACCTTCCAGATGCCTTAGCATCAATGAATTTGAGCAAGGTGGGATTTGGAGTGGGTGGAGGATTCATTGAAGTTTGGCCTTATGCTGGAACCTTGCCCTTCGATTTCTTTCCTTTGGCGCCGGTTAAAGATCCCCCACATGATCAAACTATCTTGAATTAGAGAAGGATTAGAGAGTGTGAAAAAGGGGTTGAAGATATTTTAAGAAATTGGAAGGAAAAATGTGTTAATAAGGTAAAAAAAGGGTGAAGAGAAGATTAGTAAAGGGATGGGAAGATGATTTGTTGAAGGAATTTTGGAGAGAGTGAGTCAAATTTAAAGAATTGAAAAAATTTGCCTTTTTCGCTAATTTGAGCAAGGGTTCGATAGAAAGAGAATTTTTGAAAAGAGAAAAATGAAAGGTTTTAACAGTGTAAAACAATAGTTCGGACGTCTGAACGATTGGTATACGACGAACGCACATCCGATCTCTGAAGATCGGATGGCCAAAATAGTTGCCTTATGCGTCCGGAAGCTGTCAGATAGTTGTGATTGTCTGAAAGATTTTCTAGAGAGTTTTGGGTATAGATGAAAAGTTCAGATGAAAGGGAGCATCCCAGTCCAGAAGTTCAAAAGCCAAAGAGTTCGGAAAGATATGTTCATCTGAGAACAGAGAGCTTAGGACGCACGTTTGTGTCTGAAAGCACAACTCATATAATTTTAAAAGCAGAAACACCCAAACAAATTCTAAGATATTCAAAACGATCCAAAGATAATGTGTGAAACCCAGTATTTTAATAGCCTTGTTCTTTGATGTTAACTGGTTTAAAATGTTTTTCATATTATTTTTAGTCATAAAGTACTTCAACTTATTCGTTCTTCAATTCGGCAAGATACACAAGATGTGTATCAGATTTTTCGATTTACACGATTTCGCTAATAAACGGGTCAAAAATTAACAAAATAAAATTAGTGCATTGTGGTGTGTGAGTGTTGTTTGATGACTGATTTATAATGTTAATTTAGTAGCAAAAATTAGTTTTTGGGTCAAATACTCAACTTGGAGACTATTTGGTCAATGGGGTACTATTTGGTCAACCTTGGAATTTCTTTTTAAGTCTTCTTCTTGTTTTTTTCTTCCTCATTTTCTTCCAGCAGCAGCCGAACTCCTCTCCTCCATTTTCCCCAAAAAAATTTTCTTGGTTTTCAAGTAGGAATCACTTGGAAGGTAAGATTTTATGTATTTTAGCATTTATGGCTTATGGGCTTTATGATTTAAGCTTTAATTTCAAGTTTTGTAGGATTATTTATGGCTGAGAAAACCCTCTTTGCAGCCTTATAAGTTCTGATTTATGTATGTTATGGGTTGTTTTTAGTGTTTTGGAGGTTGGGAAGTGATTGGGGTTGATTTTTTTATGGGTAACAACTTTCCATGGTTAGATTACAAATTTTAAGATTATGAGTTAGGGTTTTGTCTTCCATATGAGCCTAGAATGTTATGCTATGAATGCTTATGTCTATGCTTGTAATGATGTTTTAAGAGTGTTTTAAGGTTAGTTTGGATAGGAATTTAGACTTGAAACCAAGTGGAATTGATTTCCCTTCATTTTGTAAGTAAGCGGAAGTTTGGCGCAACTAGGATAATTTGGATAATTGGTTATGTTTAAAGGGTCTTTAATGATCTTTTGATGGTTTTAGGTGTTTTCCATTGTTGTGGAATGCTATTGATATTCCACAACAATGGAACTATGACTCCGGTGAATCTTTCCGTTTATGGATTTTGTTGGTTGAATATGTTGTTTTGAGTTGGGTTGTAACCAAGGTCCCTTGAATACCTTGGAATTGGATTTTTGTTGGTTGAATATGTTCTTTTGAGTTGGGTTGTAACCAAGGTCCCTTGAATACCTTGGAATTGGATTTTGTTGGCAGGGAGGATAACCTACTTATAGCCTAGGGAGAGGCGAAGTTTTTCAGTTTTTCTGGAAAACGAGCTTATTATCTCCTAATCTAGTGTAATACGAATTTGAGGGATTAACGTATGAGATTTTTTTCATACTATCACTTTCAGCCAACTCGAAGTTAGGTCGGTTGTCTGTATATAGGTCATAGATGACCAAAGAGTTGTTGGTGTCGTTTTCTATCGTTTCCATGTTAAACCTCTTTAGTCATTCTTTAGATCTACATGAACGTTCTAATCGCATTCGAATAGAGAACGGAGGCACCTATATTAGCTCACAACCTTAAAGGTTGTGAAATTTGAAATACAGTTTGTATGGAAATACTTGTGTAAGGGTTGTTCTAAGAGACATCTGTCACTTATGAGCCACAACAGATGATCAATATGTTTTCATGGATTTGTGGGTAACAGGATTGTCTCTTATACTTGCACTTAACATAATATATCTTGGTCCCGATTTCATATATTTGTGGGTAACATAGACCCTCTTCCACTTGTATTTTGTTTAACGACTTTGAAATATGTTTGGATGGATTTTAAAATGTGTATGATGTTTGGAACTGCACTTTTACCAAGTTTTGGAATTATTATATATGAAATCGGGACCAAGATATTTTATGTTAATCAATTGATATATTTGCAAACTCTTTTGATATGAAAGCATTTTATGACTGTTTTGGCTCATAGGTGACCGAGGTATATAATTTTGGATGTATTTGGAAATGTTTGATTTGGGGTGCACCGTTCTATAGTCATCCATGGGACGCCATGGTGACTTCGTGAATGTTATGAACTCTCGATACGGGGTCTTGTGATGGGATAACTTGACCTCCCAGTCTGACTAGTAGGTGTGGTAGATTACTAGATCTGGCTAGTACTGTAGTTCATACTGTTGAGCCTAAAAGATACTCATGCTATTTTATTATATTCTGGATTGAAACTGTACTTGGATTTGTTTGCTATGCTTTGGCATACTATGTTTTGAAATGATTGGATCTTTTTGACTATGTTTTGGACATGCCTGACGTTTAAATGGCATGATACATTTTAGAAACTACTTATGATTATGGTTTATTGACTTTTAAATGGCATGAGACATTTTAGAAACTGCTTCATAACTATGGTTTCACAAATGTCATTATCTTTATGTTTTCTTTTTATCGCAATGCTTGGCCCCATTTGAAGAGCTTTTATGATATCCACTGAGCTAGTTATGCTCACCCCACGTGACTTATAATTTTTCAGATTAGGTGCTCGTTTTTGGATTCTCCATTTAGCGCTTTTAGATTTTTCCCGGACTCCACATTCGGTAGGACTCTGCGGATAATCTTCCAAGCTTCTCTTTTGTTTGGAGAGGGGTAGTGTATTAGATAAGTTTTGTATTGATGAACTTTATTTTCGTTGTAGCATCTTTTGTACTAAGAAGGAATTTTGTAATTCGTATTTTTGTGTAAAATGAAATATTTGGTTTTATAGTTGAGAAATGGCTTGATGGTTCTATTACATTACGGTTAAGTTTGTTGCTCTGTTCGTTTGTGCCTTGCGCTTTGGTCCGGTGTACCATTAGCGCGGCGTGTTACGGTCCCGTTTTTGGGGCGTGACATAATGACTTAGTAAAAATGTCAGTAAATTGATCTTTAGTGCAAACAAATTCGACAGAATTTTTTTTTGCAAACAAGATCCCTTATGAAATGATATTTGACATCAATATGTTTTGTTCTAGAATGTAGAACTGGATTTTTTGTGAGATTAATTGCACTAGTATTATCGCATCTAATAGGCACACAATAAAAAAGAACACCAAAATCTGTTTTTTATTCAAAGTATGTTTAATCCAAAGAATTTGAGCACAGCAATTTCTCGCAGGAATATATTCGGCTTCCTGCCGTAAACAGAGAAATAGAATTTTGTTTCTTGATAAACAAAGACACCAAACAATTACCCCAAAAATGACACATACCACTAGTACTTTTTCTATCAATCTTACAACCAGCAAAGTTGGCATCTGAGTAAATAATCAAATCAAAACTAGTGGATTTAGGATACCAAAGACCATAATTTAATATCCCTTTGAAGTATCTAAAAATTTGTTTGACAACAATTAAGTACTATTCCTTAGGACAAGATTGAAATCTAGCACAAAGACAGGCGGCAAATGTAATATCTGGTCTATAGCTATTAAATAAAGTAGGCTTCTGATCATATCTCTATAGTGTTTTTCATCAACACTATTACCTTCTTCATTTTTGTCAAGTTTGGTTGAGGTGCACATTAGTGTTCCAACTTGTTTACAATCCTACATTCCAAAGTGCTTGAGTAAGTCCTTTGTGTACTTGGTTTGTGTGATGAAAGTTCCCTTCTTTGTTTGGTGAATTTGAAGTCTGAGGAAGAATTGTAATTCTCCCATCATACTCATTTCAAATTCCTTTTGCATCAAACAAGAGAATTCATTGCACAAACTTTCATTAGTTGTACCAAAAATAATATCATCAACATAAATTTGAACAACTAACAAACCATTATGACTAATTTTGGTGAAAAGAGTAGTATCAACAACAGCCTTTTAAAAACATTTTCAATCGAAATATTACTTAATATTTTATACCAAGCTCTAGGAGATTGTTTTAACCCATACAAAGCCTTTGATAGTTTAAAAACACGATTTGGAAAATCTTTATTTTTAAAACACAGGGGTTGTTTAACAAAACCTGCTTGATCAATAAAACCATTGAAAAATGCATTTTTCAAGTCCATTTAAAATAATTTGAAATTGTTGAAGCATGCATATGCTGGAAACATATGATTGGATTCTAAGCAAGAAAACGGGTGTAACCTTTCGCAAAGTTAATCCCTTGTTCTTGAGTATAACCTTTCGCAACTAGTCTAGCTTTCTTTCCAACTATTTCACATTTATCATTTAGTTTATTTTTGAACACCCATTTTGTTCCTACTACGGGATGATTTGAGGGTCTTTCAACTAAAGTTCACACATTGTTTCTTATCAAATTGACTAAGTTCTTCCTTCATGGCAAGAATCCAAGATTCATCCTTTAAAGCATCATCCACACGTTTAGGTTCAATATGAGAAAGTAAGGCACAATTACTATTCAAAGGTTTATGAGAACGAGTTTTTACCCCATCGGATGGATAACCTATGATTAATTCTTGATAATGACTTGAGACAAATCTCCAAACTTTTGGAAGATCTTTCGGAAAATCTTCTTTACTTTCTCCTTCTTCGTCTAAGTGATGAGCATTGTCCTCATTGCTTTCCTTGGTCTCTTAATGTTCTTCTTGAATAGTGAGCTTCTCATGTTTCGTTCGTTTTAAAAGTGCACACCTATATCTTCATCTTGACAAACATCTCTTCGGATAACATCATGAGTTTCATCAAATGTAACATGCACAACTTCTTCAATCGCAAGAGTTATTCTACTGTATACTCGGTATGCTTTTTTGTCCCTAGAATATCTTAAGAAAATTCCTTCATCCGATTTTTTGTCAAATTTTCCAAGTTGCTCTTTAATTTTCAAAATAAAACATTTACAACCAAAAACTTTGAAATAGCTTAGAATGGGTTTTTTACAAAACAATAGTTCATAAGAAGTTTTGTTCAAAATATGCCTTAAAAGAACTCCATTCATAACATAACAAGCCGTGTTAACGGTTTCAGCCCAAAAATATTTCGATAAATCACACTCATTTACCATGGTTCTAGCGGCCTCATGAAGTTTTCTATTTTTCTTTTTGACAACACAATTTTGTTGAGGCACACTAGCAACCGAAAATTCATGCAAAATGCCGTGTGCTCACAAAATTCAAGAAAATTACCGAATTTGAATTCACAGACCCATTATCACTTCTCAAACGAACAATTTTTAAATTCAACAAATTTTGTATTTTTGAAAACAATTTTATGAAATTTTCAAAGGTTTCATTTTTATGAATAAGAAATAGTACCAAAGTATACCTAGAATAATCATCAACAATTACAAAAGCATACCTGCTACCACCAAGACTAGCATGTTGAGTTGGACCAAACAAATCAAAATGCAATAATTCCAAAGGTCTAGAAGTAGACACGCAATTCTTTGGTTTAAAGGAAACTTTAACTTGTTTACCAAATTGACAAGCATCACCAATTTTGTTTTTTTCAAACTTTAATTTTGGCAAACCTCTTTCCAATTCTTTCTTAACAAGATTATCAATCAAATACATATTGAAATGACAAAGCCTTCTATGCCAAAGCCAAGGATCATCTATTGAAGCGGTTAAACACTTTACATTACCACTATCAATATTATCAAGATAAACCACATAAATATCATTATGCCTTCTACCTTTAGAAAAACAAAACAATAAATTTTTTATCAAGAATTAAGCATTCATGTTTAGTAAAGAACACACGTAAATTTCTATCACATAATTGACTCACACTTAAAAGATTATAGTTCAAATTGTCAACTAAAAAAACATTTTTAATCAAAGTCTTACCATTTTTACCTACATCACCAATCCCAATTAATTTTGCTTTCATGTTATCCCTAAAGTCACCTTTCCAATATTTTTGGACTTTAGATTTGTGAAGAGAGATCAATCACCGGTCATGTGTCTTGAACACCCACTATCAATGAATCACTTAGCATTTTTGGTGATGTTCAATACCTAACAAAGAATTAGACGATAACTTTTGTTACCCATAGTTTCTTGGGTCTATAAGAATTAGTAAATTGACAACAAATCCACACAAAATTCATTCCAAGTTTTTCATTTCTCTTGACATAACAATGATGTTTCACATGTCCATGTTGATGGCAATTATTGCAAATAATATTCTTATTTCCATACAAACGAAGGATTTTGATGTTACAAAAAATTAATCATTCGTTCTAAAAGTGATAAAGTTCTTGTTGATCAACATGTTTTTATTTTTTCTCAAATCAACAACTTTTTTCTTTTTATTATGCGAAAACACATCAAGATCATCCAATCTTTTCTTCAATGAGGCTTGTTCTTCCTTGAACTTTGTTTCCACATGCATTCTTTTCTTCAAATCATCATTTTCTTGTGACAACCTATTTTTTTTGTTCACCAGTTTGGAGCTAGCATTCAACAAGGCATTATTTTTTCTAACAATTCCTTATTTCTAGCATATTATTTCTTTAAGCTGTCATGCAATTTTGTAATGGAGGCATAAAGATCATCATTATCATCATTTCAATCATAAGTAGTTGTTACCTCAACATCACCAATATCCATAAACGCCATTTGTGCCAATTCCATCTCTTCTTCAACTTCTTCTTCAAAATTGCAATCGTCCCATGTGATTTGAAAATTGTTAAAGCGGGGCTTCCTTCCTATCTTTTTTCTTCTTGGAAGGACAATCATTTGCAAAGTGCCCAAGTTGACCACATTCAAAGAACTTTTTATTTTGGTTCTTAATTTCTAGCTTGGTCTTCCCTTTGAAGTTATTGGAATTGATTGCTCGTCCATTCCTCATTCTCCTTTTGTTGATGTAGTGTTGAGAAACCCTTTGGTGATGATTGCAAGATCACCTTCATCAAGATCTTCATCTTCTAAATTGATGGAGCCATTTTCATCTTCTTCTTGGGAAGTCTTGAAGGCAATACTTCTTTTTGGTCTTGCTTCTTCATCATTCACCACTTTAGCCTTCACCTTCAATTCATAAGATGTAAGAGAGTTAATCAAGGATTCAATGAGCATGGAATTTAAATTCTTTGCCTCCTTTATTGCAATAGATTTGGCTTCCCATTCTTTGGATAGAGCATTCAAGAACTATATATTCTTTTTACCTAAAGAATATTTCTTATCCAAGGCTTCAAGATCCTTCATGATATAATTGTACAAATCTACAGTACATCTTATCAATATTCTCATGTGGTTCCATCTTGAAAGACTCATACTTGGAAACAAACAAGGATTTCTTTTGTTCTCTCACATCATGGCTTCCTTCATGAATTTCTTTCAACTTATCCCAAATCTCCTCAGTTGAAACACAATCTTTGGTACGAGTAGACTTGTTAGCATCCAAGGCATTGTACAACACATTCATGGCTTTAGCATTCAAGGTCATATTAGCTTTATCTTGTGGGGTAAGCTCATCCCTAATTTTTTTTCTCTTCTTCTATTCGTGCAATCATGAACAGTAGTGGCTTCAAAATGATCTTCATTGACAACAAACCACAAATCAATATCAATAGATTACAAAAAGATTTTCATTCTTTCTTTCCAACTAACAAAATTCACCCCATTAAACATAGGTGGTCTAGTGATAGATTGACCATCAAGAAATAGAGCATTATTGGTTGCCATAAAGATCTTTAATCAAATGCAATTCAAGCTAAATAATCGTGTAGAGACCAAGTTCTGATACCAATTGTCGGCCCAAAAGCAACCTAAGAAGGAAGGGAATTAGGCTGTTTAAAAAACTTATTGCAACTATTGAGTGATAAAAACTTAAGTGAGATGGATGCAATATGATTAATGATCAAAGCAATAAGTGCACAAGTAAAGAGAAGGGACAAATAATGAGATTTAGAAAAATTAAACCAAACTCTCAAGGTTCACAAGCTTGAGATGCAAATCCAATACATTGTGCCTCTTTAATGTAAGTGAGACAATAATGTTTTTGTACACCAACTAGGATCACTCTTGCTCACACTAATTAACTTTAGTTGAGCCAAGACTTTTACACACAATCTCACTTTTGTACAATAATTATCTCTCCACTCTTTACAATTGAAGATCACTCACTTTAATACTTTTCTAATACAACACTATAGAAAGCCTAGTTTTACTCAAATAGTTTTGTAGATGCTTGTATTCAATATGGTAGTTGTTTTTCATAAATTCAAATATAAACCTAAGTGGTTGGTATTTATAGATGCAATAAAACAGCTTCCAATTATCCCCCCAACTGCTAAATAATAAATGTTGAGAAACTAGTTGTTATAGGTTTCAGACGTTCGAGGTCTTTTCGAGCATTCGGTCAATGATAGCATGGAGGTTGAAATCTATGTTTGGATAGTCGAGGTTGCATCTGTTCCTATGTCTGAAGTTGGTAGATTTTTTATTCAGGTCCTCGGACAGTGCAGTGTGTCTGGAAGGTTTAATCTATGCAGTGTTGATCTGTCTTAGGACGGTCAGGTGTTTCCAATAGAATTTTCTTTGGACGATATTGAGCATCCGTTGTCAATACCTCAGGATCCTTGCTCTCTTCCTGACCTTTCGGATAGTGTATTGCGTTCGAGAAATTCTTCTTCGGAGGAATTCCTGCGTCCGAGAAACTTAGTCCCGTTCAGACGATGCTGAGCGTCTGAAACTCTTCCATTTCGGACGATGTGCAGCATCCGAAAATCCTGTTGTGTTAGATACGGACAAGAAAATTTCTACACAACTCATGTTCAAACTATTAGATTATATTTGTCATCATCAAAACGAAAATTATAGGTCAACAGTCTCCTCTGCTATCATAGCCAATGCTTCGAGGAGATATGCCAAAAGATGGGCTTCCTAGCTTGGCAGTTGAGCCACTTAGGAAACTTTGATATGTCTTATTGACCTCAGATGACTCCACTGCTAGAATGGCATTATAGGCCTCCTGAAGATGTCGAGAATGGGATAGAGAACAAGAAAGGAAGGTGATGGAGTTGGTCTGTCTGGGACGACATGATGATGACTTCTTACATTTGCATTTCAGTCAGGGGATATTTCTGTTTTAATTTTTAGTCTTTTGTGTTAGTTCAATACGTTACCATTGTTAACTACTTCTCGTAGTCCTTTGTTTGTGTTGGTAAGTATTTTTTTACTTGGAATGTGACTATGTCTAGATTTGTTCAGTAGTTTATTAGTTTTTATGCTAAGTCTAGTTGTGTAATTGTGTTAGTTTAATGAAATGGCAAATTATTACTTGAATTGATTTTAGTTGACAATGATATGACAACCAAGATTTTTTGTTCTACATGATTCGCGTTGCACATTTTTTCTTAAATATGCGAAACTCAAATTTATGTCAAATAGTGCTTTCTTAGGTGTAAATTGTTGAACTCAACAATATAAGAGAGGAGTCAAGTAACTCATTTTGGTTGCCCATACTTATTTGGAAATTTTTGGAATTGCTACCTTGTAATTGTCGATTGGGATAGAATAGGATATCATGTGGTTCTTTGTATTTTCATTTGTGTTAATACATGGCCAGTTATTAGGTTCTATTATGGTTGCTTAATTCTTTTACATGAATATAACCCGTCTTTCTGTGGCTAGTTGCTTATGTGTTCAATGTTGTCGAATGAGCTTAAAAGAAAAAATGGCTTGCTTTATGTAAAATATGTAAGCATGGTAAGAAACAAAATGTATAAAGGCAGCTTGCATGATAATGCATCTTGCTAAGCCGACAAAAAGTTGTTAAGAGCCAAATAAAAGTTGGTCATAAAGGAATTAAGAAAGGTTATATCGCTGTTATTGAGTTAAACGATTAAAATTGTTCTATAATGGTTGGCCTTCATGTGACATTTGTGTTCTTGCATTCTATGGTTCTATTGTTGTTTCTTTACCTTTTTTATGGTTATAAGGTTATGATTTTTGACATCTTATGAGTTTGTCGTGCGAAGTCAAAATCTCTTACATGAAGTGGCCAATATTAGTACACTTGAGTTCTTAAATTTATTTCTGGGAAAGTTTATTTGACATATGTTCGTGTGGATTTTTGTTGTGTGTAATCATTAGATATGAATTTCATGTGGTTGGTTAGATTTCAAACTACATTTACAAGTCAATGATATCACTCTAATTTTAATGTTGCCATTTCGTCTTGTTTTTGTTTTGTTGTTTTTTAGTTCTGCTCAGGAATAGCAAAACACTAGGTTGGGAGAAGTTGATAACTCTATATTTAGAATTACTTTTCCTTATATCTTCTTTGTTGAGAATTTGAGCAAGTTTTAGTCCCATTTATTTCAGTTTTGTGTTAAGAGTTAGTCTTTAGTAGTTTATAGGTTTTTGTGTTATTTTGTGGTTAATTGTGTGTTTAGTAAGTGTAGATATCTATTTTTCATGTTTCGTATTATATGCATGTACTAGAAGGGTAGAATGGTCATTTTGTATGGGCTGATCAAGAGTTGGAATGAAGATTGAAAAGTCAAGCAACAGCTAAGAAGTCTCAACCGCAAACTGCGATTGAGCAAGGGGAAAACACTCGTTGATTGTGAGAGAAACGTATGGCCTGTCTCAGTCTAAAACTAGTTCCAGGCAAAATGCTCGTTGACTATCATTCACTTGCAGACTGTGGTGAGTAGGCGTAATTTACTCACAGACTGGGAGTGGTCCGGTCTGAGCTTGGGTTTTTCCTTGATTGCTTGTAAATTGATTGAGTTATAATGATTAAAATACACAACTCTTATAGATTTTAACATAGGTAAGAGTGTTTATGCATTACTTTTTCTGAAACTTTCAAATATTATTTATTGTTCTTACTTTCCATAACGTTATTACTTCGGAGTCATTAGTTTTTCAATTTAAGTTCAGATTTTCATCAAGTTTATTTCTGATAACCTCTTCGTTTTCATTATCTTATATTTAATTGCAATTGCGTTAGTTTTATTTATTGTTTAACAATGAATTCTAGTCAATCAGTTAATTGTTGCTTTTCTAATCAAAGCATGAATCACTAATTTCATTAGGGTTCGAGTACGGGTGATGCAATCATTTATGAATTATTTAAATTAATGATCAATTGGAAGTTGTATTAATTGGGTAATAATTAACACAGAAGACAGTTTTAAAAGGGTAGCCAACCTTAGTTCTAGTTAGGTTGGCCGAGGTGAAATGTTAATTGACTTGTTGTCATAGACCTGTAGTAGATTATTTGGTTAATTGATTTGAGATCAAGGTGGCAGGATTAGTTAAGTGGTTCACAAGAGAATTCTGTAGGATCTTTTAGATAATACTCAAATTAATTCAATCAGGATAGAGAGCTCTCAACTCCTAGTTATTTAATTTGATAAGATCCAATCATCAAAGGTCAACATTGGGTTGATTTTTGGGAATTGAACCTCTATGAGATATAATTGAACTACTTGAACTAAGATTTGAATAACTTGTGGGGATTGCTAACCTACCACTCGACCCATCTTTTTTTGCTGCTTGAGAAACTTTATTATTAATTTCAATTGCTTTCTTTTTACATCCTTATATTATTAGTTATTTTTTTAATACAATTCTAAAATCCAAAAGCATCGCAATTCAGTCATCTAAATAGAAATCGGTTTAGAATTTCAATACTTGCTTACATATCCTCGTGGTCACGATTCTTGCTCACTCTACTACAATGATACTGTGCACTTGTGGATATTAGTGAAAAAGTATGAAAGAGGTTTATTTAAATTTTCTGACAAAAGATACCCAGAGATGCTTGAGCCTAAACCTTGTCATCAGAGAAGTTCCGAATATATGTAGAAAATTCCACTACTTGGGTTGAACGTCATGGTTGAGGAACTACCCACAGTTTTTGCATTAATGTGCCGGTCATTTGTTTAGGTTGACTAGTTCAGGACAAATTTCATTGGCCTAGACTCAGAACTTCAAAGATGATCCAATTTCCCGAGATGTGCATAGGGATAACCTTGTTGATCGTCTGCACTTGTAAGGGAATGTTCAAAGCACCAGAAGTGGGCACTTCGGTTGAAAGGACATAGGAGGAAGACTTATTGCCTTCTCAAGATCAATATCGACCAAAGAAGAATGCTTTCTATTTTGAGGTGAGGTAGGGAATGTTTAATAAACCTTTTTCATAGCTTTCCACTGATATCTACAAGTACACGGTATCAATGTAGTAGAGTGAGCTAGGATTGTTCCCATGAAGATTGTGTAAAACAAGTGCCAAAATTCTAAGCCAGCTTCTATTTAGACAATTGAAACGAGATGTTTTTGGATTTTAGAATAGTAAAGCAAAATAAAATAAACACAAAAAATTAAAAAATTAAAGCAATGCAAATTATTAAAAAGAATTATCAAGCACTGAAAAAGATAAATCGAGTGTTAAGCTAGCAATATTCACAGGTTAAACGAATTTTAGGTCAATTGCTCCAATTATATCTTTTGGAGGTTCAGTTCCCAACTGTCAATTCAACTCCTATTCCTCACGCAATTTGATCCTATCAAATTAACTTACTAGGGTTAGATTCCTCTCTATCATAATTAAATTAATTTGAGTGATTTCTATATGGAACTATTGTGAACCAATTAATTAATCTCTCCACCTTGGTCTAAGATAAAATTAATCAAATAATTAACACAGGTGTATAACGAGAGATCAATAGGCCGTATCACCTCGGTCAAACTAACCAATTCTAGAGTTAACTACTCTCTAAATTTGTCTTTCTATGCTAATTATTATCTAATTAATATATCTTCTAAATTGACCTTCGATTTAACTAACCTATGAGCAAATTGCATCTCCCACACCCAAACCGACTAGTGAATTTGGTTATTCATGATTTGAGCAGAAGAACAATGATTAATTGCTTGACACAAATTCATTATTAAACGCAAGATTAAAGCTAGTACTATTGCAATTGAATAAAAGTAATTGAAAGAACAAAGTTACCTAAATTAAAGTTGACCAAAACCCAAAAATGAATTGAAGAGAAATTGAATCCTAAGTCGTTAATGCAATAAAAATAACAACTGATAAGGAAGTTTGAGAGTCTAGAAAGCAATAATAAAACCCTAAGATAAAAGATAAAAGAGTTGTGTCTTTTAATCTTTATATTTCAGCTCTATTTATAAAGCAGTAGAGGAAAAGCCCAGGCTTACATCAGACCACACGTAGTCTGCAAGTGATTTCACCTGGCCACTCGTAGTTCGCAAGTGGTCTCGCAATCAGCGAGCATTTTGCCTTCCTTCTCTCACAGTCTATGAGGACCTTTCTGTTAAGGTCACAGTTTGTAAGTGACCTTTTTACATCTCCAGAATTAATTCACTCGCTCATTCCAACCCTTGATCTACGTACCATAAAAAACACAATAAGTAGACATTTACACTCCAGAAACATATTATTAACCACAAAATCAACAGAAAATCCCATAAATTACTAAACATTAACTCATAAAACAAAGCACAAACAATTGGGACCTAATTCACAAAAAAATATAATAAGAGATGTAAAAATAACTCTAATTATAGAGTTATCATGAGGAAGTACCTGGACCCTCTAACCTTGCGAGTTTTGTTGAGGAAGAATTTGGGTAATTAGGTTCAATTGAGTCAAACTGATTGTAACGTTTGATTAGATAGGACGGTTCAAACTGATGGTGGTAACCCCTAAGAGATCTAAACCCTATCCTTATAATTGCTATCTTTGTAGGAGCCAAAATCAGACTCCCAAGGGCAAATTTCTTCTTTCTACTAGGATTTGTAGTAAGAGGAGTGTTCTTGCTAGAATCATTGCAAGAGTTGGAAGAATTACCAGATTGTGATGCAATTGATTTGTTTAATGAGATTTTTTTAGAAGAGGGAAAAGCACTAAGATTCAAGGGGATTAAAAAAGCATGCAAGAAATTACAATTCGAACACTTGGAAAACTTGCAAATAAGAACAAAATTTTGTAACTATGGCAAAATCGTTCTGAAAAGAAGTAAAGGAGAATTTATAAGTGGAGAAGAATAGAAGACAGACAGTTATATTAAAAACAGGTCAACCTGACTTGGACGGGTTATAAAGCATTAAAGTAAATTTAGGAGGAAAAACCTAAAAAGACAGGGAATTTAAGGCATAAGTGTCGAACAATGATCAATCTTGCAAGATTGATTAGCAAAAGGACACCAAGAATGTTGTTCAGAAACAGTTAAGCTGGGGAATTGCTATTCAGGCAATGAGTCATGTGGCTTCATGATGAACAGAAGATGTTAAATGGCTTGGGGACTACCGAGCTAGAAAGATAAGATTAGCTAGCTCATATCAGCATCGATACAGACCCAATCGAAGGGACTCTGATGATACACAGAAGTGATCCTCCAATAGGAATCGCACAAATGGAATGTAATTAGAAGTTCAATAAAGGTAAAAAAAAAATAAAAAATTACAATATAACTTAGACTGTTATAGGACCGGTTCGGTACTCATGCTGAACGTACGACTATTCAAATCAGATCAGGCAGGGCAATTTTCCTTGAAGTGTCTGATTGATTATGAACTGACCGATCAGGAGTTCAGATCGAAACTAAATACCTATAAATAGTGGCTCATGCCATCATTATAAGAAGAGGCGATGGCTAAACAAGGCAAAATAAGCCATCAAAATCATAATACAAAGTAATAACGCAAGGCCATAAGTCATATAATATCAAACATATCACATTTCTCTCAACCTTTGTCTCTATTTAATATTTCATTTTTCATCACCAGAAAATATAAGTCTGTTAATTTAAGAGGGAGAACTCTCAAAGGGAGAGAATCGAAGTTTTTAACTAAGTAGCCATATGTGTATTACAGGCTAATAATTTTTTATTTTTTTTGTAATCTAATCAGTAATATTCTAACTAAATTTATTCTATAAGTGAAGACACAATTGGATATTATTAAGGGACCAGGGAGGGAGGTCCCTCTAGTTCAAGAAAGAGTATTTTGACACTCATCTAAATTTTTGCACGCCTGACATTTGAATTCCAAACCTTACAACAAAAAATACTTTTATGAAATATTTGTTAACTAACTCTGTCACGTGATGTTAGATCTGACCAGTAGTTGAATAGTTGTAGAATGTTGATCTTTTCACGACCAGCAACATTAATGGTCAACGTCAACACCACACTTAAGTTTAAACAAAAGCAGCACTTTCTTTCCGGTTTCCTCTTTCTTCATTTCGAGCATATTTGCTCTGCTTTACAGCCACTCATTCCCAATCAATAGAGTTTGAAAATTACCATCAAATACATCCTGGCAATACTGAAACCTAAACCGGAACATAGATGTTCTTGTCAGGTATCCCTCACAGTTAGTTCTCAATAAGTTTGTTTCAAAATTGTAATTCTTTTTCTTTTTTTCTGAAATTTGTTAAAAGAAAGTAATTTTTTAAGCTAGTTTTCTTTCTAAATCCCGTTTATGTAATTTTTGCAGCAGCAAGCGCGTTAGTTTATGTACAGAAGAGGAGCCTCTGGGAGGTTTTCCCGGATAATGTGAAACAAGCATGGAAAAAATGGGAAGTTCGATTACTAATTCTCATCAGCCTCATCTTTCAAGTTGTTCTTATTCTATTGGGACACCGAAGGAAGTACATGGCCAAAAGGACGAGTACTAGGTTCCTCATTTGGTCTGCATACTTGTTAGCAGACTGGGTTGCAACTGTTGCCCTCGGAGTCATTTCCCAAGGCACTCTGGATGACTGCACAGTAAAGGGTTGTACTACTGCTGACAATCTTATGGACGAGTCCTTCTGGGCTCCTTTTCTCCTGCTCCATCTTGGTGGTCCTGACACCATTACAGCATATGCCCTGGAAGACAATGAGCTCTGGTTGAGGCATCTGAAGTTGGACTCGTCATTCAGACTAGTCTCGCTTTCTACATCTTCTTAGTTGCTTTGCCCGGTTCTTCTTGGTTTCCTATTTTGAATGCACTCATTTTCTGTGCTGGTCTTGTCAAGTATGTAGAACGAACATTAGCTCTCAGGTCGGCAAACATTGATCATCTGAGGGACTCAATGCTTACGCCCCCTGACTCGGGGCCCAATTATGCAAAATTCATGGAGGAGTTCACTTTGAAGAAGGCTGAGGGGTTCTATGTGGAGGCAGATGAGGTTAAAGAAATTCCAATTCAAATTGAACCTTCTTATCCTAAAGATGAGAAAAAATTAATAGCAGAAGCGCACGATAGGTTCCAGACATTTAAGCGTCTTTTCGTGGATCTTATCCTCAGTTTTCAAGATCGAGAAAGCAGCCAATCCTACTTTAAGAAACTCTATCCAGAACAAGCTTTTGATGTTGTTGAGGTTGAACTTGGTTTTGCATTTGACATGTTCTACACAAAGGTGCAACAATAGCATATACGGTTAGAGGCTGCATTCTACGCCTAATTACTTTTTCTTGCACTTGCTTGGCCTTGATCCTCTTTGTGATACTGTGTAAGAAAGACAAGTACCACAAAGTTGATGTGATTCTGACTTATTTTCTTCTGGTTGTTGCTATCCTCCTAGAAATTTATGCTGTGAAAATTCAGATAAATTCAGATTGGACGGATTACTGGCTTCAGAAAAACAATATACGTCGTGAATCCCTCATTGGTGCTTCTGATTATCGACGTCTAAGTAAAAGGAGGTGGTCTAATTCCATGGCACAATACAATTTATTGAGTTTTTGCCTAGAGGAAAAGCCTGTTGTTTGTTATAAAGCTCAGAAGCTGCTTCACATAGATGAATTTCGAGAAAAACATAGGTACAAGACATATGAGAATGTGTCTTTGGATTTGAAAGTTATGATTTTTGATAGATTCAAGAAGTTCGCAGAAACAAGCGAACCTGGTCCTCCATCTCTATCTTTCATTTTAAACTCGAAGAGGTAGTTTTGCCCTTGAGTGGACTAACAAGGCCGAAATTGAATTCGATCGGAGCATCCTTATATGGGACATTACCACTGATATCTGCTATTACTCGGACAGAGCTGAAAATTCGTCAGATGTTAGTTCCAATTGTAGGGAAAGCAAGCATTTATCAGACTACATGTTGCATCTCCTAGTCCTCCACCCTTTTATGTTGCCAATAGGAATTGGATTAATAAGGTTCCGCGATACATGTGCTGAAGCCAGGGAGTTTTTCAAGGATAGAAGATTAGAAAGTGACAAATCCAAAGCTTGCATGAAGTTGCTTCAAGTGAATACTGAAGTTTCACCAGCTAAAGTCAAGGGCGACAGAAGTAAATCCGTGTTATTTGATGCTTGCAGGCTGGCAAAGAAACTGCAATCCAAGGAGAAGGATCGCAAATGGGATATTATCAGTGAAGTTTGGGTTGAAATGCTAGCATATGCAGCCACTCATTGTAGAGGACGTAACTGACACGCTCAACAACTTCGCAAGGGTGGAGAGCTCCTCACTCACGTCTGGCTTCTTATGGCACATCTAGGGATCACAGAGCAATTCCAAATAAATCAAGGCCACGCAAGAGCTAAGCTTATTGTGAAGTAGACTCTTCACATAATAGAGATACGTTCTGATAGGATCTAAGCATCTGTTTCAATTGTTGTGGCTCTTTCCACATTTTCCTTTCTTAAATACTAGTTCAATAACAGTGGTGAGATTTCGTATACCTAAAGGTGATTTTGGATCCTCCGTGATATATAAGATATTATACTTATATTACACAATTTAAATAAATGACATGTGTTACCTTATTATGAATAAATATTAAATGAGTGATACATATCATTTGTCTAAATGGTATAATACAAGTGTAATATCAAGAAATATAACAGAAGATTCAAAGCCCCCAAGGATTCTATGTAAATTTATATTGTGTTGTCCAACTCTTGGCATTAGAATTGATGGCCTTAACTATAAAACTTACAACAATAAAGCAATTTCATAAAAGGATTTCAGAGGGCAGGATGCATGAAGGAATCAACATCAACTCTTCTGTGCCTCTCGAAAATTAATTAGTAATGTTTTTGTCATCATCTTCTCGCGCTAAAAAGAAAAAAGTACATCAAGATTTTGTTTTATTCAAACTAGAATGAAAGAATTGTGAATATTGTATTTAGAGTGATTTGAGTGAATTTGAATTTATGTCACTTAAAGAAGTTAAAAATTTTAATTGAGAACCTGAAATATATCAATAAGTGAGTAGAATTTTAATTTTTAATGTGAAAGGACAAAATGTCCATCAACGATTAGTAAAAATTGCTAAACTAATTAATAAAGTTCATAACCCACTCTATGCATAGCCAATTATTCTTTAACATGATATTAGAACTAAACTTAAGCTCATCCATACGTATATTGGGTTCTATCTAGCCATTATGAATCTTCGTCCAATCTATCGGGTTCTTACTAACATAAGGTCACATATAAAAGAAGGTGTCAAAGATAAAATGTTCCAAATCAATTAGTGTTCCCTAGTTTGGGTAGAATAAAAATTTCAAATCAACAAGTAATAAAATTTACGTTAACTCCTAACTTCTACCCTCGCGCGTGCAAGTATACGGTACTAGATAGTATTTTAGGGTGAACGAGATTGATCCCACGAAGATTGCCGGTTAGCAAGTGCCGATATTTACAAATCTTTATATAGTTAGGCGAATGAAATAGGAAGGAAGCAGTCTACTCTACTCATAACCATGATCGAAATGTGCAACTAAAATCTATATTTAAACTAATCTATCAACCAAAACAAGTAATGAAAATAATTAGACTACTAGATTGAAAGACTAATTAATCTAACCTAATGAAAGCAAAAAATTGAAATTAACTATTACTTCTAAATTAACTAGATTAACTAAGACAAAACTAGATTTGATGGACAAGTAGTCCTAATTTGACTAAGGAAAGCAATTTAAAAGCATTCTGAAAAGCAAATAAACTCAATTTTCTACTAATTTAGACCTAATAAAATTTTTAAGTAAAATTAAGATTAAAGTAAATATTTTTAAATTTTTGGATTGATAAAAGAAATTCCATTAGAAATTAACTAGAATTTAAAGCAAAGAAATGAAAATTTTAACTAGAAAATACTAAATTTTAAGTGGAGGTCTTAGTTGTTGATGTTGAAATGGAGGGTTCAATGGAGATTGAAAGAAGTTGCCTTGGAAGTTTTGATGTGAACCCCTCAGATTGAAAGGAGTTGCCTTGGATCGATGCAGAACCCAAGAACGCCTAAAAAAATCCGACTTCACGTATTTAAAACCATTTATTAAGAAATCAAAAATTTGAAGTATCTGTTCTCGACTGTATTAGATAACGACCCATAGTCTATAACGAGACAAGAACCGATAGTGTTCAAGATAGGTAGTCGTAAGAATCAATCTTGTAAAATACCCAAGTCTTTGGAAGACAAGTTGGAGAACTTTCTTTCAGAATCACAAATTTTTTTTTTTTTTCTGATTATTGATCAATGAATAATCAGTTGGGGGGTGTTTTTAACGTAACAATGGGCTAACCAAACCCTAGAAAATAGGCCAAGTACAAATAGGAAACAACTTTGCCAAATCCTAGCAGGCTTAGGACTGGAATACTAGACGTAAAACCGGCTAAACTAACATTGATATAGGTTAATATTTCACCCCAAATAAAACAAAAATCTTATAAACAAATGCTAAAAAATAAATCTTAATTTATTAGAAATGGATGGTTGAATAGCGTCTTGGTCCAAATTAGGGTTTTTCGAACCCTTCTTGAAGGTCTTTAATTCTTAGATTTCTTAAACTTGAATCTTATTGAAGTTGGACTTCTAAAACACGGGCCTTTTAACTTGAGTTTGAATGAATTCCCATTTGCAAATAATAATACTTGTTGGTCCTAAATCTCCCAAACAAAGCCCAGCATGGCTTGATGCAACTTCTTGGCTCTCGACCTCGTGATTGGCTAGGGGATCTAGTCTGATTGGATCTTGAATTGGATCCACTCCTTGAGCTTGTTCCACCACCCCAACACTTGTTCCTTGGCTCACTTGTTGATACATCCCAAGGATTTGATGGTGATCAATTATCCACAAAGGCTCGATATAGGCTCACTTCAAGTTCCACAAGGTCCAATTACGAGATCAAGAGCTAAGAACCTCAATAAAGCTATAGTTGGGCTTAGTTGAAGTCTCTTATACAGATCTAGATGTGTATAAGAGACAGGGTGGAGATGAAGTCCGCTAAAGAGTCTAAGATGTTCTTAGTAATGGACGTCCAAGTCACTGAATATCAAGCCTAGGATGAGAAGCTGAAGGGGCGAAATTTAGCCTCATTATTTCGGCCATGGAATATTCTTTTATTTAGTTGTTCTAGTCTTTTATTTTGAGCCCAAGTGTTCTAGATGTTTATTTTGAGCCCAATGGCCGAAATACATGGCCCAAAAACAAATAGTTACGTCTTGAAACCAGCCCAATTAAATACATTAATACTTAAAAGCTGTCAATTGGGCTCAAAAAAAAAGACTAGAACAACTAAATAAAAGAATATTCCATGGCCGAAATAATGAGGCTAAATTTCGGCCCTTCAGCTTCTCATCCTAGGCTTGATATTCAATGACTTGGACGTCCATTACTAAGAACATCTTAGACTCTTTAGTGGACTTCATCTCCAAAAGGTTTGTGAGCTCTTCTTGATCTTCAACAACTTCAACTAAGCCCAACATAGCTTTATTGAGGTTCTTAGCTCTTGATCTCGTAATTGGACCTTGTGGAACTTGAAGTGCGGATTCCGTGAGCCTATATCGAGCCTTTGTGGATAATTGATCACCATCAAATCCTTGGGATGTATCACTTGTGCATAAAGTTTCTTTGGTGATGAGGTTGATAAGGTTAGAAGAAGAAATTAGGGCTTGATTTTGAAAGTTTTGATGTTGGGCATTGTGTTGGTATGCAGGATTTTGTTGGTTTTTTAGGTTGCTCCAAGAGAAGTTTGGATGGTTTCTCTATGAATTGTATGAGGGTTGTATTTCCAAAATCTCCTTCATGATTCCTTGAGGATGAAGGTTGATTAGACACATAGTTGATTTGCTCACTTGTACCAAAAGGAACGTCACATTGTCCATTTGAGTGCTCAACTCCACAAAAGTCACGCACAAGGTTTGATGGAAATAAAGAGCCAACGGCATTCATGGTATTTGGTCTCTCAAAATTCTCCAACGCCCTTGTGAAATTATTCATGACATTCATAAATATGCCTTGTTGAGCAAAGAGGGCATCATTTAAATTCAAATTTAACATACCACCTTGTTGGGTATTGGCTTCATTGACTTCTTGTTGAACCACTAGTTAAGTCATAGGACAATGATAGTAATAATTTGGGGCCATTCTATTAAGCAACTATTGAGTTCTTCTGATATTTTGAAAGAAAATGAGCTATCAACAGATGCATTAACAATATACTTTGTTTCTTGTGCCAACCCAATATAGAAAGTTTGGATATGTAACAAAGTGGCATGGCATCTGATGAGAGCATTTTCTTAACAACTCTTTGAAGCATTTCGAACTCTCACTCAAACTGTCACCAACATCTCGTTTGAAAGAGGTGATCTCATTACGAAGTTTGGCGATAATCGAAGGAGGAAAATGCTTTGCCAAGAACTCTTATGCCAATTGGTTCCAAACAGTGAAAGTGCCTTCAACATGTGATTTTAGCCACGCCTTTTGTTTGCCCAAAGCTACCTAAGAGGGGGGTGAATTAGATTATACAAAAATTTACAAATGAATCCCAATAAAACTTTTCACAATCACAAGGAAATTTGATGACAATATGGTCAATTAAGCACAAAAGTGAACAAAGTAAATAGAAAGAGAGAGAGAAATTTTTAAACAAAACTCCCAAACTAGCAAGTTTGGAGTAGTAGTCCACCAAAGTGCTTCTTCAAAGTTAGTGAGTCAATTATCCAAGTTGTACACTAAGTAGGATCAACCTTGCTCACACTAATTCTCTTTAGTTGACCTAAGGAAAGGGACACGTTTTACACTCAACCTCACTTTTGTACAATGATTATCACTCAACTCAATACTCTTCAATAGCAGTCTTAATTACACACTTTTTTTTCCAATAATACAACACTTATAAAGAGCTAATTTACACTCAAATTGCTTTTGTTCTTGGTTGTATTCAACGTGAAAATTGTTGTTCATAAATTCAAGTTGGTTGGCTTTTATAAGAGTGGTAAATGAGCTTCTAACCACCTTCCAACGACTAAGTAATTAATGTTGAAAAACTAGCCGCTAGAGGTTTCAGACGTCCAAGAAACCTCTACTACGTCCCCACATTTGAAACACTTAAACTGAGATCTTCGCTCACTTAGTCAAGAGTGCGTCCATTCCTTCGTCTGAAGCTGATTGTCGGTCTAGTTAAATCATCAGACAGTGCACTGTTTGAAAGGATTGAAAATTGACAATAGTTGATCTTCCTTTAGACGGACAGGTGCGTTCTATATAGTTACTTTTGAACGGTGATGAGCGTCCGTTGTCAAGAGCTACCTTAGAATCATTGCTCTCTATCTAACTATTCACACGGTGCTGTCCGAGATAATTTGTTCAGACAGATTCCTACATCTGAGAGGATAAATCTTGTTCAGACAATCCTCTGCATCCGAAGCTCCTCTAGTTCGGACGAGCACATCATCTGAAAGACCTGTTAAGTGAATTTTTACAAAACTCCTGCACAACTCAATTGCAAACCATTAGACTAGATTTGGCATCATCAAAACCAAGAATGTAGGTCAACAATATCCCCTCTTTTAATGATGACAAATCACAAAGCATACAAGCAACATAAATCAATTGAATCATAAACACAACTGCATTTCTCCCCCTTTCGGCATCTTTAAAAATAAAAACAAGAAAAGCTCCCCCTGAGATGAGGCTCCCCTTCAATCTAGATGTCAAACATCCAATAACACCAGCAATACAAGAACAATTGCAACCAATAGCACATGTCAAGATAAGATCAATTGCAACCATATGTCAAGACAAAATCAAACAACAGATGGAAGTTGCAGCCAATAAAACATTCAATATGCGTAGAACAAGCAATATTAATCAATTTGAATACATAATTAAGCAACATAACCATTGTCAAAGAAATACAAAACAACCAATCTAAGAACTAGAAACTATGAACTATGAGTCGTTCTTCTTTTTTGATCTTTGCTCCCGGTTCTGGTTTTTGGTTGGCAAGTCTTCATCTGTGGCTTCACTATCTTGTTCACTAGCTTCTTGAGCATCACGTTATTACATGCTATAGTTAAATGTGTCGTCAACATCTTTGTCATCATCAGCTTTGGTTTTTTGTGCAACATTATCTTCAAGATTTGGCTCACCAGCTGGATCTCCTTGTGTTTCCTGCTCAGGTTGTGAATGCTACGCATCTTTATCATCATCATCGTCGCTTTTAGAAGAGAATTCGAAAGTGTACTGCAATTGAATGTTGGCGAACTATACTTGGCTGAAGCAAACTTACCCAAGCTCAAAGCTTCTTGGGGGATAGTTTGTTTGGTTTTCAGCTGAGCTCTTCAATTTTCTTAATGGTCAGCGTTTGAACTTGGCCATTTGGTTTCCGAGGTTGGTGACAAGATAGCACAATTGGGAGAGAGATGGTTCAAAAGAGGATATTTGTGTAGGATGGGGCAATGGAGGAGTGGATGAAGAAAGTTGTGTAGGGATTGGATAAGAGAGTGCATGTCCAAAACTCGAGGCATGATATTTTGATTTTTCTAATTCATATTCAGCTTTGGTGAGCCACTTTTGGTTATAAAAGTGCAAACCCTTTCTTTCAATATAAGCTTTGTTAAAGTATGGGGGGTATTGTTTTTTTTTCTAGAAAATGGAATATCAAAGTGATTAAAAACCTTAGTTAAAAACTTTCCAAATGGGATGTTCCACCTAGTGTTAGTCAAGAACAACTCCCATAAAGAGTAAAACAAGTATCCAAATTCAAGTTTTATTCCTTTATAAACATAATAAAGAAAAATCTTTCCTGGCTCTATACTGTGTCCATCGGTTGGTAAAAGCAAATATTTGTAACCAACATATACAAAATGTCGAGCTCAAGACTAAATAATGTAGTTTTGGCTTTTGAGGCCTATTTAAAATCAATGTAAAAAATTTGTTTGACTTCCTCGATATCAAATCTCGTATCAATAGTAGGCCATTTATCCAAAGCAAAGAAATATAAAATTTCATTAGGATTATCAACAACACATTCAAAGATTGAGTTAATGATGTTGGAATTAAACTCAATATGAATTTGGTTCACCTGTGAAACTATGT
Organism: Cinchona pubescens; assembly: GCA_025175665.1. NCBI lineage: Eukaryota > Viridiplantae > Streptophyta > Magnoliopsida > Gentianales > Rubiaceae > Cinchona > Cinchona pubescens. The sequence continues at coordinate 4,515,894 of JANKKI010000024.1, read as the reverse complement.
TTCTAACGGTTGAACTTTTTCGAAGATTAGCTGTGAATTGTAAAACCATGTCATGATATATAGGTAAATCAGTGTGAATCAAATGCCCCCATTTTTGTTTTTCAAAACAATCCTTAATAGTAGTTAAATTTAGTTCATCAAACATTCCCTTTGAAACTAGATGTTGCGCTACAATCAATTTGCTCGAGAGAAAAGTGTACCTTCCGGATACTTTCGCAGCAATGAATTTGGGTAGAGTTGGTTTGGAAGTGTAGGTGGAGCACTAGTTGATGTTTATCCTTGTGCTGTCATTTTCCCTTTTGACTGCTCCTCACAAGTGCCTACTGAAGATCCTCTACGAGATCGAACCATTTTTAAGGCAAAGGAGAGATGAGAGAATTAGAGGTGAAAGTTGAGTGATCTCAAGAAATTGTGCTAAAGGAGGTGTTATAATGTTAGATAATCAAGGCTATGGAAAGGATAGCAAGAAGATTTGGTAGTTTAATTTGAGTGAAGTAAGAGAAGTTGAGGGAATTGAAATTTCCCCCCTTTTTTTTTTCGCCAGAGCTAGGGTTCGGGAGATGTGAGGTGTCAAAAATGAAAGGTTTTATTAGTGTGAGACAGTCATTCAGACGTCCAAATAATTGACATACAACCGAACATACATCCGATCTCAGAAGAACAGTCATTTGAAATAGCGGCACAAGCGCCCGAGAGGCTATCAGACGATTGGGATCATCCGGTAGGTTTTCTAGAGAGTTGAGATTGTAAGCTAGACATTTTAGTTCGGAGGAGAAGGATCGTTTGACTCCAGAAGACCATAAAGCATGACAGTTTGAACGTATACGATCATTCGAAACCACAAAGAGCTTATGACGCATATTTGCATCTTAAAACACATAAGTCACATAATTTTAGAATCAATAATTCACATACAAGTTCTAAGATATTCAAAATAATCCAAAGGCAAGGCTTTAGTAAAAATATCAGCCAATTGATCCTTAGTGCACAAAATTCAACACATATTTCCTTTTTGCATACAAGATCTTTTATGAAATGATGTTTGACATCAATATTTTTGCTCTAGAATGTTGAAATGGATTTTTTGCGAAATTGATTGCACTAGTATTATCACATCTAATGGACACACAATCAAAAATAACAACAAAATCTTTTAAAGTGTATTTCATCCAAAGAAGTTGAGGACAACAATTACTCGTGGCAATATACTCGACTTGCGTTGTGGACAATGATATAGAACTTTGTTTCTTACTAAACCAAGACTTACCAAGTAATTATCCAAAAAATGACACATAACACTAGTACTTTATCTATTAATTTTACAACCGATAAAGTCGGCGTCCAAGTAACTAATTAAATCAAAACTAGTGGTTTGAGGATACCATAAGCCATAGTCATTATCTCTTTTAAGTATCTAAAAATTCTTTTAATGGCAGTTAGGTGTGATTCCTTAGGATGTGATTGAAATCTAGTACATGAACAAATGAGAAACATATATCTGATCTACTAGTGATTAAATATAGTAAGCTTTCGATCATACCTCTATACTATTTTTCATCAACACTATTACCTTCTTCATTGGTTAAGGTGCACATTGGCGTTCCAACTTATTTGCAATCCTCCATTCCAAAGCGCTTGAGTTGTTTTGTGTACTTGGTTTTTGTGGTGAAAGTTCCTTTCTTTGTTTAGTGAATTTGAAGTCCAAGGAAGAATTGTAATTCTCCCATCATACTCATTTCAAATTCCTTTTGCAACAAATGAGAATTCCTGTTGCACAAACTTTCATTAGTAGCTCCAAAAATAATATCATCAACATAAATTTGAGCAACAAACATATCATTATGACTATTTTTGGTGAAAATAGTGGTATCAACAATTTCTCTTTTAAAACCATTGTCAATCAAAAAACCACTTAATCTTTCACACCAAGCTCTAGGAGCTTGTTTCAAACCATACAAAACTTTTGATAATTTAAAAGCATGATTTGGAAAGTCTTTATTTCCAAAACCAGGTGGTTGTTCAACAAAAACTTTTTCATCAATAAAACCATTTAAGAAAGCACTTTTCGCATCCATTTGAAATAATTTGAAATTATTGAAGCAAGCATATGTGAGAAACATACGAATGGATTCCAATCTACCAACGGTTGCGAAAGTCTCATCAAAGTCAATTCTTTCTTCTTGTGCATAACCTTTAGCTACTAATCTAGCTTTATTTCTATCTATTTCACTTTTATCATTTAATTTATTTCTAAAAACTTATTTTGTTCCTATTACCTGATAAATTGAAGCTCTTTCATTTAAAGTCCACATATTATTTTTTTCAAATTGACTTAGTTCTATTTTCATGGAAAGAATCCAAGATTCATCTTTTATAGCATCATCCACACGCTTAAATTCAATTTCTAAAAGTAAAGCACAATTACTATTTAAAATTTATGAGAGCGAGTTTTTATCCCATTGGATGGATTTCCTACGATCAATTCTTGAGGATGACTTGCAACAAACCCCCAAGTTTTTGGAAGATCTTTTGGTGATTCTTCTTTCTTTTCTCCTTTTCCATCCAAATGATGAATATTGTCCTTATTCCTTTCCTTGATTTCTTGATGCTTCTTTTGAATAGTGAGCTTTTCAAGTTTCTTTTGCACACCTACATTTTCATCTTCATAAACATCTCTTGAAATAACATCATTAGTTTCGTCAAATGTAACATGTACAACTTTTTTAATCACAAGAGTTCTTCTATTGTACACTCGATATGCTTTCTTATCTCTAGATAATATCCAAAGGAAATACCTTCATCCGATTTCTTGTCAAATTTTCTAAGATGCTCTTTAATTTTTAAAATAAAACATTTACAACAAAAAACTTTGAAATAACTCACAATGGATTCTTTTGCAAAACAAGAGTTCATAAGAAGTTTTGTTTAAAATAGGCCTTAAAAGAACTCGATTCATAACATAACAATCCGGGTTAATGGCTTTGGCCTAAAAATATTTTGGTAAATCACACTGATTAATCATGGTTCTAGCGGCCTCTTGAAGAGTTCTATTTTTCCTTTCAACAACACCATTTTATTAAAGCACTCTAGCAAGCGAAAACTCATGCGAAATACTGTTGTGATCACAAAACTCGGAAAAACCGCTGAATTTGAATTCGGCTTCATTATCATTTCTTATACGAACAATTTTCAAATTCAACAAATTTTGTGTTTTGGAAAACAATTTTACAAAATTTTCAAAGGTTTCATTTTTTGTGAACAAGAAATAGCACCCAAGTAGATGTAAGATGTGTACCTAGAATAGTCATCAACAATCACAAAGCATATTTGCTACCACCATGACTAGCATGTTGAGTTGGACCAAACATATCCATATGCAATAATTCCAATGTTTTAGAAGTAGACATACAATTTTTTGGATTCAAAGAAACTTTAACCTGTTTATTAAATTGGCATGCATCACAAATTTTGTTTTTTTTCAAACTTCAATCCTGGAAAATGACAAAGTCATTTCTTTCTTGGCAAGGTCATCAATCAAATCCATGTTAAAATGTCAAAGTCTTCTGTGCCAAAGCCAAGAATCCTCTTTAGAAGCAGTTAAGCACTTTATATGACTATTGTCAATATTATTGAGATAAACCACATAAACATCATTATGTCTTTTACCTTTAAACAAAACAACAAAGTTCTTATCAAGAATTAAACATTCATGCTTGGCAAAGAACACATACAAATTTCTATCACATAATTGACACACACTTCAAATTTCTATCACATAATTGACTCACAAATTTAAGACATAGCTATTACAATTAAAATTTTCAATTAAAAGCATATTTTTAATGAAAGTCTCACTATTTTTGCCTAGATCACCAATGCCAATTGATTTTGCTTTCATGTTATCTCCAAAGGTCACATTTCCACTATTTTTGGACTTGAGATTGGTTAAAAGAGATGCATCACTGGACATGTTCTCGAACACCCATTATCAATGAACTACTTAGCATTCTTGGTGGTGTTCTCTACCTACACAAAGAATTAAGAGATAACTTTTGGTACCCACATTTTCTTGGGTCTATAAGAGTTAATAAATTGACTTAATATCCACATAGATTCCACTCCCAATTTTTTATTTCTTTTGAATTAACAATTATTTTTTACATGTCCATGTTGTTGACAATAATTGTAAATAATATTTTTATGTCCATACAAAGAAGATTTCGATTTTACAATAAACCATTATTTCTAAAAGTGACAAAATTTTTGTTAATCTATATATTTCTATTCCTTTTCATATCAACAACATTTTCCTTTTTTCTATGCAAGAGTACATCAAGATAATCAAATATTTTCTCTTCAAGGAGGCTTGTCCTTCCTAGATCTTTGTTTTCACATGCAATCTTTTCTTCAAATCATAATTTTCTTATGATAACCTATTTTTCATTCACAAATTTGGAATTAGCATTTAACAAGGCATTATTTTTTCTAGCTAACTCCTTATTTCTAGCATATGATTCCTTAAGCTATCATGCAATTTTATGATAAAAGCCTCAAGAGCATCATTATCATCAATTTTGTCACTTGAATCATCAAAATTAGAATAGCTATTCATTACCTCATCATCACCAATAGCCATAAAGGCCATTTGTGCCGATTCCATTACTTTCTCAACTTCTCCTTCAGAGTTGCAACCATCTTACGTGATTTGAAAATTGTTGAAATAGGGCTTCCTTGCTTCCTTCTTTTTCTTGGATGGACACTCATCTGCATAGTGTCCAAGTTGACCACATTAGAAGCATTTATCATTATTTATCAATTGTTTCTTGTTTTCAACTTTGGTTTTCCCCTTGAAGTTATTGGAGTTGATTGCTCCTCATTTCCTCAATCTCCTTATTGATGTAATGTTTGAGGAATCCTTCAGTGATGAGTGCAAGATCACCTTCATCAAAGTCTTCATCTTCTAAATTGATGGAGCCACTTTCATCTTCTTCTTGGGAAGTCTTCAAGGAAATGTTTCTTTTCAATCTTAATTTTTCATCATCCACAACTTTAGCCTTGAGTTTCAATTTACATGACATAAGAGAGTTAATCAATGATTCAATGGGCGTAGAATTCAAATTCTTTGCCTTCTCTATAGCATTAGATCTTGGCTTCCCATTCTTTGGATTAAGCATTTAAAAATTTCCTATTCTTTTTACCCAATGAATATTCCTTACCCAATGCTTCTAAGTCCTTTATGATATCATTGAATCTACAATACATCTTATCAATATTTGCATGAGGTTCTATGTTGAAAGATTCATACTTAGCAACAAGCATTTAAGATTTCTTTTGTTCTCTTACATCATCACTACCTTCATGAATATCTTTCAATTTATCCCATATTTATTTAGCCAAAACACAACCTTTTACTCTAGTGGATTCATTACCATCCAAAGCATTATACAAAACATTCATGGATTTAGCATTCAAAGTCAAATTGGCTTTATCTTGTGGGGTTAGTTTATCTCTTGTTTTTTCTCTTCTTCTATTAGTGTGACCATCAATAATGATGGCTTCAAAAGAACCTTCAATAACAACATACCATAAATTAATAGTAATAGATTGCAAAAAGATTTTCATTCTCTCTTTCCAACTAATAAAATTTACTCCATTAAACATAGGTGGTCTAGTGATAGATTGACCTTCAAGAAACAAAGCATTATTGGTTGCCATAGTGATCTTTACTCTAATGCAATTTAAGTAAAAAGAAAGAGACCAAGTTCTTAAACCAATTGTTGGCCTAGAGCGATCTAAGAGGGGAATGAATTAAGTTGTACAAATTAAATTGCAAATGGAACACTATAAAACTTTTCACAATCACAAGTTGATGGCAATACTATCAATTATGCACAAAAATGAACTAAGTAAATAGATAGAGAGAGAGAGATTTTCAAACAAAACTCCTAAGCTAGCAAGCTTGTAGTAGTAGTCCACCAATGCTTCTTCAAAGTTGGCGAGTCAATAATCCAAGTTGTATACAAAATAGGATCACTCTTGCCACACTAATTCTCTTTAGTTAAGCCAAAGATTTTACACTCAACGTCACTTTTGTATTGATTATCATTCCACTCAATACTCTTGAATAGCACTCTTAATTACACACTTTTCCCACTAATATGATACTTCTAAAGAGGTAATTTTCACTCAAATTGCTTTCGTACTTGTATTCAATGTGAAAATTGTTATTCATAAATTCAGGTTGGTTAGTATTTATAGGGGTGGAAAATGAGCTTCCAACCATCTTCGAACGGCTGAGTAATTAATCCTGAAAAACTAGTCGTTAAAATAAATGAAGTTTTGAACGTCTGAGAAACCTTTTATTGCATCCGAAGAAGCATCCGAACATCTAAAACACTTAAGCTAAGATATTCTTTCGGACAACTAAGGTTGCATCCGTTCCTTCGTACGAAGCTGATTGTCAGTCTAGTTGTTACATTGGACAATGCAGTGCATTTGGAAGGATTGAAGCCTGACATTAGTTGTTCTTCTTTTGGATAGACAGGTGGGTTCGTTATAGTTACTTTCGGACAGTGATGATCGTCCATTGTCAGCTGCCTCATAATCATTGCTCTCTTTCTAACTATTCGGATGGTGCTCTGTGTCCGAAATAATTTGTTTGGATGGTTCCTGCATTCGGACACTCCTATGCATCTGAAACTCCTCTTGGTGCACATCGTCGGAAAGCCAATATTTGCAAAACTCCTGCACAGCTCAATTGCAAACCATTAGATTGAATTTGTTATCATCAAAACCAAGATTGTAGGTCAACACCTTTACTCTATCTGTCAATGAAAAAGGGAAGGCCCTCGCATTTGTATAGAATCTAGATGGACTCCACTGAATTTAAATGCATCCAATACTTCTTCAAAATTCATTAAGTACGTGTATGGATCTTCATTAGCACTACCTCCAAACATGGCATGTGTTTGCAACATTTGAATAAAGGTGGGCTTTATCTTAAAATTATTTGCTTGCACGAGCATCCATGCAATACTTGAATTAAGCCCGGTTAAAGTTCAGCATCGTATATTGTCTCAAAGGATGGAGATTCATATTCATACCGTTTCCATTATCATAGCCACCAATTCCGTTATTTCCCATGACTTCCTCTTGTTCTTCATTCTCATAGTTCACATTCCTTTGATTTTGATTAAGATTAGCAACTCCAATTCTCTCTAAATCTTGTTGAACCCTTTTGTGCATCAGATTTCTCTTAGTTCCTTCTCTTTTTCGTAGTCCTAGCAAATCAAAGGCCCTTTATCTCTTCTTACCATGCACTACAAAAGACAATTCAAACAATTAATCATTTATCAGAGCAAGTGCCAATTCACTTAACCAACAAAAATCATCAACATAAACAAGTAACACTACAAATGAAAAATTAAAATTAACAACTAAATCAATAAAAAGTGTCTAATCCATACGACCCGTAAAATGCTCAATATTTCCAAAACCAAGGACAATCCTCGTCAACAGTGCCAAAATTTTGTTCCTTAGCTTGGGTAGAATAACAAGTAATAAAAAACACACTAACTCTTAATTTTTACCCTCACGCCCGCAAGCATATAGTGCAAGATGGTAGGTAGGGTAAGCAGGATCATTCCCACGGAGATTGTCGGTTAGCAAGTTCTGTTATTTACGAATCTCTATATAGTTAGGTGAATCAAATAGGGGGGAGCAATCTAGTCTACTCATAACCATGATCTAAGTAATCAGTTAAAATCTAAATTTAAGCTAATCTATCGACCAAAACTAATGAAAGTAATTAGACTACTAGATTGTGGGACTAGTTATTCTAACCTAATGAAAGAAAGTAAATTATACTCCTGAATTAAGTAGATTAACTAAGACTAAACTAGAATTGAAAGACAATTCATCCTAATTTGACTAAAGAAAGAAATTAAAAAGCATGACAAGCAAATAAACTCCATTTTCTACTAACAAATTGAGACCTAATGCAATTTGCAAGTAAAACTAAGTTTAAACTGAAATTTTTGGATTTTTGGATTCATAAATGTAATTCCACAAGAAATTAACTAGAATTTAAAGCAAAGAAATGAAAATTTTAACTGAAAAACACTAAATTAGCAAGAACCCTATTTACTTCTAGGAAAACTTGAAACGGAAGCAACTAGAATTTGAAGAAATTTAACTAGAAAGCAACTAAAAATATATTTACTTGTAGTTAAAGCTTAACCCACTAAAACTATCTAATCAAAATTTAAACTTGCAATGAATTAAAACAAGATCTAAATAGAAATTAAAGAGAACTTGTATTAAACTAAAAACTTGAAAGTCAAGTTACTCTAATCTAAAGTTACATACACTACACACTAAAAACTTGTATTAACTAACCCACTAAAACTATCCAATCAAAATTTAAACTTTCAATGAATTAAAACAAGATCTAAATAGAAATTAAAGAGAACTTGTATTAAACTAAAAACTTGAAAGTCAAGTTACTCTAATCTAAAATTACACACTACACTACTTACTATGTCTACTATTACTAACTACTGCCTTAAAATATAAAAGCCAAAAATTACAAAAATATCATACAACATAAGCCAAACGCGCCTCGATGTCTTAACATAGAATTTGGTGTCGTGACATCAAGCTAAAAGTTACTAATTGAATTTCCGCGTCGATGTCGCGACATCAAAATCCATTTCGTGACATCAAGCATGTTTCAGCTCGAGGTTTTAATTCTTCATTAATTCTACTTTGGCTCTCGAACTTTTGTAATCTTAACTTTCATCTTTCGATTCCGAACTTGCAAATACATTTTAATAATTAAGTAACCAAATTAACTAAAATTGATTAAAAATAATTCATGACATTTATAAGAAATGCAAATGCAACTACAAAATGCAACTAATTAAATTGACGCAATTAGTTCAACACTAAAAATTGGGATTAAACTAACAAAATGCCTTTATTTAGAAGCAAAATAACTCTAATTTCCTAGAGTTATCTGTGAGTCAAAATATCTTAAATTGATTAATAAGATTCATGGGTCACTCTGCTCATACCCAATTGAATTGGAGATGGAATCTCATTTTCTTTAACAGTTAAAATGAGTGTATTTTACGTCCCCTCAATTTCAAATCCTTTCAAATTCACTCACTTAAAAATTCATTTATTTTAAATCTATTCATTTAAAATCCTTTCTACAAATCAAATCCATCAATCCAAGCTTTGACAAGCACTGTCCTGCATCCAGTACTATGTGCTGTAGTTAGCTTTTTGTCGCAGTCAAATTTGATGCATGTAATTGAACTTGCACAAATTAGTTAGCGCTAAAGGCCTCAAAACTCTATTTCGAACTCCAATTATAAGTATGGTATAGTGTTTTTTTTTTATTATTATTTGTCATTGTCATTCATTTGGACAAAGATCTTCTCCATTTATGGGTAAATAAAGGAACCGTCATGTAGGCCTTTAGATGAGTTACACCTCACTATTTAATCACATAAAGGGTTATATTTTATCTACATCATCATTCTGCTTAATTTGACACTCAAAACTACGTAGTTTCTAATGATCTACAAACTTTGTTCTGATGATGAGAAACTTAATTTAAACACTTAAATTGAGCTGTGCAAGGTTGCTAGTATATTTGCTCTTAGTAGAGTTTTCGGACAAAGTACACCGTCCGAACAGTACTATATTTTTCGGACACACAAGCTCATCCGAACTAGATAACTACGAACGCAATGCACCGTCAGAACGATCAGGCAGGTGGCAAAATTAGGAAGTACCTACCATGGACGCACAAGCTCGCCGAACAAATTCATCTCAGATGCAATGCACCATCTGAAAGGTCAAGGCAAAGGCAAGGTTTTGACAATATCTAGAGAGGCACCTGCAATGGACGCATCCAACTATCCGAAGAAGATTACATCGGACGAGGCTAACTGTTCGAAAGAAAAGCATCCCCGGTAAAACACCAAACCTTTCAAACACACTACACAATCTGATGTCTAAACTCTTCAACATACTTGGTTCGGATGAAGGAACAGACGCAAGCTCAGGGTTCCGAATGGCATTCTCAACTCCCTGTTATTTTGATTGGACGATTGATCGGACGCTCAAAAATCACCGTGGACGTCCGAAACCTATAACGGCTAGTTTTTTCAGCATTTATTATCTAGCTGTTAAGAAGTAGTTGGGAGCTGATTTATTGCACCTGTGAAACCCAGTATTTTAATAGCCTTGTTCTTTGATTTTAACTGGTTTAAAATGTTTTTCATATTATTTTTAGTCATAAAGTACTTCAACTTATTCGTTTTTCAATTCGGCAAATTTTTCGATTTACGCGATTTCGGTACCGGCGGGTAAACGGGTCAAAAGTTGGACTAACTGTAACTATTAGTGCATTGTGGTATGTGAGTGTTGTTTGATGGCTGATTTATAATGTTAATTTAGTAGCAAAAATTAGTTTTTGGGTCAAATAGTCAACTTGGAGACTATTTGGTCAACTTGGGTACTATTTGGGTCAACTTTGGAAGCTTTTTAAGTCTTCTTCTTGTTGTTTCTTCCTCATTTCTTCCTAGCAGCAGCCGAACTCCTCTTCCTCCATTTTCCCCCAAAAATTTTCTTGGATTTCAGGTAGAAATCACTTGGAAGGTAAGATTTTTGTATTTTAGCACTTTTTGGCTTATGGGCTTTATGATCCAAGCTTTAATTTCAAGTTTTGTAGGATTCTTTATGGCTGAGAAAACCCTCTTTGCAGTCTTATATGTGTTGATTTATGTATGTTATGGGTTGTTTTTAGTGTTTTGGAGGTTGGGAAGTGATTGGGGTTGATTTTTAACAACTTTCCATGGTTAGATTACAAATTTTAATATTATGAGTTGGGGTTTTGTCTTCAAAAACATATGTGGCCTAGAGTGTTATGCTATGAATGCTTATGTCTATGCACATAATGATGTTTTAAGAGTGTTTTAAGGTTAGTTTAGATAGGAATTGAGACTTGAAAGCCAAGTGGAATTGATTTCTCTTCATTTTGTAAGTAAGCGGAAGTTTGGCGCAACTAGGATAATTTGGATAATTGGTTATGTTTGAAGGATCTTTAATGATCTTTTGATGGTTTTAAGTGTTTCCTTGGTAGTGGGTTGGATAGGACGCATGTTTGAATCATGCGTGTGGCTAATCGGTAAAAATTTCAGTTTGATAGTAAAGAGGAATTCCACCCATAGGTTGTTGCTCTAATGTTGTAATAGAGTTAATTGTAGTGGTTATGGGGTATGGATTCTTGTGGAATGCTATTGATATAGTCCCGGCTATTGCTCCGGTGAATCTTTCCGTTTATGGATTTTGTTGGTTGGTTGAATATGTTGTTTTGAGTTGGGTTGTAACCAAGGTCCCTTGAATACCTTCATGGAATTGGATTTTGTTGGTTGGTTGAATATGTTGTTTTGAGTTGGGTTGTAACCAAGGTCCCTTGAATACCTTGGAATTGGATTTTGTTGGCAGGGAGGATAGCCTACTTATAGCCTAGGGAGGGGCGAAGTTTTTCGGTTTTTCTGGAAAACTGAGCTTATTATCTCCTAATCTAGCTGTAATACGAATTTGAGGGTTAACTAAGTGTTTTGACTGGGGTTTTAGCTTGTCGAAGTTGGTTAGAAATTGTGAAAAGGTCATTTTTGACCAAAGAGCTGTTGGTGTCGTTTTCTATCGTTTCGCGTCGTTTCGCTTCCCTAGTCATTCTTTAACTTCTACATCTCTTCTAAGAGTCCTCTTATATCTGTTTTAGGTACCACGCCACCTACCGCCGGCGATCGCGTTCAGTGATCATTTGTGCAGTTTTTGCTTTGATAGGTGGGTAACATAGACCCTCTTCCACTTGTATTTTGTTTAACGACTTTCGACTATGAAGGTGGCAGCACATAGTTCAAAATCATTTTAAAATGTGTATGATGTTTGGAACTGCACTTTTACCAAGTTTTGGAACTATTACATATGAAATCGGGACCAAGCTATTTTATGTTAATCAATTGATATGTTTGCAAACTCTTTTGATATGAAAGCATGTTATAACTGTTTTGGCTCATAGGTGACCTAGGTATATAATTTTGGATGTGTTTGGAAATGTTTGATTTGGGGAGAACCGGTTCTATAGTCATCCATGGGACGCCATGGTGACTGCTATGACTGTTATGAACTATCTGACTATGGGGTATAAGAGACAGGGATAACTTGACCTCCAATAAAAGACTAGTAGGTGTGGTAGATTACTAGATCGGCTAGTATCGTAGGTCATACCTTTGAGCCTAAAAGATACTCATGCTATTTTATTATATTCGGATTGATCTAGATGTGTTTGTTCGCTATGCTTTAGCATACTATGTTTTGAAATGATTGGATCATTTGGCTATGTTTTGGACATGCCTGACGTTTAAATGGCATGACAATACATTTTAGAAACTACTTATGATTATGGTTTATTGACGTTTAAATGGCATGAGACATTTTAGAAACTGCTTCATGACTATGGTTTTCGCAAATGTTATTATCTTTATGTTTTCTTTTTATCGAAATGCTTGGCCCCATTTGAAGAGCTTTTATGATATCCACTAAGCTAGTTATGCTCACCCCACGTGATTTATAATTTTTCAGATTAGGTGCTCGTTCAAACTCTTACCGCGTATAGCACCGAATATTAGATATTTCTCCAGATTCCACATTACTGGTAGGACTCTGCGGATAATCTTCCAAGCTTCTCTTTTGTTTGGAGAGGGTAGTGTATTAGATAGGTTTTGTATTGATGAACTTTGTTTTTGTTGTAGCATCTTTTGTACTAAGAAGAAATTTTGTAATTCGTATTTTTTTGTGTAAAATGAAATATTCGGTTTTATACTTAAGTAATGGTTTGATGGTTCTATTACATTGCGGTTAAGTTTGTTGCTCTGTTCGTTTGTGTCCTTGCGCTTTGGGCCGGTGTACCATTAGCGCGGCGTGTTACGGTCCCATTTTTGGGACGTGACATTTAGTGGTATCAGAGCATAGGTTTGAATCCTAAGTCCAGTAATAGGTATTCGATGAGTCTTTCGAGGTTTAAATCGATGTGCTCGGGCTTAGAATTATATAAGATTCTGTTTTGTTCGCGACATTACAGGATCTGTGGAATTCTTTGACCTGGAGTTATTGATTTACTTGTTTTGGGGGGTTTTGAGAGGTCCTTACTTATGTAATCTTTGTTGTACCTCTTTTGTTGAATCTTGAAGAGTTATTCTTTGCTCATGATTCCGTCTTTGACTCTTATCATCTAGTATGCCGCCTAGGACGCGTTTTGGTTTTAGAGGATCCTTATAGAGTGGGGACCCCGGATGGGAAGATTATGGAGTCTAGGTTTGTTTTGGAAGGTTGTCGGTTAGAGTTTTGTGATAGGAAGTTTGAGGCTGACCTTATTCAGTTACCGATGAACCGATTTTGATTTGATTTTGGGTATGGATTGGTTGGCGGCTAATGGTGTGACGATTGATTGTAAAGAGAGGTATGTGATGTTTCAGATGCCTGGTTTAGATACGGTGATTTTTCGTGGGAATGAAAAGAAGCCCAAGAGTAGGATAGTCTCAATCCTATCCAGTGAAGGTTATTTTAAGGCCTTAGATAGGGGTTATGAGAGCTATTTGGCTTATGTGATAGAGTCTGATAAAGTAGAGCCAGGCATTGAGGATATCCTAGTGGTTAGGGAGTTTCCGGACGTGTTTCCCAAGGAGCTGCCAGGTTTACCTCCGTCGCGGGTTGTCGATTTTGAGATTTGCTTAGAGCCAGGGATGGCACCAATTTCAAAGGCCCCCTACCGTATGGCACCTGCGGAGCTAAAGGAGTTGAAGGAATAGCTTCAAGAACTTTTGGACAAGAAATTTATTCGTCCAAGTGTTTCACCTTGGGGAGCACCGGTCTTATTTGTTCGGAAGAAAGATGGTAGTTTGAAGACTTTGCATTGACTACCGTGAGCTTAATAGGGTAACTATGAAGAATAAATACCCTTTACCACGGATTGAAGACTTGTCTCAGCTTAAGGGTGCGGGGTACTTCTCTAAGACCTGTCTCTTATACACATCCGGATATTATCAATTGAGGGTGAAGGAAGAGGATGAAACTAAGACAGCTTTTCGGACTCGCTATGGCCACTACGAGTTCTTGGTTATGCCTTTTGGTTTAACTAACGCCCCTGCAGCCTTTATGGAGTTGATGAATAGGGTGTTCAAGGACTATCTTGATGTATGTGTAGTGGTCTTCATCGATGATATCCTGGTTTATTCTCTGAGCGAGGAGGCTCATGCTGAGCATTTGCGAGCAGTTTTGAGCTTGTTGAGGAAAGAGCAGTTGTATGGTAAGTTTAGCAAATGCGAGTTTTGGCTTCGGAGTGTTGTATTTTTGGGTCGTGTGGTGTCAGAGGAAGAGGTTTCTGTAGATCCCAAGAAGATTGAGGCCATTGTTGATTGGCCTAGACCTACCACAGTGACTGAGATGCGGAGTTTTCTGGGTTTAACTCCTTATCCTAGGAAATTTGTGGAGGATTTCTCACGAATTGCTTCCCCTTTGACGCGGCTTACCCAGAAGAGAACCAAGTTCGAATGGTCAGATCAGTGTGAGGCAAGCTTTCAAGAGCTTAAGCATAGGTTGGTGATAGCTCCAGTGTTGACTTTACCTTCAGGTTCTGGAGGATTTGTGGTTTATAGTGATGCCCCTCAGATCGATTTCAATAGATTTTTGATGCAGGGAGATAAGGTGATAGCTTATGCGTCGAGGCAACTTAAGCCGTACAAGCTGAAGAGGGTCCTATCATACCTGGAGTTAGCTGCGATAGTGTTTGCTCTCAAGATTTGGAGGTATTACCTGTATGGAGAGCAGTGTGAAGTGTTTACTGATCATCAAAGTCTGAAGTATCTCTTCACTCAAAAAGAGCTTAATATGAGGCAAAGGCGTTGGCTTGACCTATATAAGGTATCTATCTCGCCCATCCATGACTCTAACCTTCACCGGAGTCTCGGCCACACATCTAATGTCAATAAGCATTAGCACAAATGAATGGGATGCCCCATAAGCGCAAAGAGTGAGCTAAGCTCAGGGTTTACTACGATCATCTGGAGATACCAAAGTGGAAATGGGAGCATATTACTATGGATTTTGTACATGGGTATAACACGGACTAGGCGAGGTAATGACATCTAGATGTGTATAAGAGACAGATGCTGCAGTGATACCTATTATTATACGAGAATTCCATAAGAGACAGATGCTGCAGTCATTAGTGAAGTTATATGATCAGGAGATGGTCCACAAGCACGGTGTGCCTAAGAGCATTATTTGGATCGTGATGGCACAGGCTTGTAACCAGGTCCTGGAATGTCTACCAGAGAGCTCAGTGGCACAACTTTGAGTCTTAGTCGCTTATCATCCTCAGACAGATGGCCAATCTGAGCGTACTATTCAGACATTGGAGGATATGTTGAGAGCTTGTGCCATAGACTTCCATGGAAGCTGGGATGAGCATGTGATGCTTATGGAATTCTCGTATAATAATAGCTATCACTGCAGCATCGGTATGGCACCATTTGAGGCTTTGTACGGTCGTAAGTGTGTAGATCACCTTTACATTGGGATGAAGTTGGTGAGAGATCCTTGGAGGGCCCAGATTTGATTCAGGCAATGATTGATAAGATTGCTATTGTTCGCCAGAATTTGAAAGCGGCTCAAGATCGTCAGAAGAGCTGGGCGGATCGCAAGAGAAAGCCAATGGAGTTTGCAGTTGGGGATAAAGTGTATGTGAAAGTATCGCCGACTAAAGGGGTAGCTAGGTTTGGGAAAGGTGGAAAATTGAGTCCACGCTATATAGGCCCCTATGAGGTGTTGAACAAGGTTGGTGATTTGGCATACCAATTGGCTTTGCCTCCGGAACACTCTAGACAGATTATACCTTCCATGTCTCTCAGTAATCTACGGTATATCACTGATCCCTCTCATGTGTTGAGCCATGAACCTTTAGTAGATCGGGAGGACACGACATACGAGGAGTTTTCGGAGAGGATCTTGGATCGACAAGATAAGATATTGAGGAATAAAGTTATCCCCTACGTGAAGGTTTTATGGGTCTAATCATTCTGAGCGAGAAGCTACCTGGGAGCTTGAGAGCCTCATGAGATCGAAGTATCCAGCTTTGTTTGCTTCGTGATTTCGTAAGTTTCGAGGACGAAACTTTGTTTAAGGAGGGTAGAATGTGAAACCCAGTATTTTAATAGCCTTGTTCTTTGATTTTAACTGGTTTAAAATGTTTTTCATATTATTTTTAGTCATAAAGTATTTCAACTTATTCGTTTTTCAATTCTAGATGTGTATAAGAGACAGGAACAGTTTTCCCCCAAAAATTTTCTTGGATTTCAAGTAGAAATCACTTGGAAGGTAAGATTTTTGTATTTTAGCACTTTTTGGCTTATGGGCTTTATGATCCAAGCTTTAATTTCAAGTTTTGTAGGATTCTTTATGGCTGAGAAAACCCTCTTTGCAGCCTTATATGTGTTGATTTATGTATGTTATGGGTTGTTTTTAGTGTTTTGGTGGTTGGGAAGTGATTGGGGTTGATTTTTAACAACTTTCCATGGTTAGATTACAAATTTTAAGATCATGAGTTGGGGTTTTGTCTTCCATATGTGGCCTAGAGTGTTATGCTATGAATGCTTATGTCTATGCACATAATGATATTTTAAGAGTGTTTTAAGGTTAGTTTGGATAGGAATTGAGACTTGAAACCAAGTGGAATTGATTTCCCTTCATTTTGTAAGTAAGCGGAAGTTTGGCGCAACTAGGATAATTTGGATAATTGGTTATGTTTGAAGGATCTTTAATGATCTTTTGAACCTGATCTTATACACATTTTACTAATGTGTTAGTGGTTTTAAGTGTTTCCTTGGTAGTGGGTTGGATAGGACGCATGTTTGAATCATGCGTGTGGCTAATCGGTAAAAATTTCAGTTTGATAGTAAAGAGGAATTCCACCCATAGGTTGTTGCTCTAATGTTGTAATAGAATTAATTGTAGTGGTTATGGGGTATGGATTCTTGTGGAATGCTATTGATATAGTCCCGGCTATTGCTCCGGTGAATCTTTCCGTTTATGGATTTTGTTGGTTGGTTGAATATGTTGTTTTGAGTTGGGTTGTAACCAAGGTCCCTTGAATACCTTGGAATTGGATTTTGTTGGCAGGGAGGATAGCCTACTTATAGCCTAGGGAGGGGCGAAGTTTTTCGGTTTTTCTGGAAAACTGTGCTTATTATCTCCTAATCATCTAGAGCTGTAATACGAATTTGAGGGGTTAACTAAGTGTTTTGACTGTGGTTTTAGCTTGTCGAAGTTGGTCAGAAATTGTGATAAGGTCATTTTTAACCATCTGCTGTTGGTGCTTAAAAAACACAGTATCTTCACATCGTTTCGCTTCCCTAGTCATTCTTTAACTTCTACATCTCTTCTAAGAGTCCTCTTATATCTGTTTTAGGTACCACGCCACCTACCGCCGGCGATCGCGTTCAGTGATCATTTGTGCAGTTTTTGCTTTGATAGGTGGGTAACATAGACCCTCTTCCACTTGTATTTTGTTTAACGACAGGTTCATCGAAATATGTTTGGATGGATTTTAAAATGTGTATGATGTTTGGAACTGCACTTTTACCAAGTTTTGGAACTATTACATATGAAATCGGGACCAAGCTATTTTATGTTAATCAATTGATATGTTTGCAAACTCTTTTGATATGAAAGCATGTTATAACTGTTTTGGCTCATAGGTGACCTAGGTATATTTTTTCCAAATTTCAAGACTTTCATCCGTATACCTAGGGGGATAACTTGACCTCCGTGTCGACTAGTAGGTGTGGTAGATTACTAGATCGGCTAGTACGTAGGTCATACCTTTGAGCCTAAAAGATACTCATGCTATTTTATTATATTCGGATTGAAACGTACTTGGATTTGTTCGCTATGCTTTAGCATACTATGTTTTGAAATGATTGGATCTTTTGGCTATAAGATTTGGACATGCCTGACGTTTAAATGGCATGATACATTTTAGAAACTACTTATGATTATGGTTTAATGACGTTTAAATGGCATGAGACATTTTAGAATCTGCTTCATGACTATCTTATTTCGCAAATGTTATTATCTTTATGTTTTCTTTTTATCGAAATGCTTGGCCCCATTTGAAGAGCTGTTATGATACCACTAAGCTAGTTATACTCACCCCACGTGATTTATAATTTTTCAGATTAGGTGCTCGTTTTTGACAAAGGCATTAGTCACGCTTTTAGAACGGGTATGCCAAATCACCAACCAAAGGACTCTGCGGATAATCTTCCAAACTTCTCTTTTGTTTGGAGAGGGGTAGTGTATTAGATAGGTTTTGTATTGATGAACTTTGTTTTTGTTGTAGCATCTTTTGTACTAAGAAGAAATTTTGTAATTCGTATTTTTTGTGTAAAATGAAATATTCGGTTTTATAGTTAAGTAATGGTTTGATGGTTCTATTACATTGCGGTTAAGTTTGTTGCTCTGTTCGTTTGTGCCTTGCGCTTTGGGCCGGTGTACCATTAGCGCGGCGTGTTACGGTCCCGTTTTTGGGGCGTGACAGCACCTATAAATGCCAACCCTCTATATTATGTAGAAACAACATACACATTGAATACAAGTAAATAGAAAGGCAATTTGAGAGCAAATTAGCTCTTTAGTGATATTGTATTAGTGTGTACTTAAGAGTGCTATTCAAAAATATTGAGTGAAGTGATAATGTTGTACAAAAGTGAGGTTTGGTGTAAAATCCTTAGCTCAACTAAAGAGAAGTAGTATAGCTAATACAAGAGCAAGGGTGATCCTACTTTGTGTACACTTGAGATTATTGGCTCACCAAATTTGAAGGAGCATTTTAGCGGATTACTACTCCAACCTAGCCAGCTTGGATGTGCTTTTGCTTAATCTCTCTCTTAATTTATTCCATTCATTCCATGCTTAATTGTTTCTATCATTTTATTTGTCAAATTTGAATTGAGAAATCTTTTGGAAATTAATTTTTAAGAAACCTAATTCACCCCCCTTAGGTTGCTTTGGGACTAACAGTTTCTATTTCTTTTTTTTGTTTAATATATTGCAAATTTAAATGTATGGAGAAGAAAAAAATTAAATGCTTACAAAAATGTTATGTAATTATAATATTATGTTATTACAATTTTACGGACATACTAAATTTTTGTTACAAAATTTAATTTGTGGAAAGAAGTTAATTAGTACTATACATTTTTGGGCTGAATAATAATAATGTTAATAAAATAATTTACTTAATTTTCTTAAGCAACAATGATTTTTAATGTCAATTTAATTAAATATGAAGGAGACAAAAATCAAACTATGTAGTTTTGTCATTAAAATCCATAAAAGTGATGATTTAAAAATATTTTACATTTAATTATGTCTTTGAATGTGTTCTCAATCATCTAAAGGGTAAGCGGAGACTCTTCTATTTACCTCGTAAATATAAAGAATCCTTGTCCCATTCATTTATTCACACCCATCCCAACCCCTTACCTCGAAAGATTCTCTTTCTTTCTCAATCAACTCCTAGTGTAATAAATGACGAACCTAACTCAAAACATGAAGGAAGTCACTAAGCAAGTGAATGGCTACAAACTAGAGGCACAACGTCGCAACTTTGGAATGAATTTTGAGCCATCTCATTCCTGTTAAGGTAACCTACTAGGTCAAGGAATAGAAGAGGAAAAATTAGAGAAAGCAATGACAATGTTCGCAAACCACATGAGTCTCTTTGTGCAATAGGGGTGTTTGAAAATCCATCAAATCATGCCATCGAATCATTAAGTCAAATAGAAAAAAATGACTTGACTTGTTTAAATTTTGACCTGACTTTGACTCAAATTCAATTAAGTAATTGATTTATCGACTTGACTTTCACTTCAAATTTCTAGTCAATCTAGCGATCAAGTACTGATCTAGTATTTGACCACTGTAATTAGTTTACCAACCGAGCAAGTTGTTTGACTTAATCCACCAAGTACCGATCAACTTAGCCGAATAATTATAATTTTTTGATATCACTGTAATATATTTTAATAATATATTCATGTCTTTATATGTATAGTATATGACACACAATTTCAAAGATTTTGTTTGAGTTTCTGGTCATAATTAGTATGATTTATAATTCAAAGTTTTTTTTAATTTGTAATACCTAAATATCTTATTTTTTCATAATTATATGGTTATTAATATAACAATTCACATTATACATAATATCTCCGCTTATATATTAACTGTGCAACTTATTAATGCAACATTTCTATTCTGCTTGTACATTAAGTTTATGCAAGTTATTAATGCAACATTTCTATTTCAATAACTAATTAAATGTATTATTAATTTCCTTTTAGTACACATAAAATTGAGCAAAATGCACCAATAGTCACCAAACTATTAGGTTACTGGATACAAGGTCACTGAGCTATTTAATTTGTAAATTTGGTCATTGAATTACATTAAATGTGTATTTGGAGTCACTCGATATACAAATTTGATTATTGAACTACCTTAAGTGTGTGTTTGAAGTCACCATGAAAATAGAAGAAAATGACTCCATACACACATTTAAGGTAGTTCAGTGACCAAATTTGCAAAATAAATTAGTTGAGTGACCTTTTATGCAACAATCTAACAGTTTGGTAACCATTGGTGTATTTTGCACTATAAAATTAAGTAATCAAACACACACGCGTGCGCATACACACACACACACATATATTAAAATTAGTATAACTTATACATGTAGTGAAAATATTTGTTGCATAATGTTTAATTTATGTGCTTACGTTGATGTTTATTACAATTTATTGATGAACAATTTTAGGGTGATAATATAACGTCTCTTGTCTAGCACCCATCCCACCACTCAAAGTAGTAGGAATTCTCATCAAACTTCCCGTCTTTACTCTCGTCAAGAAATCATTTGATAATTAACAATCAAGAAAATAAGTAAGATTCAGTGGGTGTAAAAGATCTTGTGAAATAAAGCAAGAAAATTTACTCTGTGATAATTCGTAGAGCGGGCAGCTTGAATTAGTCCAAAATATATCAAATCATGCTCAGTGAAGGATTCTCTTAGGGAAATGGCATTGTTATCATAGCATCAATAACTCTATAAAATTAGAGTTATTCGTATACGAATTTAATAGGTTTTTGTTATAATTTTGTAATTTTTATTACTTAAGTGTGTGCTTTTGTGCATTTCTATTTCTATGTGCTAGTAGTGTTTTCTGTAGTATTTTAGTGTTTATTTTATGTTATTTAGCTTTTATTTATAAGAGTATGCATTTAGGATTAAAAAAGGTTATTGACGTTTAGGTTGTTAACCTAATTCCTTACAAAATTCAAGTGTTTGTGCTCTTTTTTCTTTAATGATTGTGTCTTTTAAATATATTAATGTTTACTATTGCTTTTATATGTGTTCTTCGGTCTTAGAAGGTTGAAAATACATCCAGAGTGAACCGATAGCCAACCTTGGTAAAAGAGCTAAGAATGCAAGATTTTGACTCTTTTTCAAGGGTTTTGATGTAATTTGATGCCAACCCCTAACCCTACTATAAATAATCTTTAAGAGCTGAATTGTGGGGAGCCGCCTTATTTTTTTTCCTCTCTTTTCTCCTCCCCACTTAGGGAAGAACTTTCTAGTTTTGTTCTTGTTCTTCCTTTCTTCTAGTATTTATTTCTACCATTATTGTAGCTTGACTTCAGTCTTTTATTTTATGCTTAATGTACATCTTTTTTGTATTCAGTCTTTTGTTTTATGTTTAATGTACATCTTTTTTGCAATTATTCGGTGCCTCCTTAGTCAAATTCTCTATTTTTCTTTTCACCTCTCTACTTTGGGAGGAATTTTATACAAGTTGTTCTTCCATTTTATTCCTAGTGTAAAAGTTTGAATTTATATGGTTGTAAGTTTTCTATATATGTTTAATATACTTTTTTTTACCTTTATTTTCATGCTTATGTAAGTTTTTAATTCCTCTTTGAATGGTTTCATTTAATAACTTTAAATTGACTAACTCTACTTTACTAGTTTGCTAGAATTGTTATTTTGTTTCATTTAATTGTATCCCATATTGTATTTTACTTTCTTGTTGATTATTATGCTTTAATTTGGCATGAGTTAGGGTTTTCTGAGCCAACTTCATATGGTTAAGGTTAATTGGTTGATAATTGGTAATACTAATGGGTTTAAGAGTTAATATTGGAAATGGATCACTCCACTAGTTAATTTGGGTTAATAGAGGGGAAATGGGAATAGAACCTCTAAAATAGACCTAGATTAGTATTGAATTAGGGTTAGAATTAGATCTTGGTGAACTTGATATATCTAATTCATCTATATTGTTGTTAGAAATTCATGTGGTACATAAACAAATGAAGTTCTTTTCAGTAGTAGGAGGGATCTGTACTTAGGTTAATTAAATCGATAGACTTACCAAGGGATTGGAATTAGGTTACATTTGATAATCAACCTTTAATTTGTCCAAGGAATCATTTGATTTACTTAATTAATTAAAACCTAGAAAATTGGCAAGTATAAACTCTAATCCACCTTTATTACTCATTCTAGTTGTTAACTTAGTTTTAGTTAAATCTCATTTTTAAATCAACTCTTCAATTTGCATTTTAACTAAATAATCGGTAATTGGTAACCAATCCTGGTAAAAAAGATTCCTACTTCCACTAGTTGTTATTTGACCCCATGTACTCGTGGGTTGTCATCTAGTTAAGTTAGTTGATGTTGATGTACTTTTATAACTAGATTGTTCTGACAACAAGTTTTTTGCGCCTTTACAAGGGACCGAACCCAGGTCACCACATGATAGGGGGAATACTCAATAACATTCACTACTATTCTCACCCCTAAAGTTGAGGATTTGTACGTACTGAGCAAACAAAAATAAGAAAAGATAACAAATGCATAAGAAAAGATAAACGCATCAGAACACAGACACAAAACACAAGGCACTTACCATAGACTGCACACTTAACGTATAACACTTAACACCACCAAGTTTAAAAAGTGTAAGTAGTGGAATCTGGATATACTTTGAACCATTTGTCAACATCTCAAAAATCACAAAAAACATATAAATTCAAGGTACTCAAAATGGTCATTCTCATGATTCTTTTCTAAAATACTAGTTCAATTATCCATAAAATTTTCAAACTACCAACCATTTTCGTCAATCAAAAAGGTTTTCACAAAAGTTGCCTAGTTTATGCAAAACATGTTTTACTCCACCCAAAAGGACCAAAAGACAATAAAAAATTCTCAAATAAACCACTTGGAAATGGAAGGATCGTTTGGACTCTATCACATTACGCACAATGGAAGCATTAATCTAGTTTGAAACATTGGAGCAATTAATTTCTACAATAATGATGGATAGTACACAATGTAACACCCTCACCTTATTGGCATTCTTGCACCTATTGACTTATTTCAAAAGCATTGCCTCAACTTGCCTCATTGAACAATTCTAATGGTCGCTTTGAAGGCATGATATTTGGATGCCTATTCCAGTACTAGTCTTATTCCTGAAAGCAAAACATGTTTTTGATACTTTCGAGGAATAAACAACCAAAACCAAAGAAGAGGAATAAAATGCACCCAAAATCGTATCTAGAATTAATTACCCATAAAATAGATCTAATACTTTCAAAACAAAAAAACACACAAATGGCCTACGCATCTTTAACCATTTAGAATATTTTTCCAAAAGAATATCTTGACAACAATTAGAACTTTTGAGAATGAGCAGTAGCACACTTAAAAACAATTAGCACACTACACTCTTTTTTTACATCAAGAATAGTTGGCTTATGAAATATGAACTTGCAACAAGTATTGCATTTTACAATTTCGATTTATCTAAAAATCGAAATGACCAATTAAAATACTATAAGTTTATATATTACTCTTAAGTTCATATCATCATTGGGCACCAAAATAACCTTTTGTATTCAACTACAAAAACTTTTTATTCACAAAACATAACCTTTCCCAAAACCAAACCAGATTTCAAAAAAACACCACCATTCATGTCAAATTATTCAATGACGAATTACATACTCATCGTATCACTTACCCAATCACAACATATAAAAATACTACTAGAAAGCGCATAGATACATAAACTAACTAAGCATAATACTAGTGAATGACTTTAACCTATATTTGGATAATCAAGCCCATGTAGATGATGGAACAACTGTTTACTCCAAGTGAATGGGAATGTATTAAATAAGCAGAAATTGAACCTAAAACAATAGTTTAATCCTCAATCATGGATTTCATGATCATCAACGATAAGTACAACATAAAGCAAGGGTGTAGTAATGAGCAATTCCAAGTAAATCATACAAATGCAACTATCAATAAATACATGACTCTAGAGGTTGCCTATCCTTTTCTAAACCAACAATGCTACACTAAGAAGACGTCATTAGGATTTCATGGTGTCCAAACAATTAAAAAGAAACAGAAAAACACATAAAGGAAACTGAGTTTAAACACAAGGGTTACTTATATACCTAATTTCTCTCCCAAACTTAGTTTCACACATAATTAGCTTTAAAAAGTCATTAAATTACTAAGGCTACTCACAATCTATATCAAGCATTCGTATAATTTGGTCAAAAAATTAACTCAAAACTTAGCAAGTCGAATATCTCAGCAAGTGAAATTTCCATAATCAAATAGCAAACCAAGTTTAAATTCATCAATTAAAGCATAACAATCATTATTCACTAGAAATACCATGCTGCCATTAACATTGTTATCAACTAACACTATTTATCCAAGAATACCAAAAAGTCAATTCACAACATAAAGCATAAATTAAACTAATAGTAGTTTACACTCCTTTATTAACCCGATTGGATTTTTAAACTAAAGCATGTAAAAGAATGAAAGAAAGCATAAAAAAAGAAAGGACGAAGAACATACTCCCCTATCAACACCAAGGAGGCTTCCCAAGGGTGTTGTAATCCTTGGTGAAATTGTTCCATTGATGTACCCCTAAGGTCCCCAAGGATGTGTTGAACTTTAGCATACATAGTTTGATCCTCGTAGGGCCAAGTTCCCTCTAGAAAGTGTCTTTCTTCTTCTTCCACTCCTTGATACAATTCTTTGTCCACGAACACTCCATATTTTGCCCCTTTTGTGGTAATTGGGACAAACTCACACTCACTCAAGGATAGGTTGGTGGAGATTCTAAACAAGTGTTGAATAACACGATTGTTGAGATTTCAAGTTCAAGAGGTTTTTCATAATTGGTTTTTTCTAAATTGTTCTCTTTCTTTTCTTCTTCTTGAACCAGCTCTTTGTCAACAAATACTTCAAAAGGCATTTTCTTATGTATGTTGGTCAACAAAGAAGAGTGAGCAAGTTACTGATTGTTCGTGGTTCCTCATGCTCTTTGACTATGTAACATCAAAGTGATACTCAAAGTGTCCATTGTCTTCTTTATTTATTGTGAGTGTCAAAGTCCCTTGATCTTCATTGCCCATCATTTTTTGCAGCTTGACAAATTGGTCTTGTATTCTCTTCAAGGATTTGGTTTGATTCTACGTGAAGGTCATCATCCTCTTTTCCAATCTTCCCTCACTATCTTCTTGATCTTCTTAGGTTGATGCATTTCTTCACATGGTGTAAGAGATAGCGATCTCAACTCTAAAATAGTAAAACTAATTCCCGAGTTGAGATCGCGGTCTGGAATAGTCGAGACCGCAATCTCAACTCTCCTTCCAACAATCTTCATTTCATCCATTTTGCAATTTGGTCCCCTGAGCTTTGTTCCTTCCAGCTTCTACCCTTTAATTTTTAACCTCCATAATATTAACACCATTAAGCACTTAATTAAGCTGAAAATTTAACACAAAAGTGATTATCATAATTAATTCAAAAAATGAGAATACAAGTACATGTGAAAGAAATTAACTAAAATCTTCAATTACTTATCTAATTTCAGAATTTAAACTATCAAAATGCTATAATTTAGAGGAAAATAACTCTAGTTTACTAGAGTTATCAATAAGGTGACCTAGTTGTTGTGAAGTTTGCTTCATGAGATTCTTTATTGTTGGCTTCAATAAACTCAAAATCAAACAACTCAATTGATCCTCCTTGATGGCCATATCTTCCCAGACTTGCATTCTTCCATCAATGTAGTTGAATATTAGTCGACTTCACTACACTCTTTTATTGTGTTTGGTAGGTTCATGGAAGCTTCTTGAGTATTTCCTACTAGCTCTTATGCTATTTCATTTATTTGAATTTGAAAGACTTGTAGACGACTATTTGATTGATCCATGATGGCCATCATCATCATCTCCAAGCTTGCATTCTCTTTTCTTCCAGTTGATAGGGTTGTGTGTAGTCAGAACCATGGCAAGAGGTGCTCATAGGAAATCACATGATTTTGAGGCTCTAGTTGATTACATATAGCCTCTATAGGTATAGAAAAAGAGTAGGGATAATCTTGATGTCTTGCAAAAGAAATATTGGTAGTTTGACCATTCCATTAAACAATCATTAGGATAGGAAGACAATCTCAAGCAAATTGCTAATTGGTCATGCCTCCGAAATCATAAGGATGATAATATCCTTGGCGCTAGTCATTCCAATTAATTCCTTCCATGTTCTTGGCAAATCAACAGAAAAAACAACAAAAAACAAGAAAAGATAGAAAAGTCTAGACTACTAGCTAGTTTAAGCTATGATTAAGTGAAATTCTATTTGAATTTTTCCAAAGTAAGAAATTTAAACTACCAAAGAGGAAAATCATTTTTGGGTTTCAAAGTAGATGTTACAATTACACCAAAAAAAAAAAAAAAACTTTAACTTGTATTCTAACAAAATTATATCAATATTGACAACCATTCTCTGAAAACGGCACCAACAAACTTGTTCATTTAAAAAGCAATCTAGTTATAAAAATGCACCTACTTCCACTATATACTATTTGACACTATATACTTGTGGGTTGTCATCTAGTTAAGTTAGTAGATTTAGGTGCATTTTTATAATTAGATTGTTTTGAGATGAACAACCATCAACCATAGCTATAGTCGAGAGTAGTACCTACAAGCCTCGATACTTGGAGAAATTCTCTTAATACCTCAAATGATATAGTGAAAACTAAAGTCAAAACGAAAAATAAAAATAATCTATCTTTCCAGGAACAACTTTACCAAAAATATCAAGAGCAATTCATTGCATACCAAATTTAATCTACACATAAATCCAGTCAAAATTTTGTTTGGAAAATCTCCTAAAACCAAAATAGTGGAAGAATAGCCCTAATGAATAACCAACATCCAGCAGTTTGCAATATGCCTGAAACCCTACTAAACACATGATTACTAATCTAAGCTAAAGAAAGTTCCAAAATACCATAACTGGGTTCTCGATAAAAGGATTCAAAGGAAAGCACAGCTCGACATCAATTTGGCCTTCGTAAATCTATTCGATTAGGTAGAAAATGGTTAACCATATAGATTTGACAATATAGTAAATAAGCATGCTTGGGGAAAATTTGTATTTTGCATTTATTTCCTCCACATCTAGTTTGATCGAGACAAATTAAGTAAAAGAGGCATCAGAATAGCATGCATGAGAAATCTCATACAAAGTGGCCTTTACGGGAAGTATTTTTTCCTCTAAAGGAATTGTAGTGGTAGAAAAATAAGTATTTTTTCCTCAAAAGGATTTGTAGCGACTTGAAAAGAGTTATAAGGTTTACTGGGCAAACAGAGTACCAGAACTGGAAAATCTACAAAGTGGAAACAGTGGTGGAGCATAGAAAAGTTCGCCGGAAGAATAAAGTAGAAAAACTAAAAAGCACTAGAAATGAAAGGGCAAAGTCTTTTTGGAAAACAAGAAAATAAAGGAATAAGGATATTCAAAGTGAATAGAGGTGGTTAATAAAAATGGGGAAAAATTTTCTGGGATTGACTAAATCTTTTTTTAAATTCAAAAAGGCATGTATAATTGTTGGAAAATCCTACGTCATCATAACATACAAACTGCACCCTCCTAAAAAGATGCGTTCGATAGGACGTCCTGGACTAATAGACGAAATGTTATTCAGTATGCACAAATAACACCTGGAATAATCATAATAGATATCTAGCAAGAAGATAATACTATAAAGCTAAAATGGTAGCCCTAAATTAGATCAAGTAATTAGTTTAGACCACATAGGATTATGTCCAAGTCACTTAATAAAAGGAAATGACCATCAAACAGAAAAAAAGGAATTATTGATATACTCAAATCCTACCATGACTCTAGGAAGCTAATTATGAAGGATCACTACTAATATAAGATATGCCGAAGGAAGTAATTGGTTGAAGAGTTAATATCAAAAAAGAAGTCCTAAATGGTTAAATATCATGAGTG
The DNA here is from genome assembly GCA_025175665.1 of Cinchona pubescens. Classification (NCBI taxonomy): domain Eukaryota; kingdom Viridiplantae; phylum Streptophyta; class Magnoliopsida; order Gentianales; family Rubiaceae; genus Cinchona; species Cinchona pubescens. The sequence continues at coordinate 4,487,351 of JANKKI010000024.1, read as the reverse complement.
GTCTAGATTTCCTTAGGTAATGATTAGAGGGCATTACTCCTATAAATATGACATAACTACTATCAAGGCAAGTAAGTTTTTTGATTTTTGAAATATGCATAAAATCCTGAAGATTCAATCCTTGAGTTCAGTTTACCTCAGAGGCTCTCTTAGGCATAAGAATGATTGCAAGGGGTAATTCCTTCGGGTTCTTTGATTATGTTTTGCTGGGCTAACAGGTTGCAGACTTATTTCTTGATTATCAAGTATAAATTGACCTATTCTACACTCACATTGACTTCATGCACTAACTCTAAGTGGTAGGATACTTTCTACACTAAATCCCAATTACATAAGCTAGATTTGAACCCTTCTCGTCGTCAAGGGCTTTGTGAGCATCCTTGGTCACTAGCCCAAGAAATGGCAGTTGCCAAACATAGTTCACTAGCCATTTTGCAAACATTCAATATCTATAGTTATTAAGGCTATGTTAGATGATGATAATTTAACCTAAATGCTTGTCCCGAACAATACTAAACGACCCTTATGTATCTAAAATACTAAATGCTTGTTGGTTGATTGCCATGTTTCTACACTATATAGAAGGGCCACTTCCATATAGTGGAGGTGTTTGTATCATATTCAATTTGGGTATTTATAACATTGTGAAGGACTATTTGGTCATTGAGGTAATAGTTTACTACTTTAATTTTCTAGGTTTCTTGCTTTCCCCATTTGACATACTATCATACCCTTCTCTCTCTGTCCCTTCTGCTTTCCACTTTATCCTCTCATTCTCTCTCTCTCTCTCTCTTGCTTTTCCATGCTATGTTCTCAAAATTTCACTCACCTATTGGTCTTCCTTCTTCTTTTCTTTTTTGCTTTCAATCTTATAGAATACACACAATCACAGAACAAGAGACAGACATGCACACACTTAAAAACACTTACAAAACACACACAATTGTGTAATGTGAAATTCTTTAGATTAGGTCTTAAAATATGCTACACATGTATTTTTTGGCAGAATTCTCTCACACTTTTTAGTTTTCTAAAGCATTTATCATGTATTTTTTGGCAGAATTCTCTCACACTTTTTTAGTTTTTAGTTTTTTACATTTATAAAGATTTGGGAGGCTAAAAATACTATTTTTCTTGAATTATTTAGGGAATGAAGAAGGTATTAGGTTATATTGAGGATCCAAGAAAAAGAGGAAGGGAGGTAATGATACATAAATATATGAACCTATGATACATGGACACGTGGCATGATAATAAATTAGCCCCAAATACATATCAGTCATTTTGGTATAAATAATTCCCAACGTGCAAAATATTATTTTTAGGCCTTTATTAGCTAAATAATTATACCAAAGCCTAACGGCCACAAGGACCCATCCATTATTACTATAAATAGTTGCCTCACAAGGTTAGTATAGACATTTGACAATTACAATTCATTTCTAGCTTTCACTTACTAATTTTGTCTTGTTATACAGCTTTTGACTTGAGTGTCAGAACTTTCGCCGAGTGACACAAGCTCCGCCATCACATATTTTTGCCTCAGCATTAATATATCTGTAGCGTTCTTCTCGTGAGTTTGACACATGAAGTTACCCTTGATTTGGAGCTAACTGTTTCTACGCATTAGTATTTGGCATTGTCTGTAGAAATTCTTACTAAAAGCCAATGTAAGTCATGGCAACTAATACGCACAACAGTCGCCTCAACAACTAAGACAAAGGCAAAGAGGTCACCTCTTAACATCAGCCAAATCGATCAATCAGAGTGTTTGATCGACTTGGGAAGGGGTAACTAGAGGATCCTAATCCCGAGCCGTGGTCGATGATAAAGAAATCCATAGGCTAAGACAATCAAATTCTATGTAGAAGGATATACTTATTAAACAACAATTTGAGCATCAAATCATTCAAAAAGAAGAACCCCTGCTGTTACCTTCAGGGTTAGAGATCTTACTTGTATCTTTCGGGATACCAAAGAACTTTCGAAGAGAGCACTCCATATCTATTTTGCTACCTCTTTCCGGGGTTGAGTTCTCGTTTGCTCCCGATTTCTAGGGTAGAGAGATACTTACTTGCTTTTACCCTCTAATAAAGAGTACTCAATTGTTCGTGGCCTCAAGGATGGATAGCATTCTCCAGGATCATTTCAACCCTCTGGGGGCAAGGCTATGTTTTCCAAAGTACAGGCTTCTACAACCTAAGTCCCACCGCAAAAGTGAGACGCATCCTTCCGAGGATTGAAGGTCTTATCCTCTAGGATAAACTAACCTCTCTGGAGGCAAGCTTAAGTCTTCCCAAGTGAAAGCTTCTACTAGCTAAGTCTCACCCCAAGAGTGAGGCTAACTTTTTTGACACTCCAAAATCTCGCATTCCGGGATCATTTACTTCCTCTGAGGAAAAAAAATCAAATGTCACTCTCCAACGTCGGCATAACCCATAACCCTATCGAGGGAAAATAGCAAGGTCTTCCTACATGCAAGGCTTACATCATTCATCTAGGAGTGTTGTGCCTAAAGTAAGCTTGGTCTCATGACTATGGCATTCCCTAGGAGATTTGCGCCCAAGATTACCATACCCAAATTTCCTTTCATATTTCTACAGTTGAAAATAGTCTTATCTTAGGAGAAGTAGTTCCTTGGTTAAATATGCTCAGAAAAGCAACCATAACCCTCCCGGGTGTAAAATAAAATTCACCTAGGAGTATGCAAGCTTGGTTCCAAGACTAAAGCTTTTACTAGGAGATTTGTGCCTAGGTATAAGCTTTCCCTTTGAGAAGAAATTCCTTAGTTAAGTACGCTCAAAAGAGCAACCATAACCCTTTTGGGGACAAAAAGTTTATACCTATGTTAACTCTCTCCGAAGGCGAAGAATGTACACCAAAGTTAAGCTTGGTTCCAAAACCAAGGTTTACTTTTACGGAGGTGAAAATTTTATACCTAGGTTAAACTCCTCCGTGATGTTTTCCAAACCTTATTTTGATGATGACATAAACACTTAACTCTGTAAAACAAGCTTTTGTAGGAACATATCTTTCGGACTCACAGAACCGTCCGAACTAGGTCAAAGCTCCTCGGACGCATTGTATCGTCCGAACAAACTTTGTTTTCAGACAAAAAGAATGGAATCCTACTGCTTTTCTTCGGACGCTCAGGACCGTCCGAAACCTCTGTCGGACGAAGGACCGGACGCATGCACGGACGTCCGAACGAAGCCTCTCAACAAAACTGAAAGAAGATCGGACGCTGCCTCGGACGCATTCAATCTTCTTCGGACGTCCGAAACCCCAACGTCTATTTTTTGTGCTTTTATTACTTAGCTGTTAGGAAGTAGTTGAAACCACTATTTATTGCTCTTATAAATAAGTGCTTTAATAACCTGAAAAAATCATCTAATACATTGAATACAAGCCTAAGAAAAGAGTAATTTGAGTGCAAATTGACTATAGTGCTTTGTTGTATTAGTGTGAAGTTGTGAGTGCAATTCAACTTTGAGTGGAGTGATAATCTTGTATGAAAGTGTGGTTGTAAGTAAGATTCTTGGCTCAACTAAAAGAGTTTTAGTGTGAGCAAGAACTTCTCAACTTCGTAAAGATTATTGGCTCACCAAGTGTGTGAAGTAGTTCAAGAAATTTGATACTTCAAGCTTGCTAGCTTGGAAGTATTGTTTGTTCAATTTTTCTCTCTTTACTTTACTGTTCTAATAAAATTATTATATCCGCATTTAAATTAAAAAGCTCACTATTTTCTGAAAGCATAATTTTTAAGAAACCTAATTCACCCCCCTCTTAGGTTGCTTTGGGGCCAATAATTGGTATCAGAGCTTGGTCTCATTATATTGCTTAAACTGCTGTTGAGTAAAGAATTATGGCAACCAACAATGCTCTATTTTTTGAAGGCCAATCCGTTACTAGGCCCCCCATGTTTAATGGGGCAAATTTTATTAGTTGGAGAGATAGAATGAAAATATTTCTGTAATCTATTGACATTGAGTTGTGGTATGTTGTCAATGAAGGTCCATTTGAAGCTTCCATCATTGATGATCACACAAATAGAAGAAGAGAAAAGACAAGGAATGAGCTCACTCCACAAGACAAGGCAAACTTGACGTTGAATGCAAAAGCCATGGAATGTGTTATATAATGCCTTGGATGCAAATGAATCAACTCGCGTGAAGGGTTGCAGTTCTGCTAAAGAAATATGGGATAAGTTGAAGGAAATTCATGAAGGGAGCGATGATGTTCGTGAGCAAAAGAAATCTCTACTTGTTGCCAAGTATGAGTCCTTCAAGATGGAACCACATGAGAACATAGACAAAATGTACTGCAGGTTCAATGACATTATAAAGGATCTTGAAGCCTTGAGTAAGGAGTACTCTTTGGGTGAAAAAATAGAAAAATGCTGAATGCTCTATCCAAAGAATGGGATGCCAAAACAATTGCCATAGAGGAAGCTAAGAATTTAAATTTAATGCCTATTGAATCACTAATCAATTCTCTTACATCTTATGAACTCAAGCTAAAGGCCAAGGTTGTGGATGATGAAGAAGCAAGGCCAAGAAGGAGCATTGCTCTAAAGACCTCTCAAGAGGAAGATGAAAATAGCTCCATCAATCTAGAAGATGAAGATCTAGATTGATGAAGGAGATCTTGCACTCATCACCAAAGGATTTCTTAAATATTACATCAACAAACGAAGAATGAGAAGAGACGGAGCTACAAACACAAATAATTTCAAAGGGAAGTCAAGACTTCAAATAAAGAAGCAAAATGATAAATGCTTTGAATGCGGTCAACTCAGGTATTTTGCAAATGAGTGTCCTTCCAAGAAAAAGAAGGAAGGAAGAAAACCAAGATTCAACAACTTTCAAATCACATGGGACGATTGCAACTCTGAAGGAGAAGTTGAAAAAGAAATGGAGTCGGCACAAATGGCCTTTATGGCTATTGGAGATGATGAGGTAAAATCTAACTATGACTCTAATGATGAAAATGATGAAGATGATCTTGAAGCTTTCATTTTAAAATTGCATGATAGCTTAAAAGAATCATATGGTAGAAATAAGGAGTTAGTAAAAAAGTCAAATGCTTTATTGAATGCTAACTCTAAACTTGTGAATGAAAACAATAGGCTATCAGTACAAGAAAATCGTGATTTGAAGAAAAGAATGCATGTGAGATCAAAGGTCAAGGAAGAACAAGCCTCCTTGAAGAAAAGAATGGATGATTTGAATGCTCTCTTAGCTAGAAAGAAAGAAAATGTTGTTGATATGAAAAGAAATAGAAATGTAGCAATCAACAAAAATTTTGTCATGTTTAGAAGGGATGACTTATGTATTGTAAAACCAAAATCTTCTTTATATGGTAATAAAAGCATTATTTGTAAATATTTCCAACAACATGGACATACTAAGAATATGTGTTATGTCAAGAGGAATGAAAAACTTGGAATGAAAGTTGCATGGATAGTAAGAAATTTCACTAACGCAAATGGACCCAACAAGATATGGGTACCAAAAGTTATCAATTGATTTATTGTGTAGGTACTTAACATCGCCAACAATGCTAAGTGGTTCATAGATAGTGGATGTTCAAGGCACATGACGGGTGATGCCTCTCTCTTCACAAATCTTACATCCAAAAATAGTGGAAAAGTCACTTTTGGAGACAACAACAAAGCAAAATCAATCGGCATTGGTGATGTAGGTAAAAATGGTGAAACCTTGATTAAGAATGTACTTCTTGTTGATAATTTGAACTATAATTTATTAAGTGTTAGTCAACTTTGTGACAAAAATTTATATGTTTTCTTTACCAAGCATGAATGTCTTATCCTTGATAAAAATCATGTTGTTTTATTCAAGGGCAATAGGCACAATGATGTTTATGTGATTCATCTTGATAAAATTAGCAATAGCAATGTAAAATGTCTTACCGCTTCCATAGATGATCCTTGGCTTTGGCATAGAAGACTTTGTCATTTTAATATGGATTTGATTGAAAAAATAGCCAAGAAAGATTTGGTAAGAGGCTTGCCAAAACTGAAATTTCTGAAAAATAAAATTTGTGATGCTTGTCAATTTGGTAAACAAGTCAAAATTTCTTTTAAACCTAAGAATTTTGTGTCTACTCATAAACCTTCTAGAATTGCTGCATTTAGACTTATTTGGACCTACTCAATATGCTAGTCTAGGTGGTTGCAAATATGCATTTGTTATCGTAGATGACTATTCTAGGTTTACTTGGGTATTATTTCTTGTTCACAAAAATGAAGCATTTGAAAAATTTGTAAAATTGTTTTCCAAAATTCAAAATTTATTGGATACAAAAATTGTTCGTTTAAGGAGTGACAATGGTGCCGAATTTAAATTTGGGGGTTTTCCACGACTTTTGTGATCACAACGGTATCTTTCATGAATTTTCGGTTGTTAGAGTCCCTCAACAAAATGGTAATGTTGAAAGGAAAAATAGGACTCTTCAAGAAACGGCTAGAACTATGATTAGTGAGTGTGACCTACCACAATACTTTTGGGCCAAAGCGGTTAACACGGCTTGTTATGTCATGAATCGAGTTTTATTAAGATCTTCTTTAAATAAAACTCCTTATGAACTCATTTTTTGTAGAAAACCCGTTGTGAGCTATTTCAAAAGTTTTTTGTTGCAAATGCAAATTTTAAAAATCAAAGAGAACCTTGGAAAATTTGACAAAAAATCGGATGAAGAAATTTTTCTAGGATATTCTAGTGACAAGAAAGCATACCGAGTTTACAATAGAAGAACGCTTTTAATTGAAGAAGTTATGCATGTTACATTTGATGAAACTAATGATGTTATCTCAAAGAATTTATGTGAGGATGAAGATGCAGGTATTTTAAAGGAGCTCGAAAAGCTCGTTATTCATAAAGATCATCAAGAGATTACATCAAGCGTTGATATCAACAACCATCAATTTGATGATGAAAAGAATGAGGATGCTCAAAACGATCTTCCGAAAGCTTGGAGATTCGTCTCTAGTCATCCTCAAGATTTAATCATAGGTGATCTATCCAATGGGGTAACTACTCGTTCTCATAAACCTTTGAATAATAATTGTGCATTACTTTCTCACATTGAACCCAAACATATAGATGTTGCTTTGAGTGATGAATAGTTACTTGGGTTAATGCTATGCAAGATGAACTTAGTCAATTTGAGAAAAATAATGTATGGACCTTAGTTGAAAGACCTTCTTCTCATCCCGTTATTGGTACTGAATGGGTTTTTAGAAACAAATTAAATGACAAAGGTGAGATCAGAAGAAACAAAGCTAGACTTGTTGCAAAAGGTTACGCTCAAGAAGAAGGTATTAACTTTGATGAAACCTGTGCACCCATGGCTAGATTAGAATCCATCCGCATGTTTCTTGCATTTGCATGTTTCAATAATTTAAAATTATTTCAAATGGATGTCAAAAGTGCTTTTTTAAATGGTTTTATCGACCAAGAAGTTTTCGTCGAACAACCTCCGGGCTTTGAAAATAAGAATCTTCCAAATTATGTTTTCAAACTTTCCAAAGCCTTATATGGTTTGAAACAGGCTCCAAGAGCTTGGTATGAGAGATTAAGTGGCTTCTTGATAGAAAATGGTTTCAAAAGAGGTATAGTTGACACCACACTTTTGTTGCCTTACAAAAATTGATTTAAAAGGATTGTTAATTGTTCAAATTTATGTTGATGATATTATTTTTGGAGCAACTAATGAAAGTTTGTGCAAGGATTTTTCACAATTAATGCAAGAAGAGTTTGAGATGAGTATGATGGGCAAGTTGCAATTTTTCCTCGGACTACAAGTTCATCAAACTAAGGAAGGAACATTTATTACACAAATCAAGTACACAAAGGAGCTGCTCAAACGATTTGGTATGGAAGATTGCAAACAAGTTGGTACGCCAATGTGTACTTCAACCAAACTTGATAAAGACGAAGAAGGTAATAGTGTTGATGAAAAACACTATAGAGGTATGATCGGAAGTCTACTTTACTTAACTGCCAGTAGACCAGATATCATGTTTGTTGTTTGTTTATGTGCTAGATTTCAATCTTGTCCTAAAGAATCACACTTGATGGCAGTTAAAAGAATTTTTAGATATCTAAAAGGAACAACGGATTTTGGTCTATGTTATCCAATTATCTAGTCCTCTACATTTGATCTGATTAGCTATTCTGATGCTGACTTTCTTTGGGTGTAAAATTGATAGAAAAAGTACCAGTGGTATGTGTTATTTTCTGGGAAATTGTCTTGTGTCTTGGTTTAGTAAAAAACAAAATTCCATTTCTCTTTCTACAGCTGAAGCCGAATACATTGCTGCCGAAAATTGTTGTGCTCAACTTCTTTGGATGAAACATACTCTGAAAGATTTTGGTGTAATTTTTGATTGTGTTCCTATATTGTGTGACAACACTAGTGCAATTAATCTCACAAAAAATCCTGTTATGCACTCTAGAACCAAACACATTGATGTTAAGCATCATTTCATTAGAGACCTCATTTGTCAAAAGGAAATTCGTGTTGATTATGTTCCTACTTCAGATCAATTGGCTGATATTTTTACAAAACCCTTAGATCTAGATCGCTTTGAATCGCTCAGAAAATGTTTGGGGATTTTACAGATAAATTTGGCATAGGCTCATAGTTCGGAATAGCCACGCACTCCTTCGTTCGAACAACTTTCCTTTCGGACGCTCTGGATCGTCCGAAAGCATCTGTTACTTCTCGGACGCTCATATTCGTCCGAACAATATTCCTTTTTTCCTTAAACTCTCTGGAAATCTTCCGGACGCACAGCTTCGTCCGAGAGAACTTCGGACGCACTGGCTCCTCTTTCGGCCGTCCGTTCTTCAGCTTTCGGACGCTTTGTCGGACGCACACCAAACGTTCGGCCGTCCAAAAGGTACCCCTGTTTGATTAAAACCGTCCAAATTCCCCTTTTCGGACTTACCTTCTCCCCCGAAAACCCTTAGGCGAATTTTTTCCTCGCCACTACCCCCTCCAAATTCTCACTCTCTCTTCCAAAATTGATTGGAAAATCATCCTACCCATAGCCCTTATCACCTAAATCACATCTCATTTCCCCCATTCACCATCTCATTTCCTCAAAATCTCACAAATCTTCAAATTTTTTCAATTTTCTCTTCTTCTATTGCAATGGTGAAATCTCGTGGCGGTTCCTCTACAGCAATTCGGGGTCAAAAAACTAAAGGAAAGGCTCCAGTACGAGGAGAATCATCGGCCAATCCTCAAGCCTCCACCACTCCAACTTTATCAAAATTTATCGATGCCAAGGCATCTGAACAGGTATACTTCCCTTCTCAGAAATCCATCATCGTTCAACGTCCTGCTTCTCATAGTCTATTTGATGAATATAATCTTCCCATTATTAAATCTTGTTTTGAAAAACAAAATTGGGGTCATCTTGTGCATCTTGATTTACCTGTTTATCATGACATGGTGCTTCAGTTCACGGCCAATCTTCAGAAAGGCCCTACTGTTCGCACTCTCATTTCTCGTGTTAGCAGCACCGATCTTGAGATTTCATCAAACATCGTTAACACCATTTTTGAATGTGAAGTCTCAAACCCCACTGATTTTTCCTATTTCTTTTCATTAGACAAATGGCCCTCTGATGATACTCAGTTTGATATTGATGAAGTAAGGGCAATTTTTTGGCCTAGGCAACATTCATTTTAAACAGGTCTCGGAAGCCAAAACTACATTGCTTGCTCCTAAACTTAATATTCTGTACACCCTTGTCACAAATCTTTTATTGCCAACTGACGGGCATCGTACTGAGCCCATCTAAATGCAACTTTACTTATTTTTTTGTGTTTTCAAGGGTATTCCTCTTGACTTTGGGTATCTTTTTTGTTCCCTATGGGAACTCTTTCTCACTGATACCCGAAGAAACATTCCTTTCGGAAAATTTCTCACCAAAATTTTTGATTCCCTCAACATTCCTTTTAGCGGAAACAAACAATATCCTCCCTATTTTAACAAATCTTACATTGAACGCAAAGGACTCCGTTTTTTCAACGATCAGTGGCTAACTAAGGCAGCCTTTGATATTGCACAATCCCAATCCCATGCCTCCACCTCTGATTTTGCTATCCCTCAGTCTCCTACTCCTCAACCACCTCCACTTACATCTGAACCATCTACTTCTGAACCATCTCTTTCACATATGTACTGTGGACTTCTCGCCTCTCTAAGTACTCAAGTCAGTTCATTTCAACGTCGCACAAATTGAAAGTTAAAACGACTTGAAACTCGTCAAATGATTCTCCAAGAGGCACTCAGTCTTGGCATGTCTGCTTCGGCTCAAGTTCAATTTGCTAATCTTCAGTCCCAATATCCACTTGAGTCATCTTCCGACAGTGATGATGAACATACACATGACGACAATGCAGAAGCTACTCAAGGAGCTGCCGATGACGATGACGACGATGATGAAGATGTTGACGACACGTTTGACTTTATCATGCAACGTCGTACTGGGGAGGAGGATGACAGTGAAGCCACCGCTAAAGATGTTCCATCCAAACGACAAAAGACTGAAAAGCGCTCCAAAAAGCGCAATGACTCTCATTAGTTCTTTTTGTACTTTATTTTCAGCAATTCTGGGGCTTGGTTATGTATTTACTTGATTAGAACTTTTCAGTCGGTTGTATTAAACTTGTTTCATTTCTATAAAGTGACATAACAAACTACTTGCATAATCTAAGGGGTGTCTTTTTGATTGATTTCAAAAGGGGGAGTAGTTATATTATTGTGCTTTGATTGATATGTTGTGCTTTGATATAATTAATATGTTGATAATTGATATCCAATTATGAAATATTGCAAATTGTTTAGTCATATCCAATTGAGGTTTGTCATCATCAAAAAGGGGGAGATTGATGTTTTCCAAACCTTATTTTGATGATGACATAAACACTTAACTCTGTAAAACAAGCTTATGCAGGAACATATCTTTCGGACACACAGAACCGTCCGAACTAGGTCAAAGCTCCTCGGACGCATTGCATCGTCCTAACAAACTGGCAGAAAGAATGGAATCCTACTGCCTTTTCTTCAGACGCTCAGGACCGTCCGAAACCTCTGTCAGACGAAGGACCGGATGCATGCACGGACGTCCGAACGAAGCCTCTCAACAAAACTGAAAGAAGATCGGACGCTGCCTCGGACGCATTCAATCTTCTTCGGACGTCCGAAACCACCAACGGCTATTTTTTGTGCATTTATTACTTAGCCGTTAGGAAATAGTTGAAACCACTATTTATTGCTCTTATAAATAGGTGCTTTAATAACCTGAAAAAATCATCTAATACATTGAATACAAGCCTAAGAAAAGAGTAATTTGAGTGCAAATTGACTATAGTGCTTTGTTGTATTAGTGTGAAGTTGTGAGTGCAATTCAACTTTGAGTGGAGTGATAATCTTGTATGAAAGTGTGGTTGTAAGTAAGATTCTTGGCTAAACTAAAAGAGTTTTAGTGTGAGCAAGAACTTCCCAACTTTGTAAAGATTATTGGCTCACCAAGTGTATGAAGCATTCAAGAAATTTGATACTTCAAGCTTGCTAGCTTGGAAGTATTGTTTGTTCAATTTTTCTCTCTTTACTTTACTGTTCTAACAAATTTATTATATCTGCATTTAAATTAAAAAGCTCACTATTTTCTGAAAGCATAATTTTTAAGAAACCTAATTTACCCCCCCTCTTAGAGAGGTCTTTATACACATCTAAATTTAAAGGTTGCTTTGGGGCCAACACTCCGGGGCAAAAAATTTATACATAGGTTAAACCTCTCCAGAGGTAATAAATTTAGACAAGAGTTTAGCTTTGTCCCAAGACCGAGGCTTACACCTCCGAGAGCGAAAAATTTATACCTAGGTAAAGTTTGGTTCAAAGACCAAGGCTTACCCTTTCGAGAGCAAAAAAATTATACCTAGGCCAAGCTTCGTCCAAAGACCAAGGCTTAACCTTCAGAGAGCAAAAAAGTTATACTTAAGTTAGGCTTGGTATTAAGACCAAGACTAGCTTTTTGAGGGCGAGAAAATTTAATTGAGCATGGAGATAATGATTTGACAAAACAACTTAGACACTTGAAAAATGCTCAAGTATCTAAGGGGACTAAGGCGTAAGGAGAAACACTAAAAGCTAGACAAATGCACAAAGTAGCAAAGGAAAGACATAATATCATATGTAGATAGAAAGCATAACATAAGTAGAGTTGGTACAAAGAAAAGCCCCAACTCACAAGCCAAAAAACAAATACAACTACTAAGAAAATATAATATCAATTCTATACTTGTTGCTCTTTGACCTTTATGCAAGCAAGAGTACAAGGCAGGTATCCCCGGCAAAGAGTAAGCTTGTGCTAGACATGTGCACACTAGTCTTAGGAGTGCCTCTTAGTAAAGGCCCACCCTTATACAAATTTTGTCAAAATCTACTCAATTTAAGTGTTTTACCTAGGTCATCAATGCCACACTCGCAAATGGCTCTTCTTACGAGTGCCTCTCATTTACCTTTGTTACTTGACACATATATGTAAGCACTTAAATTCATCGCCATAAAAAGTTTCAATCATGATGTCAAGAATGTCCTTATATAACGGACACTCTTCTGAGGAATATGCATGAGAAGGGTATCTGCAATATACCAACGATGAAATAATTTGATGAACAGTAGCATGTTCTAAGAATTGCTACCGTAACACTGTTCAATAGATTTTGCCATTGATTACTCATTCACCCTTACCCAAAGTTTAGATTTTGAAAACAAGCCTACACATTAGTTCTAACATCAAGTTCACCCTGAAAGCATTACAATTGGTAACAGAAGACTAAGTAGATTTTCAGTGCCAAAGTGGTTGTTGTATGGATGGCTCCAAATCATCGTCCTTCCCTCCCGTCCTTCCCTCAGTCTCTAGTTCGTCGACATTGCTGGAAGTTTGTTGAGGACATCGAGAGCACTGGAATGAAGATCTGGAGCAAGAACAAATCCTTTCTTCTTGGAGGGTGTAGTCACAACACTCATTCCAACTAAGTACACAACTGCATCTTCTACTTCCAGAGGTACGTGTAATTGCAGAGTCTCTCAATTGAGTATGCCTAGCTATGACTTGGTCATGAGTTACAAACCCAGCAGCTACTCGCTGAAGGTTGGCCATTGGAGCAGTGGCAAGCTCCTCAACAGTTGCTTCAACTTAACACCCATGTACATCAAAGAAGAGTGCAACTGCAAGGACATTGTAGGTTGCTGCAGCATCACTTGAAGTGTCACATCAAAGAGTTGCCAGGCCATCCATCTCGACTCGAGCAACTCTGATAACTTCTTCACAAGGCACTGCTGTGTCTTGGTTCTTCATAGTTAGTGCAACTATGAGATCACAATAGCAGCTACGATACCTCTTCCATGGAGGTGTGCAGCTGCACCTTAATCATTAGCGACTTGGACGGTAAAGGGAAACTCAAGCGCAATTGCGGTACGGCCTGAGAAAAACTTGGAGCCACCAAGCGCAGCAGCAGTCATGATTTTTGGTTTAGCACAGCTGTGGGGGTGTGACACAACATTTGGATTAGCTATAGAAGCCATGGGATCAACAACTCCATGACTGGCGAAAGTCTTTTGGGAGTGATTCTTGAGCAGTTGCGCCATTGCCAAGATCTTAGCAGCCGTAGTAGATGATCAAAGCTTTTCCAAGTGATAACTCTAGTAAACTAGAGTTATTTTCCTCTAAATTATAGCATTGTGATAGTTTAAATTCCAAAATTAGATAAGTAATTGAAGACTGATTTGCAATGGCGAACTTTAGTTAATTTCTTTCATATGTATTTATATTTTTGTTTCTGAATTAATTATGATAATTTTGTGTTAAATTTTTAGTTTAATTAAGTGCGTAATAGTGTTAATATTATGCAGGCTAAAAATTAAAGGTTAGAAGCTGGAAGGAACAAAGCTCAAGGGACTAAATTGAAAATGGAGGAAATGAAGATTGCTGGAAGGAGAGTCGAGATCGCGGTCTCGACTGTTCTAGATAACGATCTCGACTGTTCCACCCGCGATCTCGACTCGGGAATTAGTGTTACTATTTTAGAGTTTAGATCGCAGTCTCAAAACTTCCAGACAACGATCTCGACTCGCTAAATGCTAAGTTGTAAGGACAATTTTGTAAACTTCTAGCCCAAAAGCCTTGATTTTGCCTTGTATAATGCTGCACTATTTAAGCTAAGTAGAGTAAGAGTAGGTAGTTTAGAGTAGAGATTTTTAGAAAATTTTAGATAGATTAGGATAGCTTAAACTACAAGTTACCTTTTCTAAAAATAGAAATCTAGAAATTTCCCTTTATCTTCATCTTAGGTCTTCTTTAAATTTCTTGTCAAGTTTACATTTTTATTAGATAATCATAGTGGGTTTTTCATAAGCTTCGAGTAGATATAATTTTTAATTGCTTTGTTATCTAATTTAGTAAAAATTTCTTTGCTTTCAAATTAGGGTTTTTACTAAAATTAGGGTTCTTATCAATTTCTTGCTTTCTACTTAAGAATTTTTAATTTCTAGCTTTAATTTCTAGTCAATTCTTAGTGGATTTCTTGAATTCTATTCGAAAATTCCAAAAACATTTAATTTCCTAGTTTATCTTTATCAAATGTTCACTTTAAGAAATGAATGCTTTTAGTATTCGATTTTTCTTTCTTCTTTAGTCTTTTTTATTGATTGATTCACTTGTTCTAAGTTTTAGTCATAATTAGATTAAATTTGGTTATGATTCAAATTATAGTTTTCAATAGAATAGTTCTATCATCTACCAATTGATTTAGCCTAACTACACACTATACCTTTAAACCTTGGTAATTGCATCTGACAATCCTTGTGGGAACGATCCCTACTTCCCTAGCTACTAGTTGACAACCATATACTTGCGGGATGCCATCTAGTTAGTTGTAGAATTTATGTGTTTAATTGAATTATAACTAGATGTGTTAAAAAGAAGCATCAAGTTTTTGGCGCCGTTGTCGGGGATTGTCTTCGGTTTTTGGCAATATCAAGTGCTTTATGGGTCGTGTAGATTAAGCACTTTAGATTAGTTTAATTTAGTTTTTAATTTTGTTGATTTTTATGTTTGATTTTGTTGTCTTGTGGAATTGACTTGGAATTCCAATTGGCTAATTGCCTTGGTTGTGTAGTGCGTGGTAAGAGGTGCTCAAGAACCACTCATTTGCATAGACAAGGAAAGGGAGAAAGAGCTAAGACAAATTCGAAAGTTGAGAAGGGTGCAACAAGACCAAGAAAGGACAGAAATGGCACATGCTAATGCTCATCAAGGGAATGTAAACATGGAGAACGAAGAAGAAGAGGTAGGTGGAAATAATGGAATGGGTGGCTATAGGAATGGGAATGACATGAATGGGAATGGAAGGCCATTGAGGGAGTATGCTTTACCTAATTTTTATGGGGCGAACTCAAGCATTGCACGAATGCCCGTGCAAGCCAACAATTTCAAAATCAAGCCCGGCCTAATCCAAATGCTCCAAGCCCATGCCAGGTTCAGAGGTGGACCAAATGAGGACCCTTACACCTACCTCATGAATTTTGAAGAAGTATTGGACACATTCAAATTTAATGGAGTACACCCGGATTGTGTTCGCATGAGGGTGTTTCTTTTTTCTCTTCGTGATAGGGCAAAGTCATGGTTGCAATCCCATGCCCAAGGAACATTCACCACTTGGAACCAACTTGCTCAAGATTTCTTGGCAAAGTATTTTCCTCTGGCAAGAACCGCTAAATTAATGAATGAGATTACATCGTTCAAACAAGATGTTAGTGAAAGCCTACGGGTGGAGAAAGAAGCTTGGGAAAGATTTAAAGAGTTGCTAAGAAAATGCCAGCATCACGCCATACCTTTGTGGCTTCAAGTTCAAACTTTTTATAATGGTTTACTTCAAGAGACGAAATCCATCGTAGATGCCTCCGCCGACAGTTCTATCTCATATAAGGCTCCGGAAGAAGCTCTGGAGATGTTAAATAGGATGGCATACAACCACTACCATCATGGACCGATAACTCCACCGGTGGTTCAACATCAAGCTAATCAAGTCATTGCAAGTAGTGGAGCGTTGAATCTAAACATGCAAGAAGCTTTTTTAGCTCAACAAAGCATGTTCATGAATGTGATGAATAACATGGCAAAGGCATTGGAGAATCTAGAGAAACCTAGTAGTGTGAATGCGATGACTTCTTCTTCAACTCAACCAAGCATGGCATGTGATTTTTGTGGAGGCGGCCATGCCAATGGGAATTGTGAGATGCCATATGGAGCTAATGAGCAAATCAATGATGTGGCTAATCAAGGTCTTCATTTCCAAGGAACCAATCCGGAGCTTATGGGAACACTTACAATCCGTCTTGGAGGAATCACCCAAATTTCTCGTGGAGTAACACCAACAACCAATCCAACCCTCCTTACCAACCAAATTCTCCACCTCAAAATGCCCAACACACTCAAGCTCCGAATTCCTCATCTAGACCTTATCCACCACCATATGAAAGAAATGTCAACCCAACTCATATCAAAATTTCTCCAATCCTTCTTTTCAAAACCAACAACAAAGACCTCCTTTCCATTATGCAAATTCTTCCCAACCCATGTACCATGATCAATATGCTCCTAGAGATAATTTGGGTGAAGAAGGTTGGAAAAGGGAAGCCAAATATTTGAGAAGGGAATTGGATAGGAAAGCAGAAGAGCATAAAAGAGATTATGAGAATTTGAAGGCTTCAACAAGAAATTTGGATATTCAATTGGGACAATTGGCATGGTTGAACAATGAGAGGCCGTTAGGAGTGCTTCCGAGTCTATGATGACCAATGACACCATTCCAAACCCTAAGGAGCAACGCAATGCTATTACCCTTAGGAGTGGGGAAGAGTTGGAAGAAAGAGTTGGGAGAAATTCATTAAAGAATGGAAAACAACAAAGGGTTGAGGATGAAGTCAAAGAAAAATGGGAGTCTTCAATTGGACAAGACAAAACGATGAATGAGTCTATCATGCCCAACTCACAAAAAAATGAAGGCAAGGATGCTAAGCATCATGAGCCAAAGCATGTTAATGTGCCATTCCCCAAAGGCTAAGGGATGAAGAGAAGTCAAAGAAATTCAAGAAATTTCTAGAGATTTTCAAAAAACTAGAGATCAACATCCCTTTCATGGAGGCACTTGAGAACATGCCTACCTATGCCAAATTCATGAAACAAGTCCTTGCTTCAAAGAGAAAGTTGCATGGTGACAAAATTTTGTGCTTAACGGAGCATTGTAGTGCATTACTTACAAAGAAGTTGCCACCAAAGCTCAAAGATCCCAGTTCATTTTCTATCTTCAAAGAGATGTTTCCTCGCGAGATTGGAGGTTTGCTATTCGGAAGAGCATTATGTGACTTGGGAGCTTCAATAAATCTCATGCCTTTTGGAGTATTTAAGAAGCTAAATGGAGGTCAATTGAAGCCAACAAGTGTGTCATTGTAACTTGCGGATCCAAGTATAAAGTTTCCAAAGGGGATCATTGAAGATGTAATTGTGAAAATTGACAAACTTTATCTCCTGGCCGATTTCATTGTGCTTGAAATGGAAGAGGATGAAGAAATGCCATTCATTCTTGGGAGACCTTTCCTTGCCACCGGCTGTACACTTATTGATGTTCAAGAAGGGAAGCTGGAATTCTGAATAAATGATGAAATTGTTACATTCAATATTTTTAATTCATTTAAACTTCCTTCAATTTTTGAAGATGTCATGAATATTAATGTGGTAGATAACTTAATTGATGATTGTTGTAGGAATGCAATGGAGAATTTCTTAATGGATGAAGAGGTCTTGGAGTCAAATGTGCAATGGTAATCAAGATGATGAAGAAGGAATGAAAGATGTGAGTCACTTGGAGGATGAAAACTTATAGCAAAAGAAAGATGAAGAGAATCAAGAAAGGAGGGTCTCCAACCAACGAACCCCCCCATTTGGAGCTAAAACCCCTTCCTACTCACTTAATGTATGCATATCTTGTTGAAAATGAGACATACCCTGTGATTGTGAATGCATCTTTGACAAATGAGCAACTTGAAAGATTGATTGTGGTACTTAAAAGGAATAAAAGTGCTCTTGCTTGGTCTATTTATGATATAAAGGTAATAAGCCCTTCTATATGCATGCATAAAATTTTGAAGAATGAAGGGAATAAATCGGTAAGGAAACCTCAAAGGAGATTGATCCTACTTTAAAAGAGGTTGTGAGAAAGCAGGTTCTTAAGCATCTTAAAGCCGGTATTATTTACCTTATTAGCGATAGTGAGTGGGTTAGTCCCACTCAAGTCATTCCTAAAAAGGGTGGTATTACCTTAATCATAATCATAAGAGTGAAACCAATGAGCTTCTCCCCTCTAGATTGGTTATGGGTTGGCAAATGTGCATTGATTTTCGAAAGTTGAATGAAGCCACCCGAAAGGATCATTTTCCCTCGCCTTTTAATGATCAAATGCTTGAGAGGTTGGCCGATTTTGTATATTATTGTTTTCTTGATGGTTATTTCAGATATCTTCAAATTGTTATTTCTCCGGAAGACCAAGATAAAACAACTTTTACATGCCCATTTGGTACCTTTGCATATAGAAGAATGCCCTTTGGACTTTGTAATGCTCCAAGTACATTTCAACGTTGTATGTTTGCTACTTTTCATGACATGGTTGAAAAGAGCGTAGAGATTTTCATGGATGACTTTAGTGTTTTTGGTAGCTCATTTGATGATTGTCTTGAAAATTTGTCCAAAGTATTAACGAGGTGTGTGGAAACTAATTTAGTGCTCAATTGGGAAAAAATGTCATTTCATGGTGAGAGAAGGAATTGTTTTGGTTCACAAGGTCTCTACTGTGCTCATCAAAGGGAATAGAGGTTGATAGGGCAAAGGTGGAGGTAACTAAAAAGTTACCTCCTCCGATCAATGTCAAAGGGATAAGAAGTTTCTCAGGTCATGCGGGTTTTTATA
This sequence comes from Cinchona pubescens, assembly GCA_025175665.1. NCBI lineage: Eukaryota > Viridiplantae > Streptophyta > Magnoliopsida > Gentianales > Rubiaceae > Cinchona > Cinchona pubescens. Next base: position 4,468,285 of record JANKKI010000024.1, on the reverse strand, counting down.
GAAGATTCATTAGGAACTTCTCTCATATTGCTAGACCATTCTGCTTTTTACTTCAAAAAGATTATCCATTTCATTTTGATGAGTCTTGTTTGAAAGCATTCAATGAATTAAAACACGCTCTAGTGATTGTGCCAGTTATTGTAGCACCAAATTGGTCTCTTCCCTTTGAGCTCATGTGTGATGCTAGTGATTATGCAATAGGTGCGGTGTTGTATCAAAAAGTGAACAAGATGTTGCATGTCAGTTACTATGCTAGTAGGACCTTAAATGATGAACAAATTAATTATTCAACAACAGAAAAGGAACTACTTGCTATAGTTTTTGCATTTGATAAGTTTGGACCATATTTGATTGGATCAAAGGTAATTGTTCATACGGATCACTCCGCAAGTAAAAGTATTTGTTCTCTAAGCAAGATGCTAAACCACGTTTATTGAGATGGATACTTTTGTTGCAGGAATTTGATTGGGAGGTGGTCGACAAAAAAGGTGTGAAAAACATGGTAGCCGACCATTTGTCACGAATTGAGGCATCTAAACTTGTCAATTGTGAAGAAGGGATAATCAATGAAGAGTCTCCAATTGAGAAGTTGTTTGAGGTGAAAGAGGTGAGTCCATGGTATGCGGATATTGTTAAGTATCTTGTGGCAAGGATAGTACCTAAGATGCTCAACATCAATGAGAGGAGGAAATTCTTTGTGGAACTTAATCATTATTTTTGGAAAGAACCATATTTGTTTCGAAAGTGTAATGATCAAGTCCTAAGGAGATGTGTTCCGGAATGTGAAATATCCGATATATTAAGACATTATCATTCATCTCCGGTTGGGGGGCACCATGGAACTCAAATGACGGCTTTGAAGGTCTTACAAAGTGGTTTATATTGGTCATCTATTCTACTTCAAGGATTCCCAGGATTTTGTGCTCAAATGTGATGAATGTCAAAGGGTAGGTAATATTTCAAGGAAACATGAAATGCCCCTTCATGGCATTGTTGAGTTGGAGGTATTTGATGCATGGAGGATTGACTTCATGGGACCTCTTCCGGTCTCATACTCTAATAAGTACATTTTGGTTGCTGTGGGCTATGTGTCAAAGTGGGTTGAAGCAATTGCTACTCCAACAAATGATGCCAAGGTGGTTACTAAATTCCTTCGCAAGAGTATATTTTCCCGATTTGGAGTACCCCGAGCTATTATTAGTGATGGGGGACACATTTCAAGAATTCTCAAATTGTGGCGTTAATGACAAAAATGTGGGGTGAAACACAAAGTTACTTTAGCTTATCACCCACAAACATCGGGTCAAGTGCAGGTTTCCAATTGAGAATTGAAGAGAATCCTAGAGAAAACGGTGAATAATGCTAGGAAAGATTGGGCATTGAAGTTAGATGACACTTTGTATAGGGGCTTATCGTACGACATTTAAAACTCCAATAGGCATGTCTCCGTACCATATTGTGTGTTGAACAGCGTGTCACTTGCCGGTGGAACTTGAGCATAGGGCATATTGGGCTATAAAGAACTTGAATTTCGAGTTGAAGGAGCCATATGAAAAAAGGATGCTTGATTTCATTGAGTTGGATGAATTCCGAAGAGAAGCATTTGAAAATTGTTTAATCTATAAGGAAAAGACAAAAAAGCTTGGCATGATAAGCACATCCAAAAAAAGGAATTTAAAGTCGGTGATTTGGTGCTCCTTTATAATTCAAGACTCAAATTATTTCCAGGAAAGCTCAAGTCAAGATGGAGTGGTCCCTTTGAAGTGATCCAAACTTTTTCTTATGGAACGGAGGAGATAAAGGGGAAAGAGGGAACTTTCAAGGTCAATGGACATCGGCTTAAACCATATTTTGGAGGAATTACTGAAGGTGGATGAGAGATCGTCCAATTAAAACAAGAATGAGGGTCATCAATGCCATAGTCAAGCTAGTGACTTTGAAAAAGTGCTTCTTGGGAGGCAACCTATGTCTTTAAATTAGTTCTTATTACTTTCTTTAGTGTGATTTTTAATTGTCTTGATTTTGAATGAATTGGTTTAAAAGAAAATTTTTATTATTTTGAGTTTTTGAATTGAATAAATGGTGCTAAAGAATGATTGAAAATTATCATCCTAATTTGTGAATTTTTTGTTTGTAGGTTATCCTTGCAAATGGAGGAAAGTGGTCAAGAGTGGAGCAATTTTGGCTAAGTGTAAAAAAATCACTTAGTAGAAATTGAGCTTAAGACCGCAATCTCAAAAATTTGAGATCGCGTTCTCAACCTCAAACTTCTGGAGGGCAAAAGTGTCATTTGGTCGAGACCGGGATATCAAATTTGAGATCGTGGTCTCAACTCTTAACTTCTGCAAAGGCTTAATTTGCATCGAGTTGAGACCGCGATCTCAACATCAGTCCAGACCGCGGTCTCGACTGATCAGAAAGTTTTAATCGATCTCAAATAAAGATCGAAGCCTCTCTTTTTCTTCTCATAAACTCTCTATTCCTCTTCCCCCTTTCGAAAACCCTAACCCCAAATCCCTCAATTCTTCTTTCATCTTCACCAAAAATCACCAAAAACTACACACCCACCACTAATTTCACTTTGATTTTCCATAGGAACATCAAAGCAACCACCTTTTTGAAGATTTGTGGAAGAAATTTGGCTTCAAGTGAGATTAACATAAAGGCAATTTTTGGAGAATTTCAACTCAAAAAAAAGAACGGGTAATATCTTTCCTGGAATTATTAACAATTTTTGAAGACCAACTGTGGAATTTGGTGGATTAATTTGCAAAAAATTTGTGGTGTTAGTGAATTGTGGACAAGTAATTTGTGCTAATTTGTGCTAGAAGAATTTTGAATTGTCCAATTGTTGAAATTCTGGTTTGAATTTTGACTGAGTTGAATTGAATTATTTGAACAATTGTTGGGAATTTGGATTGTGATTTGTTGGTGTTGAATTTTGCTCAATATCCTTGAAAGTTGGCTTTTGAATTGGTGATTGAATTCTTTCGAGAATATGATGAGAGGGGTTTATGGTAGTGCTGAGAGAAGGGTGAGAATGAAAGGGAGAGGTACTGGTTCAAGAAAAAAGAAATCCGGAGAGGGGACAAGCGAAGAAGGGGGATCGGAACAACCATTTGAGGGTAGTGATCAAATTCAACCTCAATTCTCGAGTGATAGAGCTCAATAGTTATTCAAAAGTAACGAGAAGAATGAGGTAGTTAGAGAGAGGAACTTTGACCTAACCATGAATTGGGGAGTATACAAAGATTCTAGGAGAGCAATATAAGAACAAATTAGGTCAAGGCATTGGGAGGGTTTTAATGCTCAGGTTGACCCCGGGGCTACCCAGTTAGTCAAATAATTTCATTGCAATTTATGTGAGTTAGAAGATGGCAAGGTGTGCATACGGGGAGTTTTGGTAGATTTTGGTCCTGATGTGATTAACGCGTATTTAACATACCCCCCGTACCTTCTAGTGGAACAATACTTGGCATTTTTTAACAATAAAAATAAGGACATGGAAGCAATCAAAGATGTCATTTCTGATAGGAGGGTAGAGTGGATTAAGAGTACTTCTTCTGCCATGGAATTAAAATTTCCTCATCAAGGACTCTCATTAGTGGCTAAGTTGTGGTTTTATTTCATTAGTAGCCGCATTTGGAGGTCCAATGTAGTGAGCTTTATACAGAGAGACAAGGTACTCTTAGTCTATGCCATCATGACTGGGATCCCGGAGAATATTGGTCACCTAATTAGATAGGGGTTTTTTGAGAGTGGGAGGTCGGGACGACCTATATTTTATGCCCCTAGTCTCATTCACCATCTTTGTACAATAGCTGGTTGCCCAATTGGTCCTTTGGAGTCATTGACACATCCTAGAGGAAGGATCAATCGGGAATATGTCTATAGGATGGTGAGAGAATATGAGAAGCACCACCAAGAGGAGCAGCCTGCCCAGCCACAACCATAGCCTTAGCCTCCACCAACTACAGACTCCTCAGAGAACGTCAATGATTCTGATACCCCCGGGTGCAGTGTTCAATGCTCCGATAAGCAAAGAAGAAAGGAACGATCTACAGGGGTACTGGTCATACAGTCAATTGGTGATGCACAACGACTTGACTATTATTGGGAAAGCTTTAAGGGTAACTTCATTAGGTACTTGGGTCCAGCCACCATCTCCTCTCGGCATGGCACTTTGGTCCACCTCGTGGACAGTACTACATACCACCGGCGGCTACCACACATCATGAGGGATCTAGCCACCCGGGTGCGATTGGAGGAGACGTAGATGATGATCATGAGGAGGCCCAACCTAGTGATGCAGAAGAAGGTCAAGATGAGATGGAATGAAGAGAAGAAGCCACCATTTGTTTGTGCATGAAAGCAGACCAGCCTGGATCATTGAACTACTTTGATGGATGATGATGATTTTTCCTTGCTTTCATTGGACACCATAGTTTTTAATTACTTTAGATTAGGTTTGTTTTATTTTCAGTTTTTGGAAATTGAAGAATTTTAGTTTTTCTTTCTTTTAAGTGGTTTGGCTAATGGCCTTAAGCTGATGCCAAGTAATACATTTTGATGCTTTATGGATGAAATTTCTTTTGGATTATTAAACTAACACTTGGTGAAGTTTGGTTATTGTCTAATAAGAGTAATATGGCTAAGGGCCCTAAGCTGATGTCATCTTTGCATTCGTTGATGAGTTGAATGGAATATTGATCTTGTTTGAAACTTACTTGGTGAGATGCATGGCATGGTTGCCCTTAACATTTTTACTCCATTTTAATTCTAGTGTTAAAAGTAGGACATAGTTTAAGTAGTTTTCAGTATTTTTGGGTTTTGTCATGATGTTTAATTTTGGATGAATGGAAGGATGATTTATTCATCAACTTGAATAAAAGAGACAAGTTTGGGGGTGTTTATCTTTTTGTGTTGGAAATGGTCATTCTATATATTTTGTTGCCACTTGATGATTAATGGATGGAAAGTTGATCAATTAGGTACTCAAATGATGATAATTTGATGTTGAATGCCTTGTGAGTGAAGTATATGATTGATTCATTTCAAGAATTTTTGTGTGAGTGAGTAGTTCATTTGCAATATAAAGAATTCATAAACTTGGCATTGCTATTTTTCAACAAGAAGTGCTGAAATTTTAGGAAAATTTATTTGAAATATTATTTCTTATCAAATCAATTATATTATGGGGTTGATGAACTTTCTTTTGGAAAGAAATGAGTTAAATGAGGCAGAAGAAATTTTGGGACATTTCGTGTGTTTGCATGGGGAATGTTCTTCTAAATTGTTGAATAATTGATCATTCATACATTAATGTTTGGTACATTTCACTCCTTTTCCTTGGTTTAGGGCCAAAAAAAAATTTAGGAATAAGGCGAGTACGGGATTCCGACATATATCCATGTTGTTTCTTCGTATTAAGCCATTAGAATAGTAATAAGACGAGTACGGGATTCTGACATGTACCCATGTTGTTTCTCCGAATCAAGCCATTACAGGAATTGCATTTTTCGTATACCAATAAGTTAAGGAGTAAATGTTTGTAATACTTATCATTAATCTGATATTGCTTATTCCTTGTTAGAGATTTATTCCCGAAATGTGTGACAATTGCATTTAAGTTGATTCCTAATTGAACTTCTATTTTCATGATGCATAGTCGAGAGAGTTGATTAACTTTATAATATTTGTGAATTGAGAAGTAATGACTTTTCGAATAAAAAGAACTAAAACTTTTGGTGACTCTTTTCGAGAATGGTAATGCTTGGTTGATGTGAAATCTTGTGTAGTGAATGAATGTGTGCTTCTTTTTAAACGGAACTTCAATTTTGGATTGATTTGCTCATATTCTTTGCATGTCACGTAGTGTTGAACATTTCTTGAGAAGATCACTTAATTGTTCTAAGTAAATCCATGATTCATCAAGTGTCACGTCAACTTTGGGAGTGTTTAAATGTTTGAATGTTAGTAGGTTTCATTTATTTTTAATCTTTGTTGTTTTGCAAGGGACTAGCAAAACGCTAAGTTTGGGGTGTGATAACTGTAGTAAACTAGAGTTATTTTCCTCTAAATTATAGCATTTTGATAGTTTAAATTATTAAATTAGATAAGTAATTGAAGACTTTAGTTAATTTCTTTCATATGTATTTATATTTTCGTTTTTGAATTAATTATGATAATTTTGTGTTAAATTTTTAGTTTAATTAAGTGCTTAATGGTGTTAATATTATGCAGGCTAAAAATTAAAGGTTAGAAGCTAGAACGAACAAAGCTCAAGGGACAAAATTGCAAAATAGAGGAAATGAAGATTGCTGGAAGGAGAGTCGAGATCGCAGTCTCGACTGTTCCAAACCGCGATCTCGACTCAAGAATTAGTGTTACTATTTTAGAGTAGAGATCACGGTCTCAAAACTTTCAGACCGCGATATCGACTCGCTATATGCTAAGTTGTAAGGGCAATTTTGTAAACTTTCAGCCGAAAAACCCTGATTTTACGAAACTTGTATAATGCTGCACTATTTAAGCTAAGTGGAGTTAGTTTTGGGTGAAAAAAGGAGAAAGGACGAGAGATAGTTTAGGGTAGAGAGTTTTAGATAATTCTAGATAGATTAGGATAGCTTAAACTACAAGTTACCTTTTCTAAAGAGAAATTTCTCTTTATCTTCATCTTAGATCTTCTTTAAATTTCTTGTCAAGTTTACATTTTTATTAGATAATCGTAGTGGGTTTTTTGTAAGCTTCAAGTAGATATAATTTTTAATTTCTTTCTTATCTAATTTAGTAAAACTTTCTTTGCTTTCAAATTAGGGTTTTTAGTAAAATTAGGGTTCTTATCAATTTCTTGCTTTCTACTTAAGAATTTTTAATGTCTAGCTTAAATTTCTAATCAATTCTTAGTGGGTTTCTTTAATTCTAATCGAAAAATCCGAAAACATTTAATTTCCTAGTTTATCTTTATCAAATGTTCACTTTAAGAAATGAATGCATTTAGTAGTCCAATTGTTCTTTCTTCTTCTGTCTTTTTAATTGATTGATTCACTTGTTCTAAGTTTTAGTCCTAATTAGATTAAATTAGGTTAGGATTCAAATTATAGTTTTCATTAGAATAGTTCTACCATCTACCAATTGATTTAGCTTAACTACACACATACCTATAAACATTAGTAATTGCATCTGACAATCCTTGTGGGAACAATCCCTACTTCCCTAGCTACTAGTTGACAACTGTATACTTGCGGGATGCCATCTAGTTAGTTGTAGGATTTAAGTGTTTAATTGAATTATAACTAGATGTGTTAAAAAGAGGCATCACCAAGCTTAAAGCTTAGGAGGTTACCACTGGAGCCAAGGAGTTCAAATTCATGGACAAAAAGCAAAAGAAACTGTCATTCAATGTGTCTGCCAAGTGTTTGACAAAATGCAAAAGAAATATAAAGGAGAGAGAAATTGGAGTAGGGCGCTGTTAATCTTGGTATTGTTGATAGGTGAATTTTGTTAATGAAATTATCAAAGAAGTGTTTTTTGGACTGCAGGGCCAAAGAGATGGAGTCTTATGTACTGGAGTTGGTCAATCAAAGAAGCAAAGAATTACTCCTTTGATCATATACCATAAGCCCTCCAGCCTAGTGCATTAATAAAATGGGTTTACTATTTATAACAATTGAGTTGGCTACTATTTACAAATTTTAACTGATTTAGTGGCTAAGGATCATGTAATCCTATCTCTACAGTGGAGCACTACACATCATTTTCAAATGCCAAGTCCGAAATGAGCTATATCACCTGCTTAAACTCCTCTTTCATGCTTGTAGGAATGGTGTAATGGCCCAGGAGTCCTTGATGGCCTAGTGTTCTACGTATATGAAGATAAGATCCCAAGGGTACAAATCGTAGCTTTGAAGGAGTGATAACTCTAGGAAATTAGAATTATATGTACCCTAAACTTGATGATTTTGCTATTAGTTTTGAACATTTTTAATATTTTCTTGTGTGTTTTTGTTTACTTTGCTNTTTTATGAGCTAGAATGTGTTAGTATGTGTTTATTAAGAAATTTAGTACTTATTTAGGTGTTAATTAATGTATTTTATTACATTTTTACGTTTAGAGTTGTGTTGTATTTTTTATTTAATTTCGTTGGGACTTCAGTTTTTCTTCGTCTTTTCTTGTCTTTTATTTTTTGGCCTATTTTTTGAGACTTTTATTTATATATTTCGGAGTTGTTTTAAGTATTTTTTATGGATAATAATATTCTCTTATGTGTTAGGGTCGGATGAAAAAAAATGGCGTATCAATCGGACGTCGGATGAAGATTTTCGAAACAAAACTGTGAAGTGCTACATTTCAAAAGTTTCAGCATGTCACGACATGGAGGGACTGAAGAAAAATGACTTTGTTTAGAGTTGATTTTTTCTGCACTATTACCCCACGACCCTAGCACTATTTATACCCCTTTTTATGACTCATTTGGGGCATAGAAGACCCATTAGAAACCTAGTAGGAGTAGGCTAGAGTAGAAGTCTAGTTCTCTTCCTTTTCCTCCCTATTTGGGGAGGGTTTTCTTAGATTAAAACTTCTCTTCCTTGTAGATTTCAAATCTAAGCTAAAGATTGAAGTTTTTTAATTGTAAGTGCTTTGTTTATGTTAAACCTCCTTTAGTAAGCTTTAATTTCATGTGCCTTTAATTAATTGGTTTAATTGCTTTAATCTAATTGCTTTCTTTACATGTTTTCTTAGAGTAATTGTAAGATTAGTTTATGGGCTTTCTTTAAATATGTTATTTTAGTGATAATTTGTAGTTTAGATTGGTTAATTAGGATAAATTAGTTTATGGGTTTTTCATTTAATTGCTTTTTTACTTGCTTTCTTAGTTTAATTGGTATATTAGTAATGGATTTTCCTTCTTTATGCTTTCTTAGTGTTAATTTGTAGTTTAGGTTAATTAATTGCTTTCTAAAGTGCTTTCCTTTTACATGCTTCCATATAATACTTTATGAGATTTCATTAATTATGATTTCTTAGTCTGAGGTAATTAGTAGTCTAGATCAGTTAATTGCTTCTTTAAGTTATTTTTTCCTTTAATTGCTTTCTAAAAAATGACTTCTTTTTACATGCTTCCATTTTACTTGCTTTCTTAAACATGTTTTCTTAGTGTTAATCTTTATTTTAATGCAATAGATAGTCTTTAAATTGCTTTCTTAGTTCTTTAATTCTAGTTTTAGCCAAATTTCTAGTTCAAATCAACAGCTTCAATTTGTAATCTAACTAAATAATTGGTAATTATCGACCAATTCTTATGAGCACGATCCCTACATCCCTTTACTACTAATTGACAATCTATACTTGTGGGATGCCACCTAGTTGTACTAGGATTTAGGTGTGTTATGAATTTATAACTATGTGTGTAAGGCATCAAGTTTTTAGCGCCGTTGCTGGGGATTGGTTTCGGTCATATCAATACTTTAATTTGGTTGAAACTACTTGTTTTCTTGTATAGTTGTTTCACTCATTTTAAAAAGCAACAACTTAAAGATTTTAAATTTTATAGTTGTATTCATATTTTTAAAAATTCAAAAAGATTTTCTTTGTGATGAATGGTTTAGACTAACTAGTAGTCCAAACTTTCCTAATTTTCTTGTTTGTGTTGTTTTAGATCATTTTCTTATTTTTTTTTGTGTTGTTGGTTGTTAAAAAATATGCAAGAACTGAATTGGAATGATTCATACCAAGCGAATTATTATTTTTATGATAATCGAGGTATGCCCCAATAAGTATGATTCTTGTTATGGTTATTTTCCTTACCCCTAGTGGGATGGTCTAGCCATCAACTCGCTTATGAGAGCTACCAAAATTATCAAATGGGATTGTCTAGCCATCCATATCCTTATAAAAGCTATCAAGAAAATTCCTACTCTTTGCATATATCTCAAGAGCCTTCTTGTGATAAAATAGAGTCACATTTCTTCCACCAAATAACTCAAGAAAACAAAGAGGCAAGAAGGATGGACATGTGGATGCAAGTTCAAGAATTCTCGAGAAGAACTAGCCCAACTTCGAGAAGAAAAAGCCCAACCCCGAGAGGCGAAGGCTATACTACGAGAAAAACATGCTATATTACAAGACCAACTTTCCCAAATTCAAGGAACGGTAAATGGTAAAGCACAATGGGCTCCAACACCGCCACCAATGTGTGAAGAATTGATTCAAGAAGAACAAATTGAAAATGTCCTGCCAGAAACTGGTTCTCAAGAGTCTCATGCAATTGAAGTTATAACAACTAAGACACTTAACAATTATGTAGAGAAATCACTAACTTTTCTTTTACATGAGTATGAGTTTGTCCTAGTTACAACAAAGGAGGTTCTATTTGGGGTGTTTGTTGAGAAAAGCTGGTTCTTGAAAGAATGGAAGAAGAATGATACATTTTAGAGGGGATCGGGGAGGCTAAATCTACTTATTCTGGAGTTCAAATCCTTGGAGACGTCAAAGGAGCTAAGCAATGGTGTAAGTTCACCAAGGATTAAAATATCCTTGGGCAAGCCTCCTTGGTGTTGAGGGAGTATTTCTTTCTTTTTTATTTATTATGCTTTATTTTAGTTTCCTTGCTTTAGTTTAAGTACCCCGTTGGTAATAAAGGCTTGTAGCCTTGTGATTAATTTAGCTTATGCTTTGTTGTTGGCAATTGAATTTGGATACACTTGGACGAATTTGGCCATTGATGAAAATGTTGATGACAATATACGACTTCTTGTGATTTGTGAATGATATACATACTTTATGGAATGACTTTTGACTTGATTTTTACTTTTTACTTGTGAACATTCTAGCTGTTGTACACTTTATGTGCTAAATAGTTGACCTTATTTTCTAGAAATCATTTAAATGATTGATTTGGATTAAGATTAGTCTTGGTGGTTGAATGTTTCTTTGAAGCCGATTATGTGTGAAACTAAGCTTGGGGGTAAGTTGGGCATTTAGATAACCCATTTGTTGTGTTAAACCTTGTTACCCTTATGTGAGTTTTTTTTTTCTTTAATTGTATCCATGCCGTTGAACCCTGTGAAGCCCCAAGAACCCCTACATAGTATAGCCATAATTGGTTGTTAAAAAAAAGCAATTTCTAGGACTCTTGTTTAATTATAAATTGCATTTATATGATCTACTTGAAATTTGCTCATTGCTTAGTCTTGATTAATGTTGTGCTCAATGTTGGCAAAGTCCATAATTAAATGGTAGAACTCTTCTTTTTAAGTTCAGTTTGTGCTTAATTGGCTACATTTACATTCACTTGTCTAGTATGTTGTTCTTCTATTTTAACTTTTTGATTGTTTAAGTGTAATTCAAATCATTGCCTTGTCTTTTATTTTATGCTTTCTAGTAGTATTGTTATGCATTTGTTCTATTTTGGGTGAGTTGTAGGATCAGTTGTACTTATCACTTGAATAAAATGACATGTTTGGGGGTGCTATTTACCTATGTTGGAATGGTTTCTTTTCGTGAATTTGTGTGGTGAATTTTAGATGGAAAGTTGATTGATTATATTACTCAATGATGATGAATGACTTGCAATATCATATGATTGAATTATTTAAACTTGCCATTCCATGGATTTTAGTGTGTGTTGAGTAATTCTTTTGTGATAAAAGAATTTCAAAAGCCATCTATTACTATGTTCAAAAAGTGAGAGATTCACATTTTTCTAATAGTTCATTTGAAGCATTTCTTTTGATAAAATCAATTGTATTGTTTTGTTGGTCAATTCGTATTTTGGGAAAAAATGGATTAAATAGAATATAAGTGATTTAGGTCATTTTGTGTGTTTGCATAGGGAGTTTTCTTCTAACCTATGAGTGATTGATTTGAATATGATCTTGGGCACATTTTACTTCTTTTTCTTGGTTTAGGGCTGCGAAAACAGAAAAACAAAAAAAAAAAAAAACCCAAAAAAAAAAACAAACAAACTTTGCATTTAGGAATAAGGTGAGTAAGGGAATCTAGCATGAATCCACGTTGTTTCTCTGAAATAAGCCATTAGAGTAGTAACAAAGCTAGTACGGGATTCCGGTCATGTACCCATGTTGTTTCTCCAAATTAAGCCATTAGGACTTACATTTTAGTATACCAACAAGTTGAGGAGAAAACGTTTGTAATACTCATCATTGATATCATACTACTTACTCCTTGATAGAGTAATATTCCCAATTGTGTGACATGTGCATATTAGGTAGACTCCTAATGATCTTCTCTTTCCTTGTGGCCTTGTCGAGATGGTTGAAAGACATTATAATCCTTTTGATTTGAGCAAAACTATGTTTTGGATGAATGGAAGTTATTTTTGAAAACCTATTTGATAATGGTTAATACTTGGTTATTTGAAAATTATTGTTGCCATTTGAACTCATTTTCTTTGGAAAAGTTGAAAAATTGGAATGACTAGTTAAAATAGTTCAATTGTCATATGGTATTTGAGGTCATCGAGAGGTATCCTAATTATTCAAAGTACATCTATTATTCACCTTTTGTATTATCATCTTGGTAGTGTCTAGTGTTTTGTGTCTTGTGTTTTGAATGTTGTTCATTTTTGTTGTTCTTTTTCTTGTCTTTAATTTTTCTTGGGACAAGCAAAACTTTAAGTTTGGGGGTGTGATAACTCTAGGAAACTAGAGTTATATGTATCCTAAATTTGATAGTTTTGTTACTAGTTTCGAACATATGTACCCATAGTAGGAGTAGGCTAGAGTAGTAGTTAGTTCTCTTCTTTCTTCGTTCCCATTTTGGGAGGGTTTTCTTAGATTAGGTTTTCTCTTTCTTGTAGATTTCAAATCCAAGCTAAAGATTCAACCTTTTTAGTTTTAAGTGCTTTGTTTATGTTAAAACTCCATTAGTTAAGTTTTAATTTCATGTTCCGTTAATTAATTAGTTTAATTGTTTTAATCTAATTGCTTCCTTTGCTTGTTTTCTTAGAGTGATTTTTAGATTAGTTCATGGGCTTTCTTTAAAAATGCTTTCTTAGTAATAATTCGTAGTTTAGATTGGTTAATTAGGATAAATTAGTTTGCTTTCTTTTCATATTCAAGTTTTTTTGTTTAATTGGTATATTAGTAAAGAGTTTTCCTTAATTGTGCTTTCTTAATGTTAATTTGTTGTTAAGGTTAGTTAAATTGCTTTCTAAAAGTGCTTTCTTTTTACATGCTTTCATAGAATAGTTTATGGGCTTTCATTAATTATATTTTTTTAGTGGTATTTAGAGTCTAGATTAGTTAATTGCTTCTTTAAGTTATTTTTCCCTTTTAATTGCTTTCTAAAAAATGACTTCTTTTTACATGCTTCCATTTTACTTGCTTTCGTAAACATGCTTTCTTAGTGTTAATCGTTACTTTAACGCAATAGATAGTCTTTAAATTGCTTTCTTAGTTCTTTAAATCAACCACTTCAACTTGCAATCCAACCAAATAATTGGTAATTATCAACCAATCCTTGTGGATATGAACCTTACTTCCCCTTTACTACTAGTTAACAATCGTATACTTGTGGGATGCCACCTAGTTAGTAGTAGGATTTAGGTGTGTTATAAATTTATACGACTAGGTATGTAAGGCATCAAGAAATCTTCAAAATAACTTAGGTTGTATAATTTTGGAACCTAGGTTTTGGAGTATTGGAACCTAGGTTGTATAATCTTGGAACCTAGGTTGTGAAAAGTCTATCTTAGGTTATGAGAGAGTAACAACCAAGGTTGTTAAAGATTAGTATCCTAGATTGTGGAGTGCTTACAACTTAGGCTGGAGTATTTTGTAACTTATATGGTGGAGCCTTAGTGCTTTGGTTCAAGAAACCTTTGTACAATTTCAAGACCTTGGTATATTTTGCAAAGTGACCTAGGTTGAATTTCAAGTCCCTCGAAAAAGTGTTAATTCTTGGGAGAATTCTTTCTCACTACCTAACCAAAGCACCATACCATATGATTTCCACTACTCAAATTTGGTTTTGAACCTACAAGTGAAAATTCAAAAGTTTTCCCTCTAGGGGATAGTTCAAAATTTGAAATTTGGCTCTGGTCAAAATTTTATAGGCTCTGGCCAAAACATGAGGTCAATAACCACCATACTACTCTCAACACATATCAAGTTGACTTGAAAGTGGGAGACAAGTGATGATATATAAATGTACGAACCTATGATACACGGACACGTGCCATGATAATCAATTAACTCCAAGGGCATATGTCATTTTGGTATAAATAATTCCCAATATGCAAATATTATTATTAAACCTTCATGGGCTAAATAATTATCCCAAGGCCTAATGACCACAAGGGCCCATCTACTACTATTATAAATAGTACAGACATTTGGACTATTACAATTCATTTCTAGCTTTCATTTACTAATTTCCTCTAGTTATACGACTTCTGACTTGATCTTCGGATCTTTTCCCCGGAGATACAAACCTCGCCCTCACACTTTTTTGCCTCAAGTATTCTTCTAGTGAGTTCAGCGTGTGACGTTACCTTACTGTGGAGTATTTTTTGTGATCTAACAACTTCGAATTTGTACTTGAGATTTTTTGTTTGTAGACCTCGGAGCTTACCATATTTAATACAAGTTTTACACATCAACAGGAGGGAAGCATGTATAAATTTTGTCTTCAATAAAAGAAGGTATAGTTTTTTTTTCTATTTTAAATTTGTAGGATCCTCATTTTTTTATAATTTAAGACAGCGAAAAATTGGAAATTGTAGATCCTGCCTTTCATTATTCTGATAGGTTTTTGGCTGATTTTTTTTTTTTTCCAGTTTTGTTTTGGTTGAGTTTTATGCTTATTGATGTTAAAGATATGGTTTTTGGTTTGGTGCAAAATATATCACGTAATTAGAATGTGTTTGATGTTGTGTTTTGGTTCATTTTTAGTTCTTGGTATTTATCAAAGTGGAAAAATGAATTGAAGATCAAATTGAAAGTTCATGGTTTTACGCTAATGTTTTTGTCATAATAAATTTTTTTTCTCTCAATGAAATTATTCTTCTCTAGTAAAATAAAAAATAAAAATCTACACGCACTGAGTCAGAGTTTCGCTCTTGGTTTGAACTTATTTAAGTAATAATTCTTTTCTAAAAAAAAATTCTTGTTCCCATTTTGATTTTTTGTTTTAGTAGGTTTATATGAAAATTTTTTGGTACTACTTTTGTTTTCGCAAAAGAATTTCATAGTTGTTAGGAGTTCATCAATTTATCATGTATATGAAGCAGGTAGTAAACAGTCGTATTTTTTTTTTGGATCTATTAGTTCCATTGTTTATGTATCTTGTGGTTAATTAGTGTTTAGGTGTTAATTGAAGGGTTTAGTACCTACAAAGAGAAATTTGCTATTGAACCCTTCAGCCTGTGGTAGCTGACAATAGTTGCAAGTCTGTTCTTTTTCCACAGTAATTGGCTATAGTATTTCAATTTTCATTTATTTTTTTCTTAAATAAAGATTTATTTTGATGCTTACCTTAGCATAATTTATCAATATTTCCAATTAATTGGCTTTTGGAATTTAATTTGTCTAGGTTTTTGATTTGTCATAAGCAACATAGGATTGTCAATATGCGGACCACAATAGATCTACATGTTTTGTGCAATGGAAATGCAAATAGTAGTTTGGAATAAAAATATAAAGAGCTTTGCCATTCATAACTCTATGGCTTCTGATGTTCGTGATGGAACAAAGCTCA
The DNA here is from genome assembly GCA_025175665.1 of Cinchona pubescens. Classification (NCBI taxonomy): domain Eukaryota; kingdom Viridiplantae; phylum Streptophyta; class Magnoliopsida; order Gentianales; family Rubiaceae; genus Cinchona; species Cinchona pubescens. The sequence continues at coordinate 4,452,564 of JANKKI010000024.1, read as the reverse complement.
AATTATTTATAATTAATTTCAAATATAAATCCTAAGTTAACTTGAATATGTGATCCTGGTTTTGAAGTTCATTGTCCAGCTTAATTGTTAAATGCTTGACTGAATTTTCATTTTACTAATCTAATTAAAAATCTAATTAAGTCTCATTCATTTTCTATAAATATAAAAGGTAGAAGGTTCAATCCATGTAAACTACTTTAGCATAGGTCATGCTGACACACAATTGGAAGCTTTTAGGGGATTGTTTTTCAGTTAAGTTTATGTCATACCCTTAAATCAGGGTGATGACACGCCGTGTCCCAAGATAGACCAAGGTACATACGGCTACATAAATAGAACAACCATCTAACCATAACAACCTTAAATGAGCAATTTCTTTATATTTATTAAACAAATATTAATTTGATTTGACAATCTATAATAAAAAAACTCGAGACATAATAACTCAAAAATTCAAATTGGCATGTAGGACAAAATGTATATAAAATAGAATCCTGGCTTTTAACTTGACCCATTTCTATCACCTTGATCAATTCATAGTCAAAACTGTAAAATATTAATTAAGTGGGGTGAGTAACACATTGCTCATCAAGCAGCTCATATATCTTTTCACTAGATTGAACAAGTTATACATAATACTAACCAAATGTATGTCAATTCTTAACATGTGACAGAACATGCCAAAAATCAAAAAAAATAGATTATATATCACAGGCTGATAGTGGAATAGATAGCTAATAGATTCCCTAGGCATATTAGCTACTCGATTTAGGACTAGCTGTTATACCCGCTAATAAATGACTATACATAACCAGTCTATTGTTCTGCAGAAATAGATACGGAAATAAAAAATATTCTCACCAAGGTACAAAATTCACCATGAGCTAATCATATAGAATATAGTCATAAGTAACAGGCAACATAATAGATCATATCCGACTATTTCTATTCACCAGATATATATTTGTAATCTATCCTGAAGGCTCATCTATTACATGGTCAATCTAGTTTACATGATAACATACTTTTTATTTGCAAAAAGAATTATAAAAAATTTACAAAATAATGAAAAGAGACATGAGCCACTTACTTGGATCCTTAGCTGTACTTATCGTATCACCTTCATTTCCCGAAACACATACTACAAACTCTTAGTCTAAGGAATTCAATGATTATTGGCATAAAGGTTCCCCGTTCTTAATGACCAACTCATGATCTAATAAATAAGTTACAACCTAAATAATATCTCAATTTATTCCAACTATCACAAAATTTTTTTCCCAACCACTAAGTTTGATGGCTAAGTTTTATTGATTTCCAAAAGCAATTACAAATTGATTAGACCTTGAAATAGGCTTCATTTTCCTAAGATGAGGAATGTCCTAAGTATCAGTGTAAATAAGACTACTAAAATACAAGAAATACATATAGAATCAAATGACATATTATGTCAATGCTTGCTAAAGCTTGCTAACTTAGCTAACTGATTTGCGACCATGTTAGACTGTTGAAGTTCATATTGGATTTAAGTGTCTCCGTGATGTCCCGTCCCACTCGGAAGTGGAAGGGGATATTGTATTATTTATAACACCTTAGATCATGAGTTACTAATAACTTGGCTTAAACATTTTGAACCCATTGTTTTCGCTCAAAATTTGTTAGGCCACCTCAGTCCCGGGATATTACAATTGGTATCAGAGCGAAATTTGTATGATCTCTGCATAAGATGAGACTGGGCTAGTGGTATTGGACTGCACAATGCATTATATGTGATATGTGTGATATGGTATTGGGCTCTGACCCAGGGTTTTGTGAGGATGAAAAGCCTAAAGGAAGGGTGAATGTGATATCTTTTCACACATTGGAAGTGGGAGGGGATATTATATTCTTTATAGTACTTTAGATCATAGGCTACTAACAACTTGGTTTAAGTATTTTGATTCCGTTATTTCATCTAGATTCATCTTGTGCTCAAAATTGTTAGACCAGCTCAGGCACGGGGTGTTACAGTCTACTTTTCGCTCACCGAATTGCCTCATCACCACATCTATTTTTCAAGGGATTAGACTTAATACATTAGCCATCCTACTGAGGATTTCTGAGTATGAGCTGAAAACCAATTTGTCGTACCCTCTAGCTCAACATATATGTATCCCATACAACAATGTGCATGCCTCTATCTCCATGTTGGAAGATTCCAATCCAACAAGCAAATCCCATCATAAGTTGTCGTTGCCATCATGAAGGATACCTCCAATCCCTGCAGCATCGGGATTCCCTATTGAGGGTCCATCCACATTGAGCTTGAGGAAACCAGATAGAGGTGGATTCCATTTATTTTCAGTCAGTGGAGTAACTAAGAAGTCCATTTGGAGGTTGAAATTGATGCAAGAGAGTGCATTTGGCTGAACATGAAAGGATTTCTAAGGCTTAAATCTACAAGGTATTTAGCAATTTGACCAATGACCCACCTCTTTGGTGAAGAACTCTTACCTTCGAAGATTTTGTTCCTTGCAAGCCACAAATGCCAACAGATTATTGATGGAATGATGATGATGAGGTCA